>JAKSZT010053893.1:491441-552550 GCA_026826555.1 Tolypeutes matacus
AGAAGCAGGGAAATAATCCCAGTATGGATCCTCAGAAACATTAGACCTTCTTTGAAAAGCACCAAAAAAAAAAAAAAAAAAAAATCTCTTATTTTTCTTCTCAGCACTACAAATCTCTTCTCTAACTAGCATTTTGCTTCCAGGAGATTAGTGTCAACTCACAACTCAATACTCCTTTAAGGCCTAAAATTTTGCTTTTCTCATGCACATGTGCAAAGTGCCATAGTTCCCTTTGGGAAAGGCTCAGAGGATTATTTAAAATATATTTCTGTAATTACATTATGTGATCATTCTTCAACAGAACTTAGCTTCCCCCTCATTGGAGAGGCTCTAAATCCATTAACTGATTTATGTTTGCGAACTAATGAACATGTGTGTATTCCCAATAAGGCCATTTGAGTAATATTTTTTTTCATTTTAAAAGATTTTATTGGAGTATATAATTCATACATAAACTTACATAAACAATAAGTGTATAGTAAAATTGAGAACTTGCAAAACAAACATGCATAATATATAGGGTTACCATACATCACTCCTCCACCAACACCTTGCATTTTTGTGAAACATTTGTTACAAACTGTCAAGGAGCTTTGTAAGAATATTGCTATGAAATATAGTTCTTATTTTACATTTGGTGTATTTCCCCCCAACCCATCCAATTATTAATTTCCTGTATTAGTATTATATATTTGTTATAGTTCACGAGAAACAGTTCTCATATTTGTTTGGTTAACCACAGCCCATCATCTACCACAAGATTCACTATGTTGAATCTGCCTTGAACAATTCACTCAAAATGTATACTCAGTGGCTCTCATATTAATCACAGGGTTGTGCTGTCATCACATGTCAATTTTAGAACATTTTCATTACTCCAAAAGTAAAAACTCGCTATCTCCTGATACCCCCCCATTTTAATTAATATAGTATCTTCTTTGTCATTGCTGCAAAATAATTATGATATTACTGTTAATGATCATCCATAAGATACATTTGTTGTAATTTTCACATGTTCACATATTCTTAACATTTTGTAATAGAACATTCTTATATTTACACTATTAACAATAATCTTTATCCACCACCAAAATCACTATGCAGTATAGTCCCTGGATTATCCTTTAGTTTCCTTTCAACTGACATTTATATCCCTAGACTACCCCTTTCTGCCACAATCACATTTATAATTCAGCAGTGTTAATTATACTGACTATAATGTGTTACCATCAACTCTACTCATTTCAGCACTTAGGTTTATGTACAAATATTTCTTTTTTTTGAGATCAAATGATCATTTAGTTCCTGCAACAGATCCCTACGTGTTAATACATTTTGAGTGCTGATATATCACTCTGGTTTACTGCAATATTTATGCTTATCTTTTCTCTTCAAATTAAGTGACACAACTTTGTCACTGCAACTCAATGAATGCATTACTCCTAATGAAATCAGGAATCCCAATTAAATAGTAACATCTTCCACAGTCATAACTGGAGTAGAGAATACAGCTATTACATGATTTTTAAAGAATACTGGTATTCCTCCTAACACAAAATATTTTTTAAGCCTTGGTGAATGAAGGGTTCTATGAGCTTTCCTTAGAGATTGTAGCAGTTTGATATTGTTTATGAATTCCAGAAAGAGATATTGGATTATGTTTGCAAATTGGTCTGTTCCTCTGGGCATATTAGATTGTATTAACTTCAGAGGTTTCACTTTTGCTTGATTAAGTTATGATTAGGGCTTTGATTGGGCCACATCAGTAGGACATCAAGTCTTCTCCCCCTTGGTGGGCAGGGACTCACAGAGAAAACTGCTTGGCAGAGGAGAGAGTTTGGAGTTTTGGGTGCTGGAGCTGGGGGAAGTAAACACACAGGAGAAAAACACAGAGGAATAGAGAAGGCTCCATAGACACAGAAGAGGCCCCAGGAAGAAAGAGAGCCTGATAGTCTACAGCTGACCTTGTGGAGAGAACAGATAAGCTGGGCCCGGAGAGGAAGGAGCCCAAAGAGAGAGACGAGACTTATCTCAGCCTACAGCTGATATTGGAAGAAGCTGAGACTATGGAGCCTTAAGAGGAGAAGGAAGGCTGAACCTTGCAGACATCTGCAGCCATCTTGCTCCAATACATGGCAACAGACTTTGGTGAGGGAAGTAACTTATGCTTTATGGCCTGGTAACTGTAAGCTTCTACCCCAGATAAATACCCTTTATAAAACCCAATAGATTTCTGGTATTTGCATCAGCACCCCTTTGGCTGACTAATACACAGAGTATTGTTAGGATAGGGCTGAGCAGATTGCACATAAACAGCTCCTGCTACCATGTCCATTTGCCTAAATCTTCCGATACTTTGTCCTATATTATGGCAGATATATTCTGTCACATAAACATATTGGCTATAGTTAGACTTCAATTAATAAGCAAATTTAGAGTAACTCACACCTGATTGAACTAGAGAATGAAATATTGAAACCTAGCTGAATGCATGTATCTTGCTAAATTAGTCCTTATCCAGTGTTTTCTATGTTCCTCTATGTTCCATACATGTGCCTCATGTTCTCAACAACCTAATTAGCATGGTACTATGATTACACTAGAGTATAGAAAAGAAATGGCTATTCTCACCCTGGGTCAAGGATGATAATTCCTTGAATTTATCATCATGGAGACAATGAAGGGTGGGGAGTGCCAAGCTTGAGAAAAATAGACTTGCCCTCGTAAAAGCAAATATCCTTGTTGAACTCATTTAAAACTTCTTTTTTCAGGCCAAAGAAACTAATTTCCTTACATAAGAGAGGAAAAGCTGTTTCCATCAGTATTAGAGACTCAGGGAATAATAACAGTTCAAGGTTTTCAGCTTCATTTGTGTCCACACAAATGTCCTATACTACATCACAGGGTCCACCTTTTAAAATCAGTGTCCTAACCTTAGTGTAAGACATTTGGGGAAGTTATACAATACACTTAACTGGGATTCCAATCCTGCAATCAACAGATTAGTTTTGAGGACTGATATTGAACTGTGTATTCCTTAATGTTACATGAGATGAGAAGATTTTTTTTAAATTTATTTTAAAAGAAGCTTTAGATTACATAAATGTTACATCAAAGGTATAGGGGATTCCCATATACGTCACACTTCCCCCGCCCCCTCCCACATGTTTCCCCATTAACAACGTCTTTCATTAGTGTGGTATATTTGTTACAATTGATGGACACATATTGAAGCATTGCTATTAATCATGATGTAGAGTTTACATTATGGTTTACACTTTGCATGGAACAATTTTACAGGTTTTGACAAAATGTATAGTGCACTGTATCTGTCATTGCAATGTCATTCAGAACAATTCCAATGTTCCAAAAATGCCCCATGTTACACATATTCCTCCCATTCCCTCCCCTCAGAACCTTTGTTGACTACTGCCTTTACATCATTGTTAAAATTTATTCCATTACTAGAATAATAAATTTATTTTAATCCATATTTGCTTCCCCCCTTATGTTTTTTCATTCCTTGATTTTGTGGATTTTGGGATGGTGATGCTCATTCTGCTTTGATGAGAGGGGTCTTAGATCCCATGGGACAGATGGATGAAACTGTCTTGCTTGCAGTTGTAGATACACTTTATTTTTTGTGGATGGGCATTGTCCATCATCATCCTTTAGTTAGTTGTCCTGGGTGAGTCCAATGAACTGGAGAGTAGGTGTTGGCTGCAACTTTGCTGAGATTCAGGCCTCAACTGGCATATCAACAGCAGGAGTTTTAAGTCACTCAGACACATATTTAATGGGTATAGTGTTAATTACAGGTTCAAATAAAAGGGACTAAAGAACCTTGTGTAGGAAAATTAAAAATGAGTCCAGGGGGAAAGTTGTCATATACGCCAATAACATGTTACATAAGTATGGGACATTTGTTACAATTGATGAGTCTAATGGGGGAAAGGTTATCATATATGCCAAGGTAAGGCCCACTGAAAGGGTGTCAAATTTCTGTGGTTGTCTGCCCTGCCTATAGTGTCCAGATGTCTCTAGAGGCCTCAGGAGCACCCCTGTTTGTGGCACTCATTACTGTGGCAGTCAGTGAGGTACTCCTATACGCATAAGCATAACCTCTGGAATGAACTCCTGACTCACTTTGAAATCTCTTTGCCATAAAAACTCATTTGTATTTAATTTTCCCCTTTTGGTCAAAGTCTGTTTCCAGATGCATTGCTAGTTGGTGCTTTGTAATAATCCCTCAGTGCCAGGGAGACAACCCTGGAAGTCATGTCCCACAAGGTAGTGAGTTTATATATGGAGTTTGGCTTAGAGAGAGGTCACATTTGAGCAACAAGGAGGCTTTCAGGAGGTAACTCTTAGGCAATATATAATATTAGGCCAACGTTCAGTTTCACAAGAACAAGGCTCATAAGTACAAGCATTACTATCAAGGGCCTGTCCTCCTTCACTAGGCACTGCCCATATCCTCTAAGTATTCTTGCCACTCTATTAGAGAATGTAGCAGGGCTCCCAGGATGGGAATTCAATATTCTTTCAGTTATTGTGTGGGTCTCCACCCACTGAGACAACATCCCATGAACACTTGAACACATTCATATTCCATAGAGGCACGTCCCAAGTTCACCTTCCCCACACTCCTCTCATCACTGACCCCTCACACACACCAGTGATCTTCTGCTACCTCAGTTGTGACCCTACTGCAATCCAAAACCTCCCTAAAATCAAAGCCAAACAATAAAGTAAAAATAATAATAATAAAAAACAAAGTAAAAATAAAATTTTGCGTTGTGTCCTTCATCACCATAAGATCTATCTTTTATGCACAGTAAAAATTTCTTATTTTATTTCACTTTCTTTTCAAAGAAGCTTTAGTTTACAGAAAAGTCACATAGAAAATGTAGGAGATTCCCACATAAACCACGCCTTCCCTTCTTACATTTTCCCCTATTAATAACATGTTACATAAGTATGTTACGTTTGTTACAACTGATGAACAAATGCTCAAGCATTCCAATAAATGAACATGGAATGTCCTTCCATTTATTTACGTCTTGTTCTTTTTTTTTATTTTATTTATGTCTTCTTTGGTTTCTTTTAGCAATGTTTTGGAGTTTTGTGAAAACAGGTCCTTTATGTCCTTGATTAAGTTTATTCCTAAATATTTGATTGTTTTTTATCCAAACCTGTTTACGGATTCAACACAATCCCAATAAAAATCTCAACAGCCTTATTTGCAGAAATGGAAAAGACAATAATCAAATTTATTTGGAAGGGTAAGGGGCCCTGAAAAGCCAAAAATATCTTTAAAAAGAAGAATGAAGATGGAGTACTCTTCCTTCCTGACTTTAAAACATATTACTTTGTTGAAGTGGTAAAAACAGCATGGTACTGGCATAAAGACAGACAGATTGACCAATGGAATTGAATCAAGAACTCAGAATAGTCCTTCACATCTACAGTCAAGTGATTTTTTAACAACGTTGTTAAGCCCACCCAGCTAGGCTAGAACAATCTATTCAAGAAATGGTGCTAGGAGAACTGAATATCCATATCCCAAAAAAAGAGAAAGAGGACCACTATCTCACACCTTATACAAAAATTTACATAAAAGGATCAGGGACTAAATATAAAATATAAAAGCGACAACCACAAAACTCCTAGAAGAAAATGTAGGAAAACTTCTTCAAGATCTTGTTGTAGGCAGTAGTTTCTTAAACCTTACATCCAAAGCACAAGCAACAAAAGAAAAAGTAGGTAAATGGGAGACCGCCTCAAAATTTAACACTTTTGTACCACAAGCGACATTGCCAAAAGTGTGATAAGACAGCCAACTCAATGGGAGAAAATAGTTAGCAATCATATATTTGATAAGGGTTTGATATCCGTGATATATAAGGAGATCATACAACTCAACCATAAAAAGACAAGCTATCTGATAAAAAAATGAGCAAAAGACTTGAAAAGACAAGTGTACAAAGAAGAAATACAAATAGTGAAGAAATATATGAAAAAATGTTCAACATCACTAGCGATAAGGGAAATGCAGATCAAAACTACAATGAGTTATCATTTCATGCCTATTAGACTGGCCACTATTACAAAGTCAGAAAACCCTAAGTGTTGGAAAGAATATGGAGAGATAAGAAGACTTATTCTCTGTTGGTAGAAATGTAGAATGGTACAGCCACTGTGGTGGACTGCTTGGCAGTCCCTAAGGAATTTGAATATATACTTGCCATGTGACCTGGCAATATCCCTGTTAGGTGTATACCCAGAAGAACTGAAAGTAATGACATGAATAGACATCTGCACACCGATTTTCATAGCAGTGTTATTCACGACAGGCAAATATTGTAAAACAGGTGTCTATCAACTGATGAATGGATAAACAAACTGTGCTGTGTACACACGGTGTAGTTTTATGCATTGGTAAGTAAAAATGAAGCCATGAAGCATATGACAACATGGATAAACCTGGAGGGCATTATGTTGAGTGAAGCAAGCCAGACACAAAAGAACATAATTTGTGTTATTATGAACTAAATATATTATGTAAACTCGTGAAGTTAAAAATCAGAATATAGGTCACCAAAAAATAGAATGAGGGTAGTGAATGGAAAACTGTGCAGAATTGGTTAAAATGTTGTTTGTAAACCTTTTGAAATGAATTCAAGTGGTGAAAGCACATCACGGTGTTTGTGACTAGCAGAGCTATTCTATGGGTATGACAGTGATTGAAAGGTAAAGTCTAAGGTCATGTATATTACTAGAATGAAAGCTAAAAACTATAACATGGAACAATTAATGAAACCTAGTGTAAAATTCAAACATGGGTGATATTGCATTTATGTTTTCATAAAATGTAAATGCAAATAAACTAGAGAGAAGGAAACAGAATGACAGCTATGTACGAAAGGGGAAGCACAGAGAGACTGAGAGGTGATGAATTTTGCTTCTTTGGCTAGTTTTTCCTTTTATTATTACTGTAATAATGAAATGCTCTAAAAATCATTGAAGTGATGAGTGCACAAATATTTGATTATACTTAATACCATTGACTGTACAATTTGGATGGATTTATGCTTTATTAATATGTATCAATAAAATTGATTTGTTTAAAAAAATTGAAGCATTGCTGCTAACCATGATCAATGGTTTACATTATGGTTTACATTCTTCATCATACGCTTTTATAGGTTCTGACAAAATGCATAATTTCCTGTATCCATTATTGCAAGAGCATGCTTAACAAATCCAATGCCCTAAAAATGCTCCATGCTCCATCTATTCTTCCCTCCCCATCCCCTTGAAGATGAGATAATTTTGAATTCAACATAGTAACATTCTATCTCTCCATCTTTGCTTTGATCTGGGAAGGCAAAAACTAGACTTAACTCTTGCATTTTTAATTCTTCAGGGTGGTCAGAATCAAATATCCCACCAGTTATCTTTGTAATCAGAAGTGTTCTCATAACAGTCAAGTATGTATAATATTACTGGATCTCTTTCCACTTGCATTCTTCTCATAACACCAAAAGTGATCCTTTTTATAATTGCAATGCTACCATATGTCACAGATTATCAGTGTTTCATTCTCTCTTCACATAAAATTCAATTCTGAGTTAACCCAGTCCCAAAATTCCTTCTTGAATGGCTCTATCCTAGACAATCCCTGGTACTAAGTATTATTATATAAGAATATATATAAGTATTATAAATAAGAACATATAATTCAACTCATCACATGAAACAGAATTTACCACTAGTAATTCAGATGAAAATATTTTAATGTGACATTACATAGAGAGGTTTGGGCTGGGCTGAAGGAACAAACAAGACACAGTTAGAAACACAGTTAGAAACTATCCAAAGCAGAAAATTGTTGCCACCTGTTTTGTTACCTAGGACTGAAAAAAAACATTTCCACAATCTCGGTGGCTTAAAACAATATATAAGTTTATTCTCTCACAGTTCCATAGTCTAGAGATCTGAAATCAAGGAGTCAGCAGGGTCATGCTATCACTGAAAAATCTATTGAACAATCCTTCCTTGCCTTTCTCTAGCTTTTGACAATTACTAGCAATCCTTCACTTTCCTTGGTTTATAGCAGCATAACTCCCATCTTGACCTCCTATTCACATGGTCGTCTTCACGCTATGTCTGTCTTTTCCTGTATTCAAATTTCCCTCTTATAAATCCTATCTGTTTAAGTATAGCCTTAATCCAGTATAGCCTCCTCTTAACTAATTACATTGGCAAAGACCCTATTTCCAAATAAGTTCACATTCACAGGTACTAAGAGGTAGGACTTGACTATTATTTTTTTGGGGGTGCTATGATACAACACACAATACCACCCTAGAGCTGAAGAGACAAGGGGTGACTTCACTGATATTAAAGCTAGTGAGAATTGGAATTGGTTTCTTAAAAGGATGCAGCTACTGCCAGAGACGAATTACCAAACAAAAGTGAAAATAGATATAGGGGAAAACATCATTAGGAGATGTCAGTGAAAGAAAATAAAGTATTTAAGCTTTGGCACATGAAAGCAAAATTTGTGACAGAAGATAATAATGGAAGAAAAGAGAACAGAACTAAGTAAATCAATCCATCATGATCAGAACCCATATTTGAATACTCCAATGAGTCATCAAATGATTAGAGCCAATCTTGCCTGTTATATAAAGTATGTTCTTATTATGGTAGATAAAATTTGATTTCCTTGTCCTTCTTTCATCAAAGGCCAGATATGAGTTCTAGTCTTACTTAGTGGGTAAAGAACTCTAGACATCAACTCAAATTATATTATACACTTCCATTTTGGTATGGGTTCTTACTCTTGGGTGTGGTAATTCACAGATTCCTACTAAAATTTGGGATGTCTACCTGGGTCACCTGTCCTTGAAACGTCTGTGTTTTTATACCCTTTGTCCAATGGTACTGCTAAATCCTTTGCTGAGCTTCTTAGCCTTTCTATTGTTTCTTTCTGCCCAGTTTCCCAGTTGTTCAACATTTCTGCTCCATGGGTTCTTGGCCACTGAGGTTCTCAGTCTTTGGACCTCTTCTTAGAAGATTACAAATGCCTAAAGTTCACCTTGGGTTGATGTCTAATGTCAATCTTACTTCTGTGCATTACTCTTATCTTTCATCTTGCTTCCTTAGTCTTCACTGCCTATATTTCAATATGTTATATTAAAAACACAAAATGGTTGTACTAGTAGTTTACCTTTTTGCATAACATTTTCAAAAACAAAATCAATTTTAATTATCAGTCCTATTGTTTTCTAATACTCCAATACAAATAGTCTTAAATTTACTTTTTAAATTTTCACCTTCTGTTCAATTTTGATTTAGTAGGATTTTATTTTAAATTATTTTAATTATATATCTGATACACTCTTCTATCTATGGGTTTTGCTTGTTAAATTAAATATTTAGATTCCTTTCATTTCTCTAATATCACATTTGGATACATCCCACAATACTGTTTATGTAGTGTTCTTAGTTTGGAATTAAAAAAAAAACAAAAAAATTTTCTTATTGTTTTACAATCCTCTTTAACTCAGAAATTATAATTTCTTGTTCTTCTCTTCCAATCTTAGGCATCTGATTGATTGTCAGTTTTCATGTTTAAATCTTAAATAAGAGAACTGATAATACCTTATCGACTCACTTTTTAAGACCCTTGGCTTGCTATGTCCAATACTCCAAAACTATTGTGCCATGAACTTTGATCAATCCCATTCATTACCCTTACTTGAAAGACCCACCAACAATCACTTAAGCCCAGATCCCCCAAATCTACAAATAACCTCCTGTGTAAACCCCTTCTCAATCTCTACTAAGACTGTCAAGATGGTGTTTTCTCTTTGCAGCAAGACTAATAAACTCAGCTTTTGTTTGAGCAACAGATTTTCTGGTAGTCATACTAATTTACATAATCTGTGTGCATACTGAAATGATTTCAGGGTTTGATTTCAGAATTTCCCTGTGTTGTGTACAAACTGCCCCTATAATATCAGCATTAGTAAAGAGAGTCCATTACATCTTAACATACCTTATTGTCCTCCAGTTTTTAGTGGAGTTCGTGAATTAATATTTTTTCTCAAATTTGATTGCATGGAATATTGATTGGTGGTAGTCATGTTAAGCTGTGGTTTGGGTATGTAATTCTAATATATATGCTTTCTGTTTAAAGATTTATAATCCTATATTTGAAGTTACCAAAGGAACTAAGTGGTGATCAGATGATGAAAATGAGTGACTTTTCACCTCGTGGACAGAAAAATAATTCTAAAATTTGGTTATAAATGATTGTATCCAATTAGAATCTACAGAGAAAAAAAATCTTCAAATAATATTTCCATAGCAATTAATAATTAATCTAATGGTAGGAAATATCATTATCACATTAATATCATTTATATAAGGAATGTAAATAAATCCAACCCTCTGCTGCTGAAAGAAGCATCATCCCTCTGTCATGAAATATAGAAATGAGAATAAGTAATATGAAGATTATAGTCTGGGCACTTAATTGAACTATTTTAATTCCTCTGCCACCTAGTTTATAGGACCATTTCCATTTGTACTATTTCCAGATACATATGAAACTGTTATTTCAAGCCCAATTTACTACAACTGACAATTTTTCTAAAGTTGTTGAAAGCATAAGAGATCACAGGTACAAGAAGAGAGACAATAAAAGCACCAAAGAAACTCGGGTACTAGATTGTTACTGCCAAGGAGATGGTCCAAAACCAGGGCTTTGGGTGCTTTTCTTTTTTTCAGAGCGTCTGTGGATATGAGCCCTCTGAATAATTTTTCGGAGTTTTCCGACAAAGAGTAATAAGGTTAATATTCAAAGCAAAGGAAATAGCACATATGAATGTGGGAGATAACACAAAACACAACACCCTATGGACTGTTAAATTTCTCATATTTAGAGCATCAAATGACAGAATGAAAAAAATAATTATTTCTGTTGAGGATCTTAAGAATAGGTATACAGTCTTTTTTAAGGATATTAGAGTTGTTATATGGGTTTGTCAGAAATAAAAATTTCAATTTAGAAATTATTTATATAATTTTATAATGATTCCCCTATAGCTTTCATTTTATCAACTCATATATTATAGGACAGTACATGAATACATGGGCCCATTATAATTTTAAAACATTCAGGAAATTAAATATAAACAGCCACAAACAAAGCTCCTTTGACTTCCCACTCTAATTACTTTCTAAATGTTACTTACTATGGACCATTTAGTTTAATTTCTTCCTATTTCTATTTGTTTGATTCTGAAGGATTTTTCATGCTTTTATGCCTTTACATTCATACATATTCTCACATGAACATATACTTGAACCCACTCAAATTAAGCCTTGGTTCCCTTCACTCCTCTCATACTACATTTCTTTAATGTTACCCACTGAAATAACTATTTTGCTAAATATAAGGAGCACTCTCTCCTTCTTCACGAAGCTTTTTTTGTTTGTTTGGTGTTGCTGTTTGTATTTTCCTTTTCTTTTGGCACTTGGGTTCTGAGACACCAACTTCTTTTGGTTCCTCTATCTCACTGTTTTTTTTCAAGATTCTTCCCTAGCCACTTCTAAATCGTCATCTGCACCAGACTTTGGTCCATGATCAACTTCTCACCTTTAGACAATAATTTCCTAAAAAAGTTGATCTAAACTTAAAATTTAAAATGTGATCAACAAATACATGATTAGAAAATGTATATTCTGTTTCCAAATCTTTCCTTTGCATTCATAAACAACCTGCCCATCTGGCCTAATCTCTTGAATATCTAATAGGCACCTCAAAATTAATATGACCAAAAGGGAATTCTTGATGTCCCTACCAAAATGGATCCTCCACAATTCTTCTTCATGGCAGCTCCATTCTTCTATTTCTTTATTCCAAATCCTAAGAGTAAAGTTTGACTTCATTTATAGTTGTAAACGCATCAACAAATCCTGTTAGAGCCATCATCTAATATACTAATATACTTTAAATATGACAATTTCCTGCTACTTCTACCATACTATTATATGGCCCAAGTGATAACCATGTCTTTCATGAACTTTTGTAACTTTATTCTATCCAATTATGATGCTCCAAACTTGGTCTTCCCACAACTTTTTCTATGTAGCAGGCTGAGTCATCCTTTTAAAAATATAGTCAGAACAAGACTTCTTTTTAACATCCCTCAGATTGCTCCCCTAGCACTTCAAATAATTAGACTCATTTCCTTTGCTACCAGTATATTCTTAATCCATCCTCTCTCTTGTGTAATCTCTGATAGACTCCTCTCTCACTCCACTCCAGATAACCTTGCCTCCATATGTAAAGTATATTATGAATCAAAGTCAGATATTCATCTTTGCTTTTTTGATTTGTTTCAAGGTATTGTTTTTCATTTTGAATTCTTGGGTGTGAAGGTATTACAAGTTTTATTCCCATGAGAAACCATAGCTAAATTTTAAAAATATATTTAGAAATACTTGTTTTATCTTTGTAAAAATTGTGAGATTATCTTAGCTATCTTTGAAATAAAAATACAAATTCACTTTATGGATATCTATTTCCATATTGTCTTAAAGAATTATGATTTCCTGAAAGGGGTTAGTTTGGAAAAGATATGTTTAAAAAATAAATTAATCATGGGAATAAAATAAACATAATGCATATAATTTAACACATATTATATGTTCTGTAGTTAAATATTAAATGACTGACTGACTGAATAGTGATCGAATAAATTGAGGAAGATAACATTATTGAACACTATTCAACAAAGAAGTGGAAGCTAGAAGAGGTTATAAGCTTTAGGAGAAATGTTTAGGTTATAAATTTCATCTCTCAATTTAGGAATTCTATTTTTCTTTTGAGATTAATGCAATCTTTTTTATTAAGTCATTGAAGTCTTCTTTCACTTGTTTATTCCTGAGTGTGTAAATAAATGGGTTCAACATGGGGGAAATAGAAGACATGAACACTGACACACCTTTATTAACATCTACTTCATCCTTTGCTGAAGGTTTCAAATAAATAAAGATGTAGCTGCCATAGGTGATGCACATTACAATCATATGGGAAGAACAGGTAGAAAAGGTTTTTTTCTTTGCTCAGCAGAGGGGAATCTGAGAATGGTCCTGATAATGTATGTATAGGACAGAACTACACCTACCAGTGTGGTCATTAGTACAAGTGTAGCACAAATCATGACCATCTGTTCTAATAGCCACGTGTCTGAGCATGAGATCTTTAGAAGAGGTGATGGATCACAGCAAAAGTGGTCGATGGCATTTGAGTCACAGAATTCCAGATTGAAACCGAGATTCAGAGGTGGAAGGATCAGCATCAAAACTGCTATCCAACAGCAAAGGGCAAAGATGGTACAGAATCTGTTGCTCATGATGATACAAATGGCCACATATCTGTCATAAGACATGGTGGCCAGGAGGAAAAACTCTGTTATCCCAAAAAGGTCAATAAAAAATAATTTACTGGCACAAGTATTATAGGTAATGGTCTTATCCCCAGTTGAAAGGCTATAAAGAATTATGGGGACACAAGTATTTGTGAATGAGATTTCTAAGAAGGAAAACTTGAATGAAAAAGTACATGGGAGTTTTAAGGTGAGAATTCACAAAGGTGAGTGTGATGATGGTCAGATTCCCAGTTATAATCAACATATAGGTGATAAATAGAAACATAAAAAGCATAACCTGCAATTGTGGATCATCAGTCAAGCCCAGAAGGATGAATGTTGTTATAGATGCATGATTTTTCATTACTGACTTCGGAATTCTTTCAAATCTGCATGGAAAATTCCAAAAGTGGAAATGAGTACACAAATAGGAAAAGTTGTACTGTCATATACAGACTTGAAATTAAGCAACTAGTGTATTTCCTTCTTTGATCTGAAAAATCAACATTTTTGAATATAGCATTGGACTGAGGTGATTTAAAACGTTTTCTAGGATATTGGCAAGAGGAGATTGCTTGAAGATACTTATTTGGGTATTGTAGTCCAGCCTTTCTTGGATTTTTATCTTCAGTTCTTAGTTTCCATTTTATTTTGCATTTTTAAATGCTCACTCTGGTTTAGTTTAACTATATGGTTAAATTCAACTACCTAGGCTATGTGATTTCATTAGTAATGACCTTTAACTTACTACTCAATTAATTCCCACTTATTAATTTTTCTAACTGTTTGGCCCCAGGGTAAGTGAAAAATATAAGTTGACTAGAGGAGCCTCACTCTTGTTCTGTGTAACTGTTACATATAATACAAAGGACTTCCTTTTCTAGCAAAAATATCCCTGATCACTTCCCTCTGACAAACGAAGGATAAATGATATTACTGACATTTTTTAAACACAAACTTTTGACATTCTAATCTACCTCCCTCTCGACTTTTCAGTTGGAATTTCCTTAGGACTTCTTATCAACTCTACTATGTAGTTTTGTTAAATACAGTACAATTTTAATTTACATCCTCTCAATATGTTTTCCATTATGCTGCTGAATGATATTACTAAAGACTAATCTGATATTTTCTCCCCTATGCATAGAATGTTTCAATGTTTGTCATTTCTTTCACAGTAGAGAAATTCAGTAATAATAAGTAATAACTTTTTATTGCCATAAATCCCTACATCTATACTTTCCAATCACAGTTCTCATAACTCCTTAGCATATGCTGTTCTCTTCTTTGAAGAAGATTCATCCTATTATCGCCTTTCTCATTCTTTCTGCTTCCATTATCCTCTTGTAACATACTCTGGCAAGACCTCCTTAACCCGAAGGGAGAAGTAAAGGAAGTTGTCCCCCTACATTTGCAGTATTCTATCTCTGTCATCTGGTCCATTACCAGGGCCATAGCAAATATTAAGTAAATATTATTTGAAAGAGTTTATATATAATGCCTTCAATTTCCTTTCAGGTCTGTAATTCCTATTTTGTCTCCAGGGTAAAACTGCACTGTTATTTCAAGAATGACATTCAAGACTAGGGTGTTATGCACCTTTCTCTAATACTTAGATATTTTATCCTTGATAAAACAGTCATTTCTAATGTCTCCTAAATCACAGCTTGAAAACAATCACCTCCTGTGTAATATGAGCTGTAATGGAGACAGAAATGAGCAGGATACTAACTGACTTCACTTTTCTGCCTTATCAATTTATCAGATAATATGCTTTTTCTTTGTGAATGTCACTATGCTTTATCAGTTTTTTGGTCATAAAACTATTAAGACCAGAAATCTCCATTACATAATTTGGGCTTTTGAGTAATATCTATTCAATAGCCTTCTCTTCATCTTTTACCAAGTTTATTGATTAATCCTCAAATGCTGTTAATTTTAATATAACACAAAAACAACAAGAAATTAAAGGACTACCAAGGAAGCTTGAATTTATCTCTTCAATAGGAAGCAGTTAATTAGTTTGATTCCAGTGAAATCTAATTCTTCTTTTTCTAATGAGTTAAGAATAGTCAGCTATCACTAGGAAACCAGTTTATATCCAGCAAAGGTTTACATAGGGAAATCCAGTATGCTTAATCAGCTGGTCATTTGGAGAGTGAAATATTACATAGATAGTGACTGCCAGCTGAAAATATTTAGTCCTCTTTACCCCATCAGGTCAGTGATCCATGCTCCCAAACTATCCTCACTTTTAAGTCATCAACATTTAATTTCCATAGACTCCTTTCTCATCAAGTCATAATAGGAAAGGATGAAAGTATGATTGACACTCAGATGCCATAGACCAATATCTTATTCATGTATTTCCTTTATTTTTTAGCATTTGAAAATACAAAGCATTTGTGGACATGTACCTAAAACTACATCTCTTGTAGTTTACTGTTCACATATAAATTCTGTTTTTCCAATTACTTAAATCTCTCTTGAGTCTGTACATTGTAGAAGTAAAAGTTGTATTAAGAAAAAAACTCTTTCTACCTTTTAGGAAATTTGCTAATTTTCAACATGGCAAATTTTGGAATAACTAGTTCTTTTCTAATATAAAGATCTGATAATACAGATTTTCCTCAGAGCTATTAAACACTGTCATACTTACTCAAACAGCAATTCTCCATGTCTTATATTTGCAATTTAACCCACAAGGGTCATAGCATGATCGAAGCTGGGCAAGGGGTTCTGTGGAAGCTTTTTAGTATACTGAGCACGCTGTTTCATGAGCCCTGGGTCTAGTTTGAAGGTCACCTGTGCTCATATAGAGTTCTCTCAATTTCTTGTCTCATTGTACAAGAACATTTACACAACACAATTATTATCTAATTTTAAAACCAAGAAATATTTATTTGTATTCTTGGTAGTTAAAAGAAAGAATTCTTGTTTATAAAAGGTGTGCTAAATGTCATAAGGTCTTTCTGGTTTAAACAGAATTAAGGCTTATATACCTCTGACTGGAGGAAAATTCTACAATAACAAGAAAATCACTTATTGTATCTGCTCAACCTGCAATAGAGATTGAGTGAACCAACAAAAGCATCCTTAACGACCCATGTTAAAAGTCACTGATGAATCCATGGCATATTAAATGTTGGCAGAAAGCCCAGCAAAGCTACAGAGAGAACTGTGTCCTCAGAGACATGATAACTCAGCAGTTTCAAACACAGTTTGAGTGCATAATAAGTGAAGCTTAGATGACAAGGTCCGATTAAGAACCCATTTTTTGTACCTACAAAATGGAGTATGAATACTCTTTTTGTAACATGCTTTCAATCAGTGTATTAAGGAGACTTTAAAAAAATTATTGTTATAATGACCTAATTTATTAATCTGAAGATTAACCATTTTTTGTTTTAAAATATCAAAAAAAAAAAAAAAAAAAGGAAAGAAAAAGTTGCTCTAGCTGTTTGCATCGGAATAAAAATGATTTATCAAGGGGCAGTATTTTTATCTATTCCCCCCAAAAAAAATTTGCTAATGATATGTTACCAAAACAGATTTACATCAGCCTGATTAGCATAAAATTTTATTGATAATTAATCCATTCCTGGCATAAAAACAGTCTTCATCAAAAAAGATTGTAAATACTTGCTTTTTTGTTTTTCAATCATGGCCATGTTATGAAAATACTAACAGGATATAGGACAACGTGTAAATATTTTTATTATTACTTTAAAGATATAATTTATCCTGAGTGCTGTATCTATTACTCTTTTATTTTGGTTCCTGTTTGGCTCTTGTAAAAAGAAAGACAAATATAATTTCTTGAAATATAAGATAGATATATGGCACTTGGAAAAAAAAAAACTTTTATAAGGACAAGGACTGAATTTAGGCTATGCAGTTTTATACCCTGACTCATGTTAGATGGCCAATATAAATATTCAATAACCAAATCAAATATTTATTGAAATACTGAAGAAATGAGTGAATTTGTAGTGTAAATATTTTTAAAAATTCAACAATTATTGTGAACTGTTCTCTATAGATATTTCCTACTAGATTGTGTGTTCCTTTAGATTTATCTCAATTGCTTTCCAGAACTTTCTATCTTAGGCATTGAGCTCCTTAAAGATTCTTTCAGATGGTTTCCACAACTATTTCAGTCAGTTCTTTTTTATTAGAAAAGTATCATTGTGATTCCTCTGACTCATTCCTGATCATTTAAAAATTTTGGTTGAATGTATAATCCAAAAACGTCCATATCTCTTTTACAAGGCACACAGTCATGTGTAGTAAAGGGAGGTAATTGACTCTTACATTGCCCTTTTTCTTTCTCTTTCACGTTCTACTTTCTCTAAAAAACTCAGAGGAAAATCACATAATCCATGAGGTAATTGGTTGAGCAATCAGATTCTTAACAACAAGACGCTAAAGGATCAGACTATTAACATTTTTCATAACTGAGCCCTTACAAAAAGCTCAAGAATATTTGTAGCAGTAAAAATATAACATCACCCCCGTCCCCCAAATTGATTTACAATATTTGGTATTCAAAAATAATTATTACTAGCAGTGAAAACAAGCAGGAAAATATACAAATAAAAAAGAAGAAACCAATTAATCGGAAGAGACTCAGAGATGAAATACATGAAATAATTAGTATTTAAAGGCGTTGAAAAGCCATTATAACTGCATTAAGCATCAGCTTCCCCTTCTCAATCCTCATTCTCTCTCCTTGAAACCTATGCTCTAGATTTTAACTCCATGAGTGTACTCATCATATTTAGTTCATTGAGACCATACAATATTTGTGTCAACTGTATTTCACTCAACATAATTTCCTCAAGGTTCATCCATGTTGTTATATGCATCACAACTTTATTTCTTCTTACAGCTGCCTAGCATTCCATGATATGTATATACCACATTTTGTTTATCCATTCATCAGCTGATGGACATTTGGGTTCTTTCTATCTTTTAGCAATTTTGTATAAAGCTGCTATGAACATCAGTGTGCAAATGTGACTTTGTGTCCTTGCTTTCATTTCTTCTGAATATATTCCTAGTAGTGGAATTGTTGAATTATATGGCAGCTCCATATTTAGCTTCCTAAGGAACCGCCAAACTGTCTTCTAGACAGGTTGCAACATTTTACATACTCACCAACAGTAAAGGAGTATTCCTATTTTGTCACATCCTCTCCAGCACTTATAGTTTTCTGTTTGTTTGGTTTTTTTAAATAATGGTCATTCTATAAGGTGAAATTATCACTGTAATTTTGATTTGCATTTCCCTAATAGCTCGTGATGTTGTTTATCTGTTCATGTACTTTTTGATGATTTGTATTTCCTCTGGAAAAATGTCTATTCAAGTCTTTTACCCATTTTTTAATTGGATTGCTTGTTTTTTTTTTTTTTTTTTTATAGTTGTGTTGTATGATCTCTTTATATAACATGGAAATCAAAGCTTTGTTGGATATGTGGTTTCCAAATATTTTCTCCTGTTGAATAGGATATCTTTCACACTCAGTGAAAATATCCTTCAAAAGGAGGTGAAATAAGACTTTTCTACAAATACAAATGTTGAAATAATCACCAGTAACACTGCTTTACAAAATATGCCAAAGAAGTCCTTTAAGCAGAAATAAAATAACACAAAAAGAAAGTTGGATCTACACAAAGAAGAACTCCAGAAGTGGTAAATACCTGGATAATTTAAAAAGAAGATTTATCTTTTTATTTATGTCTTTTTAAAAAGAAATTAACTGTTTAAAGAAGAAACAAATAACAATATAATGTAGAGTTATAATCTATGTAGAAGTAAAATGAACAACATTAATGTATTACAACAGCAGGAAAGGAGAAAGGGTCGTATACTGTTGCAAGTTCCTTATACTATAGGTGGATTTGTGTAATATTACATAAAGATGATATGTTAAGGATGTGTACTATAAACCCTAAAGGTAACACATGTGTGTGCATGTGGCACACAAACACAGAGCAACACACTGGAATTATTGCAAATAAGCCAGCAAAGAAGATGCAAATAGTGAATTAATTCAAAGAAGGCAGAAATAGAGAAAACAATTTAAAAATAAAAATTTAAACCAGTGAAAAATAGAAAGGATGGAAACGGATTGATTATTATAACACTGACAAAATGGAGTTGAGTAACTATGTTGAAATGACAAATTAGATTTCAGAGCAAAAAATATTACTATTGACAAAGAAGATTCTTTCTTAATGCTAAATGGGCCAATCATTAAAAGAGCTAAAACTATTCAAATTTGGCAATGAAAACAGACTTTCGAAACACGTGAAGTAAAACCTGATAGAGCAGCAAAGAGAAATATGCAAGTCTGTAATAATAGTCAGAGAATTTGAAACCTTTTTGCCAATAATTAATAGAAAGAGTAGGCAGTGAATCAGTAAGGTTACAGAAGACCAGAATAACACTATTAACCAATCTGACCAAATTGATATTCCTAGAACAATTAACCCAACAGCAAAAGAACACACTTTCCTTAAAATGCACACAGATTATTTAATAAGATTTATCACATACAAGGTTTAAAATAATTATCAACAAATTTTAATTAATTTTTTTATTTTTAAAGTAGCTTTAACTTGCATAAATGTTACTTAAAAAATATTAGGAATTCCCATATTCCCCAATACCTCTCCCCAACGCCCAAACTTTCCCACATCAACAACATCCCTCATTAGTGTGGTACATTTGCTACAATTGATGAACACATATTGAAGCATTGCTATTAACCATGGATTACAGTTTACATTACAGTTTACATTCTGTCCTGCACAATTTTGTAAATTAGGATAAACTATACAAGGCCCTATATCCATGACTGCAATGTCAAGCAGGACATTTCGTCAAGGCAATGTTACAAAATTTATTATTCTTTAAACATTGAACAAAAGTTCCATTTTCCTCACCTTCAGGAAAACATTAGGAATTATGATGATTATTTTATGATGATTTTTTATTATAGTTTGTGTTATTCTCTAGAATTAAATGCAAAATATTTTTCCTAGTATGTAATATTTTTTGAATTTTATTACAGTTTTCACAGAGTTGTATTCCTAATTTACTGCACTCAAATGTAGTATTACTTATTCTTCACAAATTGATATCATGCCTAGAAATTATTTTCCCACCTTAGAGTCATTTATATATATTGAATTTCATGTGTTTTCCCACTATTATTATTGTTTTTTATATTTAAATATTTAATTAATTTGGAATATATCTTTATGCAATGCATAAACTATGCATTGAGCATAACATAGGTCCACTTGACAATTTTAACTTAACAATTGAAATTTATAATTTTCACTTGACAATTGATCTAACAGACTTATGAGAAGATATGTCAATTTTCTTCTAATTTAAAATACCATTTTCATGATATATATATATATATATATATATTTAAGGATTTTTGGTGGGACTTCTAATGGATGTCATTGATCTGCCTTTCCATTTTGTGTTTATAATATATATAATTTTCCTCCATTAAAAAGCATATTACTTATCTGGGATTTGAGATAAACTTGGAATAAATTGCCAGTGTTCAAATACCTAATCATGAATATGAAAATTTTCTCCTCTTTGAGAATATCTTTCATATTTTTCAATGGAGTTTTGCAGTGTTGTTTTTAAACGACCTACAAAATTCATATTAAATTTGTTTGTTTCTAGTATAATTTTTATATTTTGAATACAAACTTTTTTCATGATATTTTTCTAGCTGTCATTGTTTTTTTTAATAAATGCCCTTTCTAAAACCTCTTATAATTTTGAGGATTCTTGTGCTTATTTTACTGTATCTGACATGGTTCTGGAAATTGTTGCCAGTGTAAAAAGTATGATGAAATAAAATGTCTAAGAATTCCTGGAAACAATTCCTCATTTGTCATTATCATCTTGCTCTCTCCCTCTCACTCATTGTTGTTTTCACTTGCACTCTTTCCCTCCCTCTTTGACCACTGCTCAATTCCAAAGCCATTTCCACATTTTTAGATATTTGTTACTGCAGCATCCCATTTCCAAATCCAAATCTGTATTACTTTTATTTATTTATTATTATTATTATTATTAGAGCTGTTGTAGATTTTTAAAAAATCATGAAGCACAGACATCCCACAAATCCACACACACAGTCATTTTTCCCTATTTTTGCATTTTATGACTATTTAAAAATTTATGACAAATGTAGCAGCTTAAAAAGCACAAATTTATTGTCTAATGGTTTCTGTTTGTGAGAAGTCTGGCACGGTTTGGCTGAATTCTCTGCTCAGTTTCTCACCAGGCTGGACTCAAGATAATCCTCTTGGACTGTGGTTCTCATCTGGAGACATGTCCTCTTCCAAGCTCACATGTTGGCAGAATTCAGTTCCTTCTCAAGCTTTCCATATGGCCTCCTCATCTTCAAACCAGAAATAGTGTATTGAATCCCTCTCACTCTTCACAGAAAAACTGTTATAGATGAAATTTTGGCTCCTTAATTCCTTAAACATGATTTCCTTCTGTTCTTTGGGCATTTTTTATAATAGTAATTTGAAGTCATTATCTACTAAATCCAAAACCTGAGTCCCCTCAGAAATATTACTATTACTTGCTTATTTTCCTGTGCATGGATTACATTTTCTTGTTTCTTTATATGTCTCATGAGTTTTTGTTGAAAACTGGACATTTCAGATAATCTAGTTTAGCAACTGGATTCTGATCCCCATACCACCACTTAAAGTAGCTATTGTTGCTGGTTTTGTTGTTGATTGTTTTAGTTACTTGTCTGAACTAATTCTTGTTTTTGTTGTTTTGAGTCTTTTATGTAGACTCCAGAAAATTACATTCTTAAATTGAACCTATTGTGAACCTTTGATTAGACTAGCCCAGTTAAGGGCCATTTGATTAGATTGCTACAGTAGGGCATAACCCAGGGTGGCTCTTAATCTTCTTATTGGAGTCCTTTAAAAACAGAAGAATAAAAGTGGAAGACACAGGAAAAAAGCTGCAGTGATAGATGCCTCCAGAAGTTGAAATCAGTGAACATGGGAGAGAGAAAAGCCACAGAAGGAGCAGCCTAGAGCAGAACTAGCAATGAGGCCAGAGGAGAGCAGAAAGATGAGCAGAACTTGCCATGTGCCTAATCGCTCACAGCTGAGCTCAGGGAGTAAGTGAGCCTGGAGGGAAAGGCAGAGACCGGCAGAGGCACATTGTGCCTTACCACTTGGCAGGAGTACAGGATAACCAGCAGCTGATCTTTGGTGAGAAAACTTTGCCTGATGCCTTGATTTTGGACTTTTTTCCCAGCCTTGGAAATGTAAGGTTTTAAGCTAATAAATTACCCTTTATAAAAGCCAACACATTTCTGGTATAATGATCCCAGCAACTTTTAGCAAACTAAAACATTTGTTGAGTCTGTTTGCCTTGCAATGTGTGGATTCTGTCTCTGCTTAGACATTTTTAAAATTTATTTTTAAACCTGGTGACTTAGGGGTTACCTCTGGATCATCGAGCTTAAAATAGAGATTTTGCTTAAATACTTTGAGCCATTAATTAAGGCTTCCACTTTTTGCTCATAGATCTTTGTGTGGTTTGAGGAAATTTCAAAATTAAGGGAATGCCCAGCATTCAGCTAAGGATTAGCAGCTCACAAGACTCCTCTCTAGTCTGTTCTGAGTGAGCACAACCTTACACATGCACATAGATTTTTGTTCACTAAGGACAACTGTAATCTTAGCAAGGTGCTTTTGGCAGTCTTTTTCACTCCAACTGCCTGTCAAACTTCTAGCTATTCCAATGTTCTGCTGCTTGCCTCAACTTTTATTGTCAAGATTTTAGCCTTTTGTTATTATTTGCTACTGAGATCTCTATTATTTTCTACAATGCCAGTGAGTTTGGATCTCTCCGGACTCTATTTCAAATAAAGTCAAGGCTCTGGTGCAGACAAACAAAGCTGCCAATTCTCATGATCTACCTTACACTCACAGGGTAAAATTGCCATGCCATAAAGTGGTTGGGAAGGGGATGCAGCCCCCAACTAAAATGTTATACACTCCCACTGTTCTTAAATTCATTAGAATTTCTTGAATAAATGCTTCTTGTTGTATGTTCTTTGGTCACTTTCAGTTATTTTAAATTCTTTTTTTCTTTTTCTTTTTTTGCCAATTCTTGTTCAGTCTTTTTGCTTCTTTTTCAGGGAACGTTTTGCTGAGCTCTTTACACAGTCATTTTTATGTCAATATTATATTATCTTGATTATTGTAGTGCATACTAAGACTTAAAGTCAAGTAGTATAAGTTTTCCAAACCTGTTCACCTTATTTAAAATTTATTTTACTCTTTTATGTCCTTTGTATTACCGTATTAATTTTAGTATCAGCTTGACTATTTCTACAAAAATCTTGTTTGGAATTTGTATTAGTCTGCCAAAGGGGCACCAATGCAAAGTACCAGAAATCTGTTGGCTTTTACAAAGGGCATTTATTTGTGGTAAAAGCTTACAATTCCCAGACTGTGATAAAAGTCCAACTCTATGCACCATCAGAGATGCTTTCTCACCAAAGTCAGCTACTGTTGATCTTGGTGTGTTGCCATATGGTGAAGCAAGATGGCTGCCGATCTCTGCCCAGATTTCTCCTTCTCCTCCAGGCTTCCTTTCCCTTAGCATAACAATTTGTTATAATAGTACTTCAGGTACAGATGACCACTATATGATTTATGGTAGACCATACTGGCATTCAGCTCTACCCAATTACTTGGAATCTAGGGTGTTACTCTCTAGCTATAGGCAGTGGAGCCAAAGTATGCAAGAGGCCATATAGGATCTTTGATGCAATTCAAGAGCATGTCCATTTATAAAACATAGCAAGGTTCTATATGGAGGAAGCAACTAAGTTTCAGTCAGAACAATAAGAATCTGTCTCCTAGTTGGTTTAATCCACCATCAATTTTTAAATTTTCTTTGTTTCTTGTTTCTGGTCTCTTTTCTTCTTCCTATCTAACTCAGTCTTTATTGTGTTTTGGCGTGTGTGTGTATGTGTGTGTGTGTGTCTGTGTATGTGTAGACTCTATCTGTGCTCTTCACCTGGCCAAAAGATTACCTAGTGGTCAAGTTGGTAGCTACTTACCCAATGTGAGATTAACATGTCTAGGTAAATGGTGAATTCATTTCTTATCATTTGAGAATATCAGGCAGGTCTTTTTCATCAGCTTTGACTTTCTGAATAGACTTTTAGTTCTAAGAGACTCTTTATAATTTAGCTGTAAAGAGAAGGAAGAACAGCAACATAAAGGAGTCCTGTTAGTAAGCTCATAAAAATTAAACTTTCTCAGTAAGACCGAACATCCCTGTTCACATGATCATTTAGATCTCTGCTCTTGGACCAATATGCAAGGACATTTTTAATGTTTACAATGCATTCAAGGAGATTCCAGCAAGTCTGTGTCCTAAAAATCATTGCAGGCCCACAGAACCTGAAAGGATTATTTAATTTTTTAAATTTAAATTTTAAAGAATTTTTAATATTTCACCCTGCTCACCTTAAAAAGATAGTATCCCTATTTCCTAGGGAAAAATAATAGGGAAAACCAAGGTCAAGATCCCAGACAGAAATTTCATGGGGATGACAACTAGAGATATGAAAAGTGGAGCACGTCAGTAAAGTCTCTGTGAGGACGGAAGAAAGTGTTTGATTTTAAACCTAATATATCAGCATTCAGAAATTAAGGTTCTTACTTAAAGGAATTTAAATAAAAGGAAAGACTTAAGATGGAATTTACCATTAAGATTAAATTTAAAATTATTAGAATGCTTGCCTATGGAAGACAGGAGAATGAGGCTCAGGAATGGGAATAAAGCAGAAAAAAAATTAAACCAGCAAAATAAGTAAATGAGTTTGCACATAACAATTAAAATATAACAGGAACCATAATAAATGGTTATCAACCCTCTACATGTAAGCAGGAAAAAGGAAGTCCTTCAACTTCAGTTTTTGCTCTCTATCAAACAGAGATAAGAAAAATTACCATAAAGGATTGTTTGAGGATTAGTAAAAAGTATGTCAAGTGGCATTTTGACTCTCGGTATATCATCAGCCATAATCATGGAAAAATAAATGATTTAATAATTAAAACAAAAAGTTTGCAAAGCACTTCATTATGAATCAAATTCGATTTTCAATTCCAACTAAATTACATTCATAGTGTGCTTCTTTCTATGTAGTTATTCAAAGATAGAGCATTACATGCTTTTCCTCTGTAAGAGGTTATTCTTTATTGTTTTCTATGAGATGCTTCTAACTATAATTTATTAAAAATTATTTTGAAAGCTAACACTAGGTACCATTAATTTTTCTGGGATCCATGCACATATGATTGGTAACATAGATAAGCTGTGCCTTCACGGAATTTGAAATATGATGAAGTAAAATGTGGTATTAGAAATGACAGGAAAAACATGGTAACTAACAAAAATGGCTGTGCCTCCCTCTGTCCACATCCTTGGCAGCTCCTTGAATCTTGGATGCTCTGATGACTTGCTTTGGCTAACAGGATATAGTAGAAGGGCTATCATGCCTAGACCTCTAGAGGCCTTGCCTGCTTCCACTCTCCTCTGGACCTCCAGGACTTCACCAGGTGAACAAGCCTGAGATACAGTTCTAAAGTCTAAAGAACCAACTGGAGGACAGCTCAATTGTCTCAGCACACAGCCAGCTAATCTATATTTGTAGATGAGCCGTTCTAGACCAGCAAGTCCCAGTATCCATAATGACAAACCTGTATACAAACCCAGCTGAGATCAGCTGATCCTTGTCCAGTTAATCAGAAATTGAGTTGGCCCAGAGACATGAAAGCAATTATAAATGTTTATTGTTTTAAACGACAGAGATTTGCAGTGTTTTGTCATTCAGTAATAGTTAACTCTACAAAGCATAATGGGTACATATATTTAGGAGTACCTAACATAGTACATAATACAACTAAGAAGGAATTAACCAAAACATTTATTGAACTGGTAGAAACTGTCTGAATCAATTTATTTTGGAACTCTGGAGTCTAGTGGAACAGTGTGCAGTATCAAATATATATGAAAGTAGGCATAAATAGAAGAATCGAGGGGCTACAATGGTTTAAAGCAAACAATAGCTGTATTAGTCAGGGTTCTCTAGGAAACAGAATCAATCAGAGATATCTGTCAATAATATGAGATTTTATAAGAGTGTCTTATGTGATTGTGGGGAGGCACAAGTCCAGGTTCTGCAGGCAGGTTGTAAACCAGGGGCTCTGATGAAAGTCCAGTGAAGATTCTTGATGAGTTTCCAGGAGACTTGGCTGTCCAAAGATAAGCTGGGAAATTCTCTCTGAATGCTGAAATCACTTCCCCTTTTAAGACATTCAACTGATTGGTTAAAACATCACTCATTGCTGATGGCAATCTCTCTAACTGATACAGATGTAATCAGCTATCTATGCAGTAAACTCACTGGTGACTAAAGTTCATAAATGCCCTTGTATTACAATTAGCCCAGTGCTTGCTTGACCAAACAACTGGGCACAATTACCTGTCCAAGTTGACACATTAGCCTCACTGTCACAATGGCTATGTAGAAAAATGGCAGAATAATGTCCTATATTACCAGTAGTTACTTTAAATGTAAATGGATTAAACTTTTTAGGCTAAAAGCAGAGATTGGCAGAATGGACAAAAAAGCTTGAGCAACTATATGGTGCTGACAAGAGACTCACCTAAAATTCAAAGACACATGTGGACTGAAAGTGAAAAGATGGAAATATATATATACCATGCAAGTAAAAACCAAAAAAAAAAAGAGCTAGAATAGCTATACCAGTATCAGATAAAATAGACATTCAGTCAAAAGCTGTTACAAGGGGCAAACAAAGTCACTATATACTGATAAAGTTCAATTCAATCAGAAGATATAGCAATTATAAATAAATATATGTACCCAATGGCAGAACCAAAAAATATATGAAGCATATCTTGACAGATTTAAGGGGAGAAGTAGATGGTTCCATATTAATAGTAGGAGACTTCAATACATAACTTTCATAATGGATAGAACATCTAGATAGAAAATCAATATGGAAGTAGAAGGCTTGAATGATACTATAAACCAAATAGACCATACAGGCATATCTAGAATACTTCACACAATAGCAACAGAAAACACATTCTTCTTTAGTGCACATGGATTATTATTATTCTCCAGGGTAGACCATATGTTAGATTATAAAACATGTTTCAATACATTCAAAAATATTAAAATAATACTATGTATTTTCTCTGACTGCAATGGAATGAAGTTAAAATTTTTAACGAAGAAGGAAATTGAAAATTCCCAAATTTAACAACATGCTATTAAACAACAAATGAGTCAAAGAAGGAAAAATTAGTAAATATCTTGAGATGAAAAAAAAGAAAATACAACATGCAAAAGTTTATGGCATGCAGCAAAGGCAGTATTGAGAAGGAAATTCAAAGCTCTACAGGCCTACATTAGAAAACAAGAAAGATCTCATATCAGAGACCTACTCTCAGAACTGGAGTGTCTAGAAAAAGAAGAGTAAACCAAAGTCAAAGTGAGCAGAGAGAAGGAAATAACAGAGACTAGAGCAGAAATAAATGAAATAGAGAATTAAAAAAATGAAAAACAAATGAACAAAAAACAAGAGAGAATCATTGAAACTGAAAGTTGGTACTTTGAAATGATCAGTTATTTGGCAAACCTTTAACTAGACTGACCAAAATAAAGAGAAGGCACAAATATGTTAACTCAGAAATGAGGGGGAGGGGGAATCATTACTACCAACCCCATAAAAATAAAAAGAATTACAAGAGGATACTATGAACAAATGTACACCAACAAATAAGATAAATTTGATTAAATGGACAAATCTACCTACACTGACTCAAGAAGAAATAGAAGCTCTCCACAGACAAATAAGAAAAAGATTGAAAAAGTAATAATAATAATAATAATAATAATAATAAAAACCCTATCAGAGAAAATCCCAAGACCAGATGGGTTTAGAGGTGAATTTTACCAAGAAGAATTCCAAGAATAATTAACACCAATCCATATCAAGCACTTCCAAAAGCTGAAAAACATGGAATGCTCCCTAGCTTATTTTATGTTGCAAAGTTCACCCTAATATCAAATATAAGCAAAGAAACCACAAGAAAAGAAAATTACAGAGCAATATCTCTTATGAATAAAGATGCCAAAAATCTTCAACAAAATACCACCAAATGGAATCCAATAGCACATTAAAAGATTTATACACAATGATCAAGTGGGATTTTTCCCAGGCAGCATGGATTGTTCAACATAAGAAAATCAACTAATGTAATACACCACACTAATAGAATGAAAGAAAAAAACACATGAGCATCTCAATTGATGCAAATAAGGCATTTGATAAAATGCAGCATGCTGTCAAGATAAAAATAGTGAAAAACGTAGGAATAGAGTGAAACTTCCTCAACATGATAAAGAGCATATATGAAAAACCCACTGCTAACATCAAACTCAATGATGAAAGACTCAAAGCTTTCCCTCTGAGATCAGGAGCAAGATAAGGATGCACACTGTCACCACTGTTATTCATCATGTATTATGAAGTGTCCAGGTGTGTGTTTCTTTGTGTTTATCCTGTTTGGGCATTGCAGAGCTTTGTTATTTTTTAGTTTTAAAATTTTCCTAAATTTGGGAAATTTTGACTCATTATTTCTTCAAATATTTTTCTCTATCATACTCTTTCTACTTTGTTTTGGTAATCCAATGACATTACTGTCCAACAAGTCCCTCAGAATCTATTTTCTCTCATTTGTTCAGAACAGATTATTTTTAATGATCTATATTCAGGTTAACTGATTGCTTGCTTTTTGGTTATTTTTTATATCTTCTATTTCTTTTCTGAGATTTTCTATTTTTCCACTGGTCTCATGATTTTCATGATTGCTTGTTGTAGCATTTTTTAAATAAGTGTTTTACAGCCTTTGCCAGATAATCCAAACACCTCTGTCCTTTATTTATTTATTTATTTATTTATTTATTTATTTATTTATCTTAGTGTATTTTGATTACCTTTCCCCATGTGTGGTGGTTTGAACATGTATCTACACCAGAAAAACAGGTTCTTAAATCTAACCCATCCTTGTCAGTGTAAACCTATTTTAAGTAGGACATTTTGATGAGGTTATTTAAGTTAAGGTGTGTCCCACCTCAATCAGGATGGTCTTAATCCTATTCCTGTTATCCTTTAAAAGATAATGAAATTCTCTTATAAAAACACAAAGCATGACAGCCATGGAAGCAAGAAGCTGAAATCACCAAAACCGGGCAGAGAAGGGAGAGACCAGCAGACATCACCTGTGCCTTGCCATGTGACAGAGAAGCCAATGATCACCAACAGCTAGTATTCAGGAAGGGAAGTCACCCTGATGACACCTTGATTTGGACAATTTCCCAGTCTCAGAACTGTGTTCAAACAAATTCCCATTGTTTAACTTGGCCCATTTTATGATATTTTCTTTGAGCAGCCTAAGAAACTAAAAGATCAGGCAAATTCTGATTTCCCTGGTTCTATATATGCCAAGTAATTTTGAATTCTATCCAGGATATGTTCATTCCTAGGATCCATACATCAAAATAAATTAATGTATTTATAATGTCAACATGAATTAATCTTATAAATAAATATATTACACAAAAATCATGTTTAAAATATTATTTCATCTATAGACTATTTCAAAAATAGATTAAAAAACCTTATTTATTATTTTATTTGTTGTCCAAGGCAAACCCAAAGAGCTGCAAAGCAGGAGCTGACTGCAACTCTGCTGGGATACAAATCTCCATTGGCTTATGAAAAGATTTAAATCTCTGAGAGATATATTTGATGGGTATATTGAAAATTGTAAGTACAACTAAAAGGAGTAGAAGAATCAAGAGTAGGGGACTTATAAATGAGTATGTTATTTTGGGGAAATAGATTTTCATATATTTCCAAATAAGGTCCTCCAAGGTGGTGTTTATTTCATGAGGCTGTTGCCTTGCCTCTGTTGACAGGATGTCCCTGGAGCCCTCAGGAACACTTTTGTTTTAGGACTTGTTTACTGTGGCAATAAGTGAACTCTGCCTGAGACCAGCATAAGTGTAACCTCCGGAATGACCCCCTGATTCATTATAAAATCTCTTAGCTGTAAAAACAATTTTAGTTAAGACTTATCCCTTTTGTTTCAGATCTTTTTCTAAATGCATCACTGGTTATCACTTGGATAATCCCTCAGTTCCAGGAAGGCTCATCACAGGGAATCATGTCCTACATCCGAAGACAGTGAGCTTGTTTAATGAATTTGGCTCTGAGAGAGGTCACATATGAATAAGAAGTAGGCTTTCAAGAGGTGACTTTTTCTTTTTTTTCAAAATGAGATATCATTATGATTAGCTCCATGCTTCTAGTGGATTTCTTCCTCTTTTTTTGATCCAATCCCATAAGAACTCTAAGCACTTCTAATTCAGGGAAATAGATTTATGGCCAATAGACCTTCTGATCTCCTTGTCTTTCCACCTGGCAATAAACTCTCTTATCAAATTACTTACATAAAGTAATTGATTTTCTGGTGTGTGACAGGCAAGGTTTTACTTTAGAGTGATGATTTATCTATAACTGCAAGCAAAACTATTCCCTCCATCTGCTCCATATTATCTAATCCCTTCTCAGCCTGAAGCAGTCAGAGTAGACATCATCCTAAATCCCTCAATATTGAGGAATGTACAAACAGAAGGAGGAAGTTTAACCACAGACCAATGTATATTGTTACTGCATTATTATCTTGTGTTAACAGAAGAACAGGTAACATTGATATAAAGATAGTGGCAGGCAGGGCTTCAGAAGGGAGAGAGAGGGATGAATGGGTAGAACACAGGGCATTTTCAAGGCAGTGAGATTGTTTTGTATGATACTGCAATGTTGGACACATGACATTATATATTTGTCAGAAACTTAAACTATACAGCATAAAGTGTAAACCATCATGTATACTATAGATTAGTAGCAATGTTTTAATATTGGTTCATCAGTTGTAACAAATGTACCACACTAATATAAGATGTTAATAATAGGGAAAACTATGTGTGTGAGTGTGGTTATATAGGGATTCTCTATACTTTTGCTGTAATTTTTTGTTGTAATTTTTCTGTAAATCTAAAACTGCTTTAAAATGAAGATTATTATTACTAAATTATTTAGGTTAAAGAGTCATATATCTGTGATAAAACTATAATGAAAATCAAAGGAGATGTGGCATGACATTTATGTTTGTGAATGGCTCAAATGAGACAGTAGATATGAAGGGTACTGTGGAAGCAAGTAAAATTTTATAAATTAGTTCATTTGTCTCCCATGTTGTATTCCTATATAAGCTGCAGTGGTAACATGAAATGTAACCTTGTCCCAAAGCTTTCATCAGTGTCATTTCTGAGAGCATTCTCCTGGGTATTGACATTCCTGCTGAATTTTCATGAATTAGGTCCCGGCAAAGTATATACTTGAGGGTAAGAAATAAGATAGCAGCAATTTATATTCTCCCTTTCCCAGGGATTCCCTTGAAAGAAAAGTAGAGATGCCTTGGTCAAATCCCCTGTAAACACGTTAATTAATAATTGACCTCCTGAAAAAAAGACACTAAACAAAAAAGACCTTGTCTATGAGATGTTTTTAGCAGGATTACCTAGTCTGTCTAAGTTGCTTATTGTAAATAAACCTGTAATTTATGAACTTAAGTCTCTTGACTTGCTGAAAAATGTCATGAAAACCATGTAATTAACGATGCATGAAAGCATATGTTTTATAACTGAAATGTCTCTTTCTGTTCACACCATGTTGCACATACTTCATTCAAACCTCTCATGTAAAATCTGAACCACAGCACATCCTTATGTAGGAAAATGAGAAAATTTCTGGGAAGCTCCACTTGTCAATTTCAGAATTTTCTAAATTCTGATTTAGCTTGTTCAAGCTGCTGGGGACAAAATGCCAGAAATGAGTTGGCATTTATAATGGGGATTTATTAGGGTAAAAGCTTACAGTTCCAAGGACACAAAAATGTCCAAATCAAGGCAGATCCTGGACTCCTGCCCTGTGGCAAAGCAAAATGACAGTCCTACCTGTCTCTCTCTGATTTCTCCTCCAGGCTCACGTTCTCCCTGGGCTCAACCTCCTCTCTTCAGCTTCAGCTAATCCACTTATTCTAACATCCAGTCTCTCTCTCAGCCTCTCAGGGTTTTTCTTTTGAAGCTGTAGGGGATCTTGGAGTCCTTTCTCACATGGCAGGGTAAAATGGAAGTTGTCTTTCTCTGTGTGTTTATGCTTTCAGTTCTTAGTTTATATAAGACTCCAGTAATAGCGTGGAGACTTAACCTGGGTCAAGTCTGACCAATCAAAGCCTTAAAGCAATCTAATCAAAAGTAATCTAACCAAAAGATCCCTTAACTGATACTAATGCAATTAAAAGGCCCCACACCCACAGAAATGAATTAGTTCAAAGAACATGATTTTTCTGGAATCACAAAAACTTCTAACTGTCACAGAATTGTTGAGAATGATTTATGCTTCACATTATATCTGAACAATGTGACATTTTTGGTACCTCAGATTTATGCAGTGAGGATAGTGTTTTTTTTAGGGCCAAAAATCATAATGACTGAGGTGCTTTTAGTAAAAAAATAATTAAAGTGAGAGGGAAGGTCAAAACATAATGAGGGTTTGATGCCAGGATGGCTACCGAATCATTCTTGGTATCACGTGATGGAAGCTTTGATGAAATAAAGCAGACAAGTTTAACCAATGAGACCTTGAAGAGATAGACAATATTCAAGGGAAGCTAGATAATTGGAAAGACAGAGAACACATTGCATAATGGAAATTGGCAAAATATTCTGCTCCCATATCAGGGGGAACCTTGAGTAATAGGAGACAAAGAACAAAGACTACCTATTACTGAAAATTTTCACATACTTCCATTGCCACCTGGGCAGAAATTCTATCACTCTCACAGTAATAGACTCAAAGACAATTGATTAACTAGAATAACAATACAAGGCTCTGGCCAGATGACCAAAGAATCCCAAAGGCAACCTGTTAAAGAGCTAAAATGTTTTATGGAGAAAGAGCAGCAAAAGCTTAATGAATCTTTACTAGCTTATATTCTTGGAATAAAAGACAAGGGAGTACTTCGTTAATTGTAGGTATTGCTGAATAGAAGGGGTTATTTCGACTGATGACCCATGTGGCTAGAAAGTTCGAGAACAGAAGTGATGTTGCTGATCTTATTGCTTTGGATAAACACAGGAGTTAAGCAGGCTCATCCCAAGAGGCTCTCCCTGCCTCCTTTATCAACAATTGAAATATTCTTTTTTATGTGGGATATTACAAATAAAGGCAACCCTAGTCATGCTTTATGATGACAAAAAGATATAGTTAATTTAATATTATCATACTTACAAAATGAGGAGAGTGCTAAAATAGAGGGGGCTCCCCAATCATGGACATTATTTATCACTTTGTTCTCAGAAGATCAAAATAATATACTAGGAACAGTATTTAGATTACTATTTCAGTTATGATATCCTGATATTGCATGTTAGAAAAAAGATTTATGCTATACACTAAAGTCAATCATAGCAAAGAAATGAAAAAAAAATGAGCTTGGAAATGATAATTGTATGAATGGATGGAGTTCAGGGAGGTTTTGAAAATTGGTGTGAAAAAAGAGAAATTTTTAGGATCCCATTAAGAATTAATAGGAAATATCAGTTGAGGGGGGTGTGAGAAAGCTACTTTGGCTGCTCATGCACCTCTAAAAGTGCTCCTTTAAAATGTGCAATTTATTCTTGCTGATAAGAAATCAAATTTAGTAGAATATTGTGATAGAGAATAGCACAATTTTTTAAACAGAAGGCTTAATTAAACTCCTCAGTAAACCTATGAAATTGAAAAAGATTGACCGGGGAACCAACATCTACTTGCCCAAGCCCCTGTTTAGTATTTTAAGCCATTTCAATGATTTGGGTAAAGTGGCCATGTGCTGGAATGCAAAACGTTTTTGTGGTTGCTAAACATTAGCACTCAATGTTCAATGATGCAAATGTGAGATAGGGATGGCATTCTAAAAAGCCTGAATTTGAAATTTGGAAGAAATGGAGAAGCCATGCAGAAGAGACTAGTGTATGGGCTTAGTTATAAGTTGTAAACTGCCACTGGAGATAAAATTGTATGATCATGTCATGTCTAAGTCAAAGATGTAGAGAGATGGAGCTTTCTAATTTTAGGCTTTTACTGGGGAATGTTGATTAGTTCTACTTTTTCCCAGATTTTAAATGACTGTGATAAATTGGAACTATTTACAGAGATTATGCGATACAAGAGAAAAGGTCATCATTTTTGGTAAAGAATAAAGAATTTTATTGTAAATTTAATTGATGTATGGTGGGTCAAGCATAATTTAATCTCTCTGCCACAGCTAAAAGGCACAACTAAATTTGAGTAAAATCATTAATAGAACTAAATGAAAACCAGACTTATGTAGATGATGTAATATTTGAAGCCTGCAAATAATGTGAAAGAATTGGAATGAAATTGACCGGAAAACTGTAGGAAATTTACACGCATTTAATACCTCCATCAAAGCCTAAATGATTTAATTTTTTTCTATTTCATTATTTTAAGGATAGCTTGTAATTACAATATAAATATTTCTTTGCCCAAAGTTTAAATTGAAGAATTTTTCTCAATTTTTAAGTAGCTCTTATTTGTAGGTTAACTTTTAATTTGTTTATTTCAAATGTGGACATTCTCTAATTCTGTAATTCCTGACATAGGGTTTCAAATTTATTGAGGAGATTATTTTATTGATCTATAATCTAGGAAAAAATTAAGCAAAATTATTTGTCATCTTTTTTGGCAGGAAAGCAAATTTTTTCTGTTTGAGTTTTCATTGAGTATGCAATCTTTTGATGACCCAGGCTTCAAATTCCTCATATACCATGGATCCTCAGATTTATTTCCGCTTTCATGTGTAGATTAAAAATCCCAGCTTATTGGTTACATAATGTGACAACTTCCTCACCTTTTTCCCTCATGCTTCTCTACCCATCTACTTGATTTCCTTTGGGATTGAACTTCTTTTGAATTTGATCTTCATTTCAGGCATTTGGGGATTTGTCTGTATTTCCTATAAGCGCATACAAAGATGTATGTTTATTAATTTTTTTACAATAGGGAGTGATATCTTTGTGATTTCTACTATTCTGTTTTATTATTTTTTATCCTGTTAATTGTTTCTAACCATAAATTCTCCTTATTATTTTGCAATAGAAATCATTGCTTTATATATTTGGTTTGGAACATGCTATTTGCTATCATAGTTTAACCATTCTCAAATAAATTCCCAAATGGACAATAGCTCATACAGAATAGAAATTTACAACTTGCTCACATCAGCAGCTCATAGCGATTCCTATATAGTGGTGGTAGTGCAGTCTCCATACAGTCCTTCAGAGAACCAAGGTTTCCCAAGCTAGTGCATCCATCGACATAAAGCATATGAAGACATATAAGCATGAGTATTCTGCCTGTAGGCAGTGAAGGGGCATGGAGAATAACATAGAGAACATTTTCATATCTCAGATCTAAAAATAGTGTAGATCATTTCTACTCCCACTGTGTGAATTTATAACTCATTTATAAAGCCACTTCTCACTGCAAAAAGTAAAAAAAAAAAAAAAAAAAAATGGTTGGAAAATGTGGTCTTCTGTGTTTCCAGGGATAAAAGCCACCATGTTTGGCAAAGAGAAATTTATGCCAGATAATGAGAGTATCTTTCTGTAAGGATTTACTTTTAATTGAGGGTAAAGAATCAATTAGTCAGGGTTCATGGTAGGTAATTTTGAAGAGAAAGGGAAAATGTTGTAATGACTGGAAATAAATTATGTAGAGAAGAATAGTGTTGGAAGCTTCAGGTTCTGTGCCCATTCTTTCTCTCATTTAGTTGATTTCATTAACTTCCTTTTTTGCCTTTAAGCCTTTAAGAAGAATACAAGTTTTTAAATTAGGTCATTAATAGCTTGTTTCACTTGCTTATTTCTCATTGTGCAAATAAAGGGATTCAACATTGGTGTAATTCAAATAATAAGGAGTGAAATTCCTTTATTAATAGCCACCTCATCCTTGGCTGAAGGTTTGACATAAATGAAGATGCAGCTACCATAAGTAATAGAAACAACAATCATGTGAGAAGAACAAGTAGAAAAGTCCTTTTATCTCTGTTGGGCAGAGGGAAGTTTTATAATTGTACTGATAATATAAATGTAGGAATGAACTACACACATAAGGGTGATGTAGAATGTCAACACAGCACACACTATAACCATCTGTTCTATCAGCCATGTGTCTGAGCAAGAGATCTTGAGGACAGGAGATACATACAGCAAAAATGATCAATGACATTAGAGCCACACAATTCCAGGCCCAGACCCAGACTGATGGGTGGGAGAATGGTTATGAATGCTGCTAACCAACAGAAAAGGATGAAATTCTTGCAGACTTTGCTGTTCATAATGGTCATGAAATGCAGGCGTTTGCAGATGGCCATGGAGAAAAAAAATCTGTTACTGCAAAGAGGTCTGTAAACAGCAGTTGGCTGGAACAAGCATCAGAGGTAATGGAACTGTCTCCAGAAGTTATGCTATACAATAATCTGGGAACACAAGCAGTTGTGAATGAAATTTCTAAGACAGAAGTTTTGGAGGAAAAGATACATAGGTGTTTTAAGGTGTAAATCAAAGAGTGAGGGTGATGATGGTTCGGTTTCCAGTGGCACTCAAAAAGGAGAGTTTTCAGCCAAGGGTCATCTGTCAGTCCCATCAAAATGAAGGTTGTTAGTGTCATTCGTTCGTGCCCAATCTGCTTGAAACAATATGAAAGACTTCATCTGAGAAACTTTGGAGTCATATCCAGCTTCTGAATTCAAGGGTAGTCAACCTGATAGTGATTCCTGTATAATAAAACCAACGTTTGCTCACCTTCTCTTTGTGTTACACACACTAAACATTCATATTTCAATCATATACTTCACACTGCTGCTTCTAATGAATATATAATCTGTCTGTAATTGGTGTCAATTCAACATATTATTTTATAAATAATGTCGGAAAAAAGTGTACTCTTTCAAGAAGCTGCTTTTGAATCTACCATTCTGCTTTCCCCCAACTTCCTGTCTTCAGGTATGTGTCTAATAGGTCTAAAAATAAACTAACAATGATCTTTGTTAAGAGAACCCTAAAGTACCTATTTAACTTTATTTATTTTTTTTCCACTGTACTCTATGATTGTTCCTAATAAAACTCTTATGAATACATGATTCAATTGTGTTACCAAATTTTGCTTGAGCATTATTGTGTCTCCAGAACCAAGCATATTTCTATGGACACAGTAAGTGTTCCTTGAAAGTTTTTGGAAATAATGAAAGAATGAACATCATATTTGTTTTTTAGACCAAGAACAAATTATATTACTTAAAATGTGTTAAAAATGACCCTTAAGAAGTATTTGTTTTCTTTCTATAAAAGCCAAATAATAAAAATGTCCCAAGTAATTTGAAAATTCTTTTAAGTTTATGCAGGTATGAATATGATTCTCTGCGTTGCTTTGCCATTGGACTACAATACTTCCTGTATTATATACTTCCTAGTATACTTACTGTGCTTTTTGCACGGTATCTGGAATCAGACTTCCTGGTTTTGAGTCCCAACTTGTCCTTTTTATCCTTAGTTTCCACAAAAAAATTATCGTGAAGATTAATTGTCACAACCCATGCAGAATGCCTGGGAAATAAAGCCTCTATGCCTATTTCTTTCTCTCTTTAATTTCTCTCTTTCTCGTCGTCTTCTTATTTTGGCTCTATATATTGCTCTAATAATTATGCTCATATTAGTGGGCACTAAACAAAGACCATTTGTTGACTTGGTTTTCTTTTCTGCATTCTGTATAAAGCAGGGGATTTTGGGTAACTCTGATAATCTATTCAGTGCTCCCTCCGTGAGATATTAAAGCCAGAATTCAGAGACTCTGCACTTTGAACATGAGTCAATGGCTATTCCACATTTATTTCTTAATCTATCATTAAATAATTAATTACATAAGAATCTACTTCCATTTGTAGTTAAAGTGCTTGGGTCTTCCCATTTTCCTCTAATTCTAAGGGAGAAAAGGATCTCCCATAGGGAAATTCATTTGTTTATTATATGAATAGTTTTCACTTCTTGATGTAAACTACATCCCACAAAAAGACTAGAGGTGTGTTTTCCTCTGGTCTAGTGAATTGGGGGACTCTATCAAGACAGTAACAAGTGTCACACCAGTTTGTTATAGATAGGAAAGGAGCTGTGGTTTATAGGCACCATCACAAGACAGTAGTACCAATCCAAGCTCAGGGAAGAAGTAATCAGCTGGTAAGCAGGTATCCTCTTAAATAGAATCACATAGAAATTGAAAGCCTTAAACCACATTGAGAAATTGTTTAAGCTATTAGGTCTTCATTGTTGCATCATAACTCAGATTCTTGTCAGATTGCTTCATGAAAATATATAATTCTGGCTACACTTCAGCCCATAGATAACAAAAAGTTAAAAGAGTTAAAAAATGTTTAATGTCTTTATTTTCAGTGGGGAAATATATAAATATGCTTATTTTATATATTTCATGTCAATTTCCAAGTCAATAAAATGTAAATATTTTCCATTAATGAATATAGATTTGCACCATAATATAAATCCAATGTGTCCCATTGCTATTTCAAAGCCTGTTAACTGAGAAAGAAATAGAGTCTGCTAACAGATGGAGGTCACAATCTCTTATAACTGAATAACAGAAGTAACATCTCAATACCTTTACCATATTCCATTGGTTAAAAGTAAGTCTCTAGTGAAGGCCTCAATCAAAAGGAATATAATAAGCAGAAGCATGAAGAGCAGAAGACAGTAATCATTGGGAGCCATCTTAGTATCTGTCTGCCAACTGCATAAATATTTTAGATCTCAAAACAGCAGGAGTGTGCATGGATAGAAAATGTATAATGGAGAGCAGCTGAAATTCATCATAAGCAAGATCAAAAAAGAATGAGATTGCTGAGTAATGAAAGTTGTGGTCACCCAAGCAAGTATAAAATCTGAGAAGATACTAAAGGAAGGAAAATAGAACATGGATGAGAAGTAAAAAGGGAAAACATGAATATAAGGTATGAAGTTTTGACTAGGTTCTAATTTTTATTGTCTTTTTTCTTTATTTTCTTTTTTAATACAATATGGTTTAAAAATTATTTAGGGTCTATTCTTGGGGCTTACTTTACAATTTCACCCCAAATTTGCAGAAAATTGAGATAAGATTAGGGAAGAACTAGAGAAAGAATGAGCAGCGTGCAAAAATCATGAAGATTGAGCTAGCTGCATGTAGTAAGTTTGATGACAATCTTATCCTTTGAAGTAAGGATGAATGACTTTTTAAACCGTTACATTTTATAAACACACACACACAAGCACACACATATATATACACACACCATAAACAGAAATGTTCACTTGTGAAGTATAATATAGATACAAAAATGAATTTATAAAAATCATATTATTTATTCCTTAATCAATATAATATAAATAAGGTTTAATTTACATTCCATGAAAAGCACACATTTTAAATGTGCATTTTGACAAGTTTTGACAAAGATATACACCTGAATAACCTTAATGTCAATCAAGACATAGAACTTTTCCAACATCCCAGAAATTTCCTTGTACTCCTCTATAGTCAATCCCCTAAACCCTGCTTTAAATGATAACTGAGCTGGCAAGGGATGATGGCATTATTGTAGAGGAAAACACAACTTTAGAAATCTAATTATGGCACAGATGTGGATATTAGACCATCAAAAGAATTGTTATGAATGTATTTAAGTATTTTTCTGCCTATCTTATTAAAGGATTTAATCATCTATAGTGTCAATTTTTATGAGAGCCCAAGTCATTTTTTCCCATACAGAAGCCAAGATAAGGCATATACCAATTTTCTATCCCACTTCCAAATCCAGACAATGGTACATAATCTCAGATCAGTTTATTGAATTCTTAAAACAGGTACCTCAAATATTAAATGAGTAATAGTGAGTGATACACCAATGCAGGGAGTGTAAGTTGCTAGATGAAGCAATGGCAATAACTAGCGTTAAGAGTTAGGTACAACAGCACCAGCGTAAAGAGAAAGTTGACTTTAGCAGAATAGAACACTGGGCACTATCTGTAGTCTTCTGGGTGGACTTGCTAATGCTTAACCTACCTCTACTCATATCCACATTTAGGCCTGGTTCATCTAAATTTCCAGGTAATTCATATTTTCCAGTAAATATATTTTCTGCTTATTTTATTCTACATGTTAGTTTTTAATACAGAACAAGCCACCCTAAAACTCAGTGGCATAAACTAATAACCATTTATTTGCTTACAGTTTTGTTTATTGTCAGTTTGTTCATGGCTCAAGGGGGATAGCTTATCTTTATTCCATATGATGCTGGCTGGGTTCACTCATATATTGCCAATTATTTGGTAAGTCAGCTGTGGACTGGCTTGTTGCTGGGAAAGTCACATGCATGCCTAGCAGCCATCTCCCAGCCCTTGCCTACCCACTACCCCTCTCCCTTTCTATTGTGTACAGGTTTTTGAATATGTTTCCATTTCACAGCCTGGGGATGGCCTGCCCTAAAGAGACCAGCCACAATGGAATCTCTTCCCCTGCTCTTTTGGACCCTTTGTGCTTTATAAATGATAAAGTGGTCATTTGCTGAAAGTTTCTGTTGGGTCTGAGCCCATATTCCTGCTACAAACCATGCAGCAACTTCCCCACACTTGTCTTTTGCGACCATATTCATGTCTAGTGGTTGGTGTTGATTATGGATAGGTGACATATTTCCCAAGCATCTTCACATAACACTTGTGTTCCAAAGTCAACAAGAATGAAGTCAAGTCCAAATTCTTAAGCTTTTCCAAATCTCTGTAGCTTGGTTGCTATTGTCCTGTTCACCAAGCAAGTGACATGACAACGGCTAGACAGAATGTGCGACCATGCTATAGAAAGACATTGGTACAAGAAGCAGGATTCATTATAGCTCATTTACTGAAATTGTCTATTTTGATTTTTACTGTGACCCTAGGAAAACTCAGACTACCTGTGAGAGCAAGTGGGTTAACAGGGTTTTTGATTCTGAAAATTAGTAGCAATGGCCAGATAATCTTTCCAATGGATTGAAAAGAATAAGATCTGTTTTTTTGAAGTGAGAGAGAGTTTGGTGTTAGGGCTGATGCTAGGTACATTGTGATTCAGGAATTCATGATGTCATTAATTCCTATTCTCCATTCCGTCTTAGAGTGACTCTTTATGCCAGCAATAATGGTGACAGCAGTGCCATATGGAAAAGTAGAAGAAAAGTAATCTGTTCAGGCGTTTTTCAGGAAAAATCAAGATTTGCCAGGTTATGATCGTTTTTAAACCAAGCACTGCAACCCAAGAAATAAAATATGATAACTATATTATTGTACATCACATCCCCTACTTTTGGAGTCAGTTCTAACAGAAATCTGTCTTTTGTCTATATTTTTGTCTTATATTGTTTACCATTAAAGGAGATAATGGATTTGAGTATGAAAAAAAGTGAACAAAATAGTAAAAAACAAAACAATGCATGTTTACTACAGTATATCCTTATTTCACCGAGTACACTTCCTTCCCTGTATATACTTTGAAAAATGCTCAGGGATACATAGAATGAAATCAGTAACTCTCAAAAGACCAAACCCCTCAGTTGCATGCTCCTTCAACTCCATGATATTTAGATGATGTTGAATAATTTACATTAGTTATAGAGGTCATTTCTCTAGGCCATGCAAGATATTATTTAATATGTTTAGCCATATCCAAATCACCCAATATACCATGGTGGAGAGAAAACATGATAATGAAAATAATATTTCCATATGGCAAAATTGATAAAATAATGCAACAATAGCCACTAGTCCATATCTTATGTCATTTTCTAATGGAAAAGAATAGCAATGTTCAACTAACTGCCCGATAATTGGAATGAATATTTTTATGTCCAAAACAAGAGTCCAGGTCTTGAAATCTGGGAAAGTCTCTTTATTCTGTCATTTAATGTGCATGCACTTGAAATAGGCATTGAACATTTTCACCTCAAGGTTCTGTGAAAAACTAGTCATTCAATTCTTGTCAGAAATCTGAGTTTTGGAACTTGAGATTTTCTGAGGATAAGCAATTATAAGCTGGTGAACAAGTTTTGTGTTTCTTTGGCAATATAGGACCCTAAATTACCAGTATTTTGCTGAAATATTTGTAATCAGGAAACTGATGCATTTGCCAAACTCACATATTACAATAACAGGAGTTATTTAAAAATAAAGTTTGGACACAATTACTCTAATGAAAATACTAGTTCAGTTAAAAAACATGTTAAATTTCTAATAAATAAGCATTATAGTAAATATGAGACGTTACCCTATAAGGTATTTGATGGAAGGGTCAGTAAGAAATAATTGAAGATGATTAGTGAAGATAAGGGAAAAATGCAATAATCACTTCCAAGAAAACCTATTGCCAAACTGGGTCAGCAGGATGTATGCTCTACATCATCGTTTCACAGTATTATATTGCCTGTGGTGTCCTACATTCAACTGTGGTGGTGTTCTTTGCTGTTATTTAATAGTAGAAAATGTTAACATGCTAAGAAAAATCACAAATAACCAAAAAGTCTCCCATGTTATATTGACAATCTTTCCTCCTTCACTAAGCACTGATAAACTAATTCATTACAGAAGCATGCCTTATTTCCAGAAGAGAGAGTCTGTAGGAAGCCTCTGGTCTGCCAGATGCTGTTAGAGCTATTTGTCATGAACTAATAAGAAAAGACAAAGTAATGTTCAAGTCAGATTCTGAATTCAACGTGGGAACTTTTGATTGTAATAGTCTGTCTTTTTCCTGGTGCTTTATTCATACCATTCATTAGTTTAAATATATTAGATTTGATCAACACCTGGAGACAATTCAAATTAATTACAAGGTATAGGGAAGCACCTTTAATCTGCCTTTGGTTTCCAGGCTTTATCCCATCTACTCTCATAAATTGAGTGCATATGGAAAAGATTTCTTAGGGAACAGTAAACGATGTAATCAAACATTTTTAGAATTCCATATTATTTCCTACTATAATTCCTTCTCAGTTTTCACCAACTTTTGCATGCAATAAAACATTTGAAGGATTACCAGATTAACAAGAATTCTAAGAAATAACTTAATGCCCTTTCTTTGGGTATGAAACAGTTTTTTTTTTTTTTTAAAGATTTTATTTATTTATTCATTTATCCCCCCCTTGCTGCTTGTGCTCCCTGGGTCAGCCAACCACGCCGTGCGGGCAGGCTTGCCTTCACCGGGAGGCCCTGGGAACCGAACCCGGGGCCTCCCATATGGTAGACGGGAGCCCTACTGATTGAGCCACAGCCGCTTCCCTGAAACAGTTTTTTAAAAATTAGTTTTCTCTATAAGACCATTTTGAAGGCTACATAAAGCTACTTAAAAAGAGTCAACCACCCTGAAATTTTTCCACCATGTTCTCAAGTCAGTTAGCCTTGCTAGACACAAATCTTGAATTTGCAAAATAAATGCCATGGCAATTAAACCAGTTCATTCAATACCATATAACAAGAATTTTTAAATTCCTCCTTCCTTACCTTGGCTTCAAAGATTCCAAAATTGAATCTATCCTTTCTTGCTGTCACTCTTGATGCCAATTTTATGAATAGATTTTTGTTTGCAAGACAAGAAAAAATATGTATAGTAGAGTAAGGGAATGCATACATACACATACATATATACATGCATGTATACATACACACATCACAAGTAAATTATTAGTTCAGCTCACATAGCTAGTGAAATTAACCTCTCATAGTTTAACCCAGAGGCCCATGATGGAATTAGGGTATTGTCTCCATCTCCTTGTGACTCACTAGATTGATCTCATCTCATCTGTGTGCAGGCTTACTACTCATGTTAGTCCCTCTCCTGTTAGGAAAAGTGACTAATACAGCTCTTTCAGGCTTTGCTTTTTCTCACCATATAATAGGAAAAATGTAGAGTCTTGAATGACTTCCAGAAAAAAAGCTTGGATTAACTCTGATTGCCCTGTTAGATCACAAACCTGAAGTAGTCACTGTAGACTGTGATTCTATTAGAATGCAATAATTTAATTAGTCTGGTTTATAGGATCTACCAGTGAAATTTGGGAAGGAGACAATTTTCCTGAAAAAGCATGAATTCACTGAAGTTGTTTAGTGGGTGTTTTCCACTCAACCCCAAACATGAATGGTGACTGGACACAAAACTTTACATATTAATCAAATTTTCCCAATAGAAGCAAACAAACATGGACTTAGAGAAAAGATGAATATTCTTCTTGAATTTACATTACTCACATTTCTCTCAAGGTGACATAAATTATACAGCGTGCATCTTTACATTCCTATTCTATTTACAATATCAATTGGTCCATTCACCTATACAATATTTCATCTAGGCCACCATGATTCATCCATTCATTAATTCATTCACTGAATATATAGTGAGTGTATACTGTATGCATCACTGTAGTACTTGGTACTCTAGTTGAAGGAGAAAGAGTGTTAAAATATGTACCATCCTACCTTCCCACATTTATGATCAACATAAAATCTTCATTTTCATAAATAACACAGTCACTTATGTATTATCTAAAAATGCATTAAAATATATTTTTAAATAGATTTACATTATAGGATCAAGGTTTGTATCATTTGATATGTACTACATGATATATCACGATTATTAATTGACATATTTACCAAAGTTGTGTTCATTTGGCTATTTTCAATCTTTTTCCATTAAAAGATATGACTACAATGATGGGTTATAAATATATCTCCATGGTTATTGGCAATTATAGTTATGGCATAAATCCCTAGATGTATATTTTCCAGGTGAAAGTTTTCATTTCCTTTTGATAAATAATTGATTCCAAATTTTTCAAGTGAATTGTGCATGAAAATAACTGTTTCCCTGAATATTTGCTAACACTGACCATCATCAAAATTGTTAATTTGGGCAAATTGATGGATGGATTATACCTCATAGTTTTAATTTCCAAATATGTGATTAATGATGAAGTTGTTCATCTATTCCTATTGTTATAGATTATTTCATTTATTTGGGGAAATTAAATCTTATTTTCCTTTAGTATTATTAATGGATTGTTTGCCTTTAATTGATTCATAGAAGCTTCTCATATATGCATATTAATCATTTCCTACTAACTGTGCCACAAATCAATTATTTTAGTTACACATCCTCATTAAGGTTTTCCTATAAATTTTCAATCATTTTACTATTGAAATTTCAAAGTTCATTATTTGAATCTGTCATTCTTTAAAATACAGACAGGAATTTATGTCTTGCTTAAGAATGACTTCTCCACACCAACATTATAAAATCCTCTGGGAAAATCATCTGAAAAGAATGTAAAAGAGTGATTTAATCATGGTACGTTTTTATTAAAGGAATAAGTTTGTTATATTTTGTCTACAACAGAGCATTGTTCAATAATTAATTGTTCAGTAAATGACTTGGTGGGGGAAATGATTAAATGGATATGTGGTCACTTTGATTGATCTATAAGCTAAGGGATTATAAATTTGGTATAATCTTTTGGGAAAATATTTGCATCTTTTAATTTGGTTTGTTAACTTATGTTCACATTACTTCTTTAAGAGAAATGCAATTTTTTTGAATGAGTCATTAAAGGCTTGTTTAACTTGTTTATTTCTCAGCATATATATGAAAGGATTTAACATTGGTGATGTGGAAGAAATAACTACTGATACACCTTTATTAACATCTACTGTGTCTTTTGCAGATGGTTTGATGTAAATGAAAATGCAATTCCCATAAGTAATGGATACCACAATCATGTGGGAACAACAGGTAGAAAAGGCTTTTTTTCTTTGTTGAACAGTGGGAAATTTTATAACTATCCTTATGATATATATGTAAGACAGAACCACACATACAAGAGTGATGATGAAGGTCAATACAGCACAAGCCATAAACATCTGCTCAATTAACTATGTGACTGAGCATGATATTTTCAGCATAGGCATTGCATCACAGCCAAAATGGTCAATTACAATATAGTCACAGAATTCCAAATGAAGACCTAAGCTAAGTGGTGGAAGGATAATCACAAATGCTGCCATCCAGCAGCAGATAATCATTGTTTTGTACACTTTGTTTCTCATTATCTTCATGTAATGCAAGGGATTGCAGATGGCCACATAGTGATCATAGGACATAGTGGCCAAAAGAAAAAAATTCAGTTACTCCAAAGAGATATGTCAAAAACAGTTGAACGACACATTCATTATAGGTAATTTTTCTGTCCCCAGTTGATAAACTGTTTAAGAATCTTGGAACACAGGCTGTTGTAAATGAGATTTCTAAGGAGAAATTCTGAAGGAAAAAATACATGGGAGTTTTAAGGTGGGCATCCAACAAGGTGAGGGTAATAATGGTGAGATTTACAGTTACACTTAATAGGTAGGAGATAAGTAGAAAAATAAAAAGCAAAACCTGAAACTGAGGCTCTTCTGTCAGTCCCAGGAGGATGCATGTTGTTATTGCTGTGTGGTTTCTCATTATTGACTTCTGGCTTAAGCCAAACCTGCATGTAAATGTCATAGAGATTTGAACTGCAGAAATCTATGACAAAATCAGGTAATAATGAACACTCTTTATCCAACCTCCACGAGTTTTATCTGCTGACCTGAGGAATACATTTTCTGTTTTATGACTTGATCTCCTCTGATTTATTTATACACAATAGTCAACTGAGATTATTAATACATTTCAGACTTTGATTTGTAGTTAAACTTTTCCTTTTTCAACTCTCCATCATTACTTTATAGTGAATTCAATATTTGAACTCCTACCTTATGTTGTGTATTTAATTTGGTTATATTAAATTTATTTATCACTCTATAAATAGTATCTTGTTTTATGCTGCTCACCATTTTCAGCATATGAGCCAAATTAAAAAGAAATGTTCACTTTAGCTTCATTCCTTTCCTTGAATCTTGGGAATTGTTAAAATCTCCCAATAAATTTTTAGACAAGAATCCAAACAAATCATTTCAATTTCCTCTGCTACAGGTTTATTTGTTTCTGGATTGCTTTTCAAATATTGGCTGTATATTGTAAGACCAAATCATGCTCTGAAACTATAATATTCAAATTTTTAATTTCATATGGCTCTTCTAAGTTTTACTCCCAACATCTTATATCCAATCTTTGGATAGCACTGTATAGTACAATCTGATGATCTTGCTGCACTATTTTTATCACATTTTGAGGCAACATTAAGTATAATGAATGCACCACTGAAGAATATAAAAATTATGCTTTCATGCTTACTGTTAGCATCACTCAGATTGGAAGAAAAAGTCAAGACTAAGGTTGCTAAATATCCTCACCATTACTTTATTCTTTCCCTTCTTATTTTCCTTAAGTCTACACTCTTTGCTTCTATTTCTAGCTATGCATTCTTTTCTCAACCTGTTAATAACTTTTAATTGCTTCAGTCTTTTAAACTGCTCCATCATGCATCTCAGTATTATTTAACGCAGTATAGTCATGAGTAGCAAACACTTAGTAATTCTCTTACCATGATCCAAACACTGTTTTAAGTTATTACATATATAATTCATGTAATCCTTAGGACAATCTGTGAAGTAGAGAGGTTTATTACCCTCATATTGTAAATGAGAAAATTGAGACATAGAGAAGTAACGCACTGTCTGTTGTTTCCTAGAAATTAAGGGTCAGAGATATTAAGGATCAGTCAGGAAGACCCCAGAACTCCAGCTCTTAATCACTGCACTCTGATTCTTGGTGCCCATTTATCAGAATGTTTGGTTTAATGAAAACAGTCTTTCTACCGATACTTAAAAATGTAAAGGTAGGGTTACTGTGATAGCTAATTTCATGTGTCAACTTGGTTAAGTTATGGTGTCCAGTTGTTTGGTCAAGAAAGTACTGACATGATTGTGTAAAGATATTTCATAGATTGATTTCTTCTGTAGACACTTATTTGTATCTAAGACTAACTCCATGTACAATCATCAAAGGAGATTGCCCTCAGCAATAAGGGGAGGCTCCTCATCCAATCATTTGAGTTCTTATAAGCCAGAATTAAGGATTTCAGAAGTCATTAAAAAAAGAGTTTCTGCTTCTACTTCAGCCAGCCAACTTCTCCAGAGGAATTCAATTTCGACCTCATTGGAGTTTCCAACTTGTGACCTGCCCTTTGGAATTCAGACTGGCCAAAACCCACTGCTGTGTGAGCCCATTCCTATAATTAAACCTCTCAGATATAGCTATAGATATAGATATAGATGATATAGATACAGATATAGATAGAAACACACGCATATAAATTTTTTTGTCCGAACCAAGATGATCCAAGAAACAAAGGAGAGAGTATTTGTAATTATGTTGCTACAACTGCTGTAAATGGGACTGCCAAGTTCAAAAAAGTAAATGTTCGCCACTCTACAAATATATATATATATATATAAAATCACTTATTAAATTCATGTGTAATATCAGGGCTGATGGAGATTAAAATTGCCAAAATGAAACTGTAATGTCCCTTGTATTATTCATATCCCTTTAAGTGTACTGATCCCTCCTTATCTGCTTAATATTTTTCAACGAAATATTAAGACTAGGGACTAGATATTCTGTCATTCTGGATTAAGGTCAGCAGCTGGGTGAGAGTTGTTTCTCATGTATATTGAAATATATTGATAGATATTCACAGATATCTACCTTATAAGTAATGTTTCCACGATTCCAGATTCTCTTACCTTTATTAAATGCAAAAGTGTTCTAAAAATAAGTCAATTTATTGTTTTAAAATATTTCTCTCAGAAACCCTGAATTTGTATATTACCATATCTTATTTCTATTTTTTCTAATTCAGTGAGCACTGCTTTCTGCCACTATAGATCCAGTATATGAGAGAGAAAACTTCAGAGGATAGGAATACTAATTTAGGCTTATGGTAGATAAAGCTTCATAGAAATTGTATACTCTCTTGAGCAGTGAATTTTTATCAGTAGGTGATTATGTGGCTAACCCTGAGAACTTTTATCTGTTTTCCTTTTTTCACATTATTAATACACCACCCAGGAATGCCCTTGGCATTCGATTGAGCTTTGCACATATCACAAGTGTATTTCCTCATCCTCAAAGATTAATATCTTGTTTTTACCTGAATCCATTTTTACATAACTATTAAACTTTTAATAATCTCTCCATATTCAGATTGTTTAGATTCTGCTTTATATATTTAACCCCAAAAATATTTTAATTTTGCACAAGATAAGAAATGAATAATAAAATGACAGTCAATATGTCAGTCTGGTGTTGATGTGTCTTTGTACGTAGATTTGTGGGGTGGGGGTAGAGATTTTGCTCCTGGAAATCCTTCAGTCATGGTCTGGTAAAGATTTTTAGGGTCATCATTCTGGAAAAAAAAAAAAATATATATATATATATATATCATAAATAACTCATGTCTTTTCATCAAATGCTAACATTACTATGAAATGTATTCATTATTAAGTATAAACCTTCGCTGAAAAAGAGAACTATATCATGCCATTTCCCACACACCTCCTCCTTAGTATATATGCATACAATGAAAATAACTGGAGTACCAAATATTTTCATACTTACTTTTAAAACAAAAAGTTATTTCATGGCAACTATTGACAGTTTATTTGCAGTGTTCATATTGTGACACAGTTTGAGCAGGAATATGCCGATGGAGTCATGTGAATGCTGTTTTGTCAGGGAATAACACTCAGTCAGAAAGGGCCCTGGGAATACCAAAAGCCCTTCTGCACCATATGGAATTTATTCTTTGAGAGGGCCTCTGCCATTTTAAACTAAGACGTATTATTGTTCTCTTGCCAATTAAAATAATGTCTAAACAAATGGCTGGGCTGTCATGAGCTATGGCGTGATTCTGAACTTATCAACCAAGAAGGCACTAAACATTATAGCTATTTACTTTATATATTTTGTCTATAATAGTATCAATAGAATGAATAAACAAGAGTCCTTAGTGACCCAGATTTAGCAGTCACTATGGGATCTTCAATATAATCAGCTTTGGCAATCAGCCCTACACAGGAAGCAATAGGGACAGTGCCTTTAGAGAAAAGAAGATGCAGTAATAACATCAGACACACTGTGATGGTGTTGGATAACATAAGTTAAATTATAACATGTCTGTTATTGTTTTTCCTATATTATCTAAGGCAATGGAACTTGCATAAGACCCCTTCATCTGTTTTGTTTTCAAAAAGTAGCTCATGATTTTTATGAAAACTATGAAGATTAAAAGAAAAAAAGAGCAGAGATAACTATTGTAAAATTTAAATTAAAGTAATGTCAGAGATTGTTCCAGTCAAATATAAAGTACATAAGAAAACTGACAAAAAATTTTCTGTACTTTATCATTTTCTTCCAATGTATCATTGCTATCTTTATCAACATATAGAGATGTTATATCAGTTTTTAATGACTGAACTTCATATAATTTTGAATTTACCTTTGTAATAAGTACCACCAGTTTATTCTTTGTATTAAAAAATATTGTTTTAAGAATTTTTATAACTTTGCACTTGTGACTGTTGATAAGCCAGACCATTTCCTCACGAAAAAAATTTAGTTGTAATTAGAAAAGTTTTTACATTTGTTCGCATTTTGAAATATATTTCCAACCATATATGTTATAAAAGTATGTATTTGATCCAGAGTAGAGTACCATCATAGCCCCATAACCTAAATTTTGATATTGTTTTTATTTTAAATTCTATTAACTCTATCTTTCAAAATGGTGAAATATATTTCCAGGTTTTAAATTTTGTTTATGGTATTTTACAATGTGTAAAACTTTTATTTTATATAGCAAAAATTATCAATACTTTTATAATCTGATATTATGCTTAGTTTGACCCTTATAAATCTAAACTGATATAAATATTTTTCAATTATTTTTATTACTGTTTAATTTTCACATCTTCAGTCTATTTAGAATTTTTCTTGTGCAATAGGTGAAAAATATCAATAACTTTTTTTCACTCAAGTCATGTTTAGCTCAACATTTACTTAAAATACATCCCTTATCACAGAAAAGCTCTCCAAAAAATTACAGCTATTTCAAGACTTTATATCTAGCTCTACTGATTCATTATTTAATCTTTGCATAAAACAGCATTTTGTTCATTGTACTTTTGTAACATACAATTACATTTAGGGCAAACTTTGATTTCTTTTTCTTTAAATAAAATGGCATGATCTTTATAGGATTAGTACATTAAAACCACAATAGAATTTTGGTTGAAATTATGATAACATTTATAAAATAATGTAGTATGGCAGTTTGATATTATTTATGAATTCCGAAAATAGATATTGGTGTATGTTTGTAAAATGGTCTGCTTCTCTGCTCCTCTAGGCGTATTAGATTGTATTAAGTTCAGAGGTTTCACTTTTACTTGATTAAATTAAGATTGGTATTTTGATTCAGCCAGTAGGAAGTTGAGTCCCTGGCCCTTTTATGGGCAGGGATTCACAGAGAAAATGACAAGAGAGAGGAAAGAGTTTGAGTTTTGATGATGGAGCTCTGGGAAGTAAATACACAGAGAAGAAAATATGTGAGGAAAGAGAGAAGTCTCCATTAGATATGGCAGAAGCTCCAGGAAGAGAATAAAACTGATAGTCTATAGATGACCTTGTGAAGAAAGCAGAGCAGTTGAGCCCGGAAAGAAATGAGTCCTGGTAAGAGAGATAAGTCTTATCTCTCAGCCTACTGCTGAGATCAGAATAAGCTGGGCCCAGGGAGCCTAAACAGGAGAAGGAAGACTGAAACCTTGCAGACATCAGCAGACATCCTTCTCCAACACATGGAAACAGACTTTGGTGAGGGAAGAAACTTACACTTTTGGCCTGGTAATTGTAAGTTTCTACCCCAAATCTAATACTTGAAAACTATCATCTACTGGTAGTAAGTATTATGAGTCAAAAAAATAAAGGAATAAAAAAAAGTCAATGAATAGCTTATATACTAACTACACTAGCAGCAATAATTATCCATTCAACTAATATTCATCGAGTATTTATTATGAGTCAGGTGTTTTTTTATGTTCTGGAAATATAGCACTGAAATTACATACATTAAAATATACTCTCATGCATCCTTACATTACAGAGAGAAAATAGATTATGAGAGTAAACAAAAAAACTGTGTATTTTTTATAATGGTTCATGGTGTGAACATGTGTAAATTAAGGTGTATTAAATGTTGATAGGTGTGCAATTTTATTTTCAGTAACTTTAGAATATAATGTAGGGGATTAAGTAAGTGGAAAAAAATTCTTAACACTCTCTAATGTAGTCCTAATCCAGAAGAATGAAATAGAATGAATGTGATTGGGTGATTAATGTTAGTAGATAGTTTTGTGGGACATGATATCAGCATGACAGAGAATTAACAAAAACACAATGCAAACCCCTTAATAGAAATATATTTTTTTAAAAAACAGGCAGAATATGTCAGAACAAACCCTAGAAAATAATCAAGTATAATAAAAACCAAGCAAAACCTGAATCTAGAAAAAGAAAACCTGAAAAGAGTAGGAAAGCTGTAGGGTATCTTTCCTTGCCCTGGGCACTCCCCCTCCACCATCTCCAGACAGCAATCTGTGAGACTGATGGTGGCCCAGAGGTCTGCATTCTCAATGTGGCAGCTCACATTCCCTATGCAGGTCTTTGTTGTCTGGATATTAGCACATCTAATTCAGTGTGTTTGTATATTTGCTCTAACCTGCTCCCTGAAGCCTGACTCAAAGCACTCTTTTTAGTTGCCTAACCCAGAATGCACATGGGGTAGAAAAGTGATGCAGAGATTCTATATGCTATTGAATTTAAAATTTGGTATCAAGTTAAACTAGATAGTTATAGATTAAGAATGTTAAATGTAAAATCCATGGTAGTCGTAAAGAAAATATCTAAAAAAAAAAAAAAAAAATACACACTAAAGAACATGAGAAGGTGACTAAACTGTTTCACTACAAAAGATCAACTGTAAACAAAATAAGGCATCAATAGAGGCTGTGAAAGACAAAAAGCTATTAAGATATTTTAAGGCAGCAATAGAGGTGTGAAAGACAGTAAGATATTTTTTAAAATGGCAAAATGAGTAAAGTCTTACCTTACCAGGATCTACTTTGAATATAAATGGATTATACTCTCCATTAAAAGGCAGAGATTGACAGAATAGATAGAAAAAGCATGATGGTACTATAGGCTGTTCACAAGAGACTCACCTTAGACCCAAACACACCAATATGTTTAGTGAAGGGGTGGAATAAATATTCCATGAAAATTGTAAACAGAAGTTAACTGGGGTGGCTATACTAATATCTGACAAAATAAACTTCAAGTAAAAAAAAAACAGATAAAGAAGGCCAGTATCTATTAATAAAAGGATTAATATACAAGAAAACATAATAATTATACATATATGCACCTAAAAATACATGAAGTAAGCATTAACAGAATTAAAGAGAAAAATATTTCTACAATAATAGTTGGAGACTTCAATATACCACTTTCAATAATGGATAGAACATCTATACAGATGGCAAATAAGGGAAGAAAGGACTTGAAAAAATACTATAAAACAAGTACATTTAACTGACATGTATAGAATACTCCACACAAAAATCAGCAGAATATACATTCTTCTCAAGTTCATGTGGATTTGACACAGACCATATTATAAATCACAAAACAAGTCTCAATGCTTTTTAAAAATATTTAAATCATACAAAACATCTTCTCTGACCACAAGTGAATAAAAATAGAAATCAATAACAGAAGAAAAAAATTCACAGGTGCATTGATATTAAACAAAACACTTTTATTCAAACATTGGGTAAAAGAAAAAAGTCACAAGGGAAATCAAGTAATTCTTAGATATGAATGAACACGTAAATACAACATAACAAAATGTATGGATTCAACAAAGGCAGTGCTCCAAGGGAATTTATAACTGTAAATGCTTACATTAAAAAAGAAGACAGATCTTTCTTGATATTAATACTTAACTGCACACCTTTAGATATTAAAAATTAGAGCAGAGATAGATGAGATAGAGAATAGAAAAACAATTGAGTCAGTGGAACCAAAAGTTGGTTCTTTGAAAAGATGAATAACATTGGCAAACATTTAGCAAGGCTGACAATAAACAAAAAGAAAGAGGTTGCAAATAAAATCAGAAATAAAAGTGGGGAAATTACTACTGATCTTACAGAAATTAAAAGGAATATGTGAGAATACTATGAACAATTGTATACCAACAAATGAGATAATTTAGAGGAAATGGACAAATTGCTAGAAATACATAACTTACCTAAACTAACTCAGAAAGAAATTGAAGATGTCAACAAACCTATTACAAATAAAGTGATTTACTCAGTAATCAAAACACCTCCCAACAAATAAGAGTTCAGTGCCAGATGCCTTCACAGGTGAAATCTAACAAACATTCAAAGAAGGAGTAACACCAATGCTTCACAAAATATTCTGAAAAATTTAAGATGAAGAAAATCTTCCTAATTCATTCTACGAGACCAACATTACACTAATACTAAAGCCAAACAAAGACATCACAAGAAAACTACAGACTAAATTCTCATATGAATATAGATACAAAAATACTTAAAATACTAGCAAATCAAAAGCAACAGCATATTGAAAGGATTATACAACTCAACCAAATGAGTTTTATCACAGGAATGCAATGGTGGTTCAACATACAAAAATCAATATATTAGTATGCCACATTAAGAGAATAAAGGAAAAATAAAACCAAAGAATGATCTTAATTGATGCAGATAAGGAATTTTGCAAAATCCAACTCTTTCATGAAAAAAAAATCATAGAATTAGGAATTGAAAGATACTTCCTCAAAAGGATAAAGAAAATTCATGTAAAACCCATGGCTAACATTACACTCTGTGGTGAAGGACTCAAAACTTCCTCCCTCAGATCAAGAATAAAATAAAGATGCCACCGTCAGCACTGCTATTCAATATTGTACTAGAAGTCATAGCCAGAATAATTAGGCAAGAAAAAGAAAAAACAATTAGTGCTAATAAACAGATTTGGCAAAATTGTATCATGCAATATTAACATGCAAAAATATGTTGTTTTATATACACCCACAATGAGCAATCAGAAAGGGAAATTACAAAATAATTCCATTTAGAGTAGATGTTAAAAGGAAAAAAATATCTAGAAATAAATTTAACTAAGGAGGTGAAAGACTTGTAGAATGAAAACTATAACACATTGGGGAAAGAAAATAAAGAAGTAAGTAAATGGCAAGATATCCCATGTTCAAGGATTGGAAGATTAATATTAAGATGTCATCACTACTCAATGGGATTTACAGATTCAATACAAATCCCTATCAAAATTTCAGCTCTCTCTTTTTAAGACCTTATATTTGTCAGTGATTTTTTTATATATGGCACCAAAATCATGGCCAAACAAAGAAAAAATAGATAACATTAACTTCACCAAAATTTAAAATTTTGCACATTAAATGAAATTCACAGGGAAGCAAAAGACAACCTACAGAATGTGAGAAAATAATTTCAGATCACATATCTGATCAAAGTTTAATATCTAGAATATTAAAATAAGTGCTGCCATTCAACAATAAACAAACAAATAACCCAATTAAAAATGGGCAAAGGACTTTAAAAGAAGATTTACAAATGGCCAGTAAGCACATGAAATGAGGTTCATCATCATCAATTGTATTATTGAGGGTTCTCTAGGAAACAGAATCAACAGGAGATATATGTCAGTAGTATGAGATTTTATAAGTCTGTCACGTGACCATGGGGATGCACAAGTCCAGGTTCCGCAGGCAGGCTACAAACCAGGGGCTCCGATGAACATCCAATGAAGGCCCTTGATGAGTTTCTGGGAGACATTGGCTATCCAAAGATGAGCTGAGAAAATCTCTCTGAATGCTGAAATCACTTCCCCTTTTAAGGCATTCAACTGATTAGATAAAACATCACTCATTGTGGAAGGCAATCTCCCAGGTTGATCATAGATGTAATCAGTCATCTATACAGAAAACTCACTCATGACTAAAGCTCATGAATGTCCTTGTATTACAATTAGCCCAGTGCTTTCTTGACCATGCACTGGGCACAATTACTTGGCTGAGGTGACACATTAGCTTAACCATCACAGTCCACCACCTGTCAACTCAGCAACCATATACATTACCTTAAACCATACTTAGTCTCTAAGTAAAAACAATAAGAGACATGCAAATATACATATGTATAGATATGTGTATATATATAAGTATATATATGTTAATATATATGTATATGTGTGTGTATATATATATATATATTTCCACCTAACAATGTTCAACTATCCTGGGTACACCGGAAATGCTTTAATTACCTACAGAATAGCATGCAAGTCCTTGGGTAATATTCACTCTTAAACTTGCAATCTTTAAATATTTTGACATGAAATTAATACAACTTGTCATATGGTAAGGGAAAATTTTGGGAGATCAAACAAAATTTGTTTTATGTACATATACAATCTTACTCATAACAAAACAAGGAAGAAGGATTTTTGACTATTACAGTCATCATTTCTGTAACTGGTCATGTAATCAAAGTTCATATTTATCACTACCTTCTTCCACTACTCATTCCATCTTCCCATTACCCCCATGAAGCACTTCAGCTGGCCGTGGTTTCTTTGCCTGTGGGGTGACCCAAACTTTCAATCATCAAGATTCTGGGCCATTGTTATTCCTGCTTAAATTGGGTTGTTGCAATTTTCCATTGACTTTAATCACAGGGCATGGCAGTCCTGTGATTGTATTGCAGGCAAACTCTTCTTTACCCCCATTATGTAGATGTAATCCTATTTCCCCTTGATATTCAGGATTAATCACCACAGCCAGTACAGTAATTCCCTTCTTTGCCTGTTGATTCAGAGGTAAGAGGAGCCCAAAGTGGCCAGGTGGCAGTCTTAACTTCCAGTTTAATGGAATCATTGCTGTGTTCCCTGGTGGTTGTACTCCTCCTTTTGGGATAAGACCTGTAGACCAGCAGAGCTTAAGGTTGCAGGGACAGGAAGCAAAAATTTTCCTAGTGGGTCACTAGGGTAATAGTGAGTGGTGCCACTCCCATTTCCACCACTTGATTCCTGAACCCATGAATCCTAGTAATGGCAGAAACAGCCCCATACAGTGGATGCTAGTTTAAAGCATATACAGCCTCCTGTAGAACATTGCCCCAGCTGTGCAAAGTATTGCCACCTAGTTGGCGCCATAATTGATTCTTCAAAATGCCATTCCACCATTCTATTAATCCAGCTGCTTAAGGGTGATGAGGAACATGGTAAGACCAGTGAATTCCATGAAAATGTGCCCATTCCTGCACATCCTTTGCTGTGAAATGGGTTCCTTGATTAGAAGCAATGCTGTGTGTAGTGTCATGGCGGTAGGTAAGACATTCGGTAAGTTCAGGATGGTAGTTTTGGAAGAAACGTTGCATGCAGGAAATGAAAACACATGTGAACTATATGTCTTTTCCAGGTAAAACAAATCAGTGCCCCTTCCATGGTGGAAGTGGTCCAATGCAGTCAACCTGCCACCAGGGAGCAGGCTGATCACCTCAGGGAATTGTGCCATATCTGGGGCTGAGTGGGGTCTCTGCTACTGGCAGAATGGGCACTCAGCAGTGTCTGTAGCCAAGTCAGCCTTGGTGAGGGGAAGCCAATGTTGCTGAGCTCATATATAACTTCCATCCCTACCTCCATGGCCATTTTGTTCATAAGCCAATAGGGCAATGACAAGAGAGGCAGGGAAAGAGGCTGAGCATTAGCCACAAAGTAGGTCATTTTATAGACTTTATTATTCAAATCTTCCTCTGCTAAGCATTCACATGTATCACAAATATTTTCATGTTTGTTTGTTTGTTTTGTCCACTCAGAAAGATCTATCCACATACCTCTTCCCAAGACCTCTTTGTCACCAATTTTCCAATTATATTTCTTCCAAGTCCCTGATCATCCAGCCAAACCATTGGCAACAGACCATGAATCAGTGTACAAATGCACCTCTGGCCATTTTTTCTTCCAAGCAAAATGAACAACCATACACGCTGCTCAAATTTCTGACCACTGAAAGGATTTGTCCTCACCACTATCCTTCAAGGATGTCCCAGGAAAGGGCTGCAGTGCTGCAGGTGTCCACTTTTGGGTGGTACATGCATAACATGCAGAACGATATGTAAACCAGTCCAGAGTCTTCTGCTCCTTAGTAAACTGATTGTAAGGGACTCTCCAAGAGGCCAAAGCAATGAGCTGGGAAAGAGAAGGTAACATGACAAGGGTAGTGAACATGGGCATTTTGGCTACTTCCTCATGTAATTACTTGTGCCTTCAGGGCCTGTTGGAGACCTATCTCCCATATACCACATATACTTTATTATGGAGTGCTGCTGTTCATGCCCAGCTTTATGGTTTGGTGAGTCAGTCAATACCCAGTTCATGATAGGCAACTCAGGTCTCATGGTAACCTGGTGGCCCATGGTTAAGCGTTCAGTCTCTACTAAGACCCAATGCAGGCCAAAAGTTGTTTCTCAAAAGGAGAGTAGTTATCTGAAGAGGATGGCAGGAATTTGCTCCAAAATCCTAAGTGTCTGCATTTTGGTTCTCCTTCTGGGACTTGCTGAAGGTTCCATACAGCACTTGTATTTGCCACTGAAACTTCTAGCACCATTGGATCTGCTGGATCATATGGTCCAAGTGATAGTGCAGCTTGCACAGCAGCCTGAGCCTGTCACAGAGCCTCCTCTTGTTGCAATCCCCAAACAAAACTAGCATCTTTTTTGGTCTCTCCATAAGTGGGCTGGAGTAGCACACCCCAAAGAGGAATGTGTTGTCTCCAAAAACCAAAGAGACCAACTAAGCATTGTGCCTCTCTTTTGGTCCTAGGGCAGTCCAGATGCAACAGCTTATCCTTCACTTTAGAAGGGATATCTTGACATGCCCCACACCACTGGACACCTAGAAATTTCACTGAGGTGGAAGGACCCTGTATTTTAAAATTTATTTATCTCCCATCCTCTCTCATGCAAATGCCTTACCAATAATTACAGAGTCTTTGCTACTTCTTGCTCACTAGGTCCTGTTAATATGATATCATCAATATAATGGACCAGTGTGATATCTTGTGGTAGGGAGAGATGATCAAGTTCCCTATGGACAATATTGTGATATAAGGCTGTAGAGTTGATATACCCCTGAGACATTGAAGGTATATAGATGGCCTTGCCAGCTGAAAGCAAACTGTTTCTAGTGGTCCTTACTAATGGCAATTGAGAAAAAAGCATTTGCCAGATCAACAGCTGCATACCAGTTACCAGGGAATGTGTTGATTTGCTCAAGCAATGATACCACATCTGGGACAGCAGCTGCAATTGGAGTCACCACCTGGTTAAGTTTATGATAATCTACTGTCATCTGTTTTCTGCACAGGCCAAAATAAGAGAGTTGAATGGGTATGTGGTGGGAATCACCACCCCTGCATCCTTCAAATCTTTGATGATGCAACTAATCTCTGCATTCAAAATATGGCATTGCTTTTGATTTACTATTTTGCTAATAGAGGCAGTACTAGTGGCTTCCACTTGGCCTTTCATACCATAATAGTTCTCATTTCACAAGTCATCGATCCAATGTGGGGATTCTGCCAGTTACTGAGTATGTCAATTCCAATTATGCATTCTGGAACTGGGAAAATAACCACAGAATGTGTCTGGAGACCCACTGAACCCACTGTGAGATGGACCTGAGATAAAACTCCATCAATCACCTGATCTACATAAGCCCCTACTCTGACTAGTGGAGCACAGTGATATTTTGGGTCTCCTGGAATTAATGCCACTTCTGAGCAAGTGTTTAATAAATCCCTAAAATGTCTGATCATTTCCTTTTCTTCAATGCACAGTTACTCTGGTAAAAGGCTGTAGGTCTCCATAAAGGAAGGTGGGAGGAAGATTAACAATATAAAATTTAGGTAGTTTACCAGGATCCTTCCCCAAGAGGACCTGGCTTTCTCCTCATCAAAGGGGCTCTTGGTCAGTAAACTGTCTCAAATCTGGAAATTGATTAAGGGTCCATGATACTCTACATCTGTAATTTGAGTTAGGGTTTTGTTCACTTGACCTAGAACTCTTCTGCTTATACAGATCCAGAAAAAATTTAGTAGGCTGCCCAT
>JAKSZT010053893.1:561828-592719 GCA_026826555.1 Tolypeutes matacus
AAAAAATTTAGTAGGCTGCCCATCTATTTAACTTCTAGGTACCCAATGATCTATTAGCTAATGCCATAACTCTATGCAACTCAGACTATTTTGAGTGCTGCTTTAACTCTACCTTTCATTGCAGTAGCCACGCCCACTTTGTCTTTGGTGATTAACTTCAGATGCTTGTCTTTTACCTTGACTTTTACCAGGCCAAAATCTAATCATTCCCATAATGTTTAAGGTTTCTAATTCCATTACAGCCCTCCCTACAGAGACTACAGAGAAGAGCAACCACAGAGCTCTTCAAGGAAGGTGGAGTTAGTCTTACAAATTTATTCCTCACATTCCTGGTTAAAGGTGTGTTCTCTGGACATTCCTAGGGTGGGTGGGCATGTCTTAAATGGTAAATCCATTCTAGCATTCCAATCTCTCTAAGCCTTTGAATTCTCTCTTCTAGGTATACCAGGGTAACTCGGGCATCTCAACCTCAGACATGCTAAGCCAACTTTTGGTCCATGTTTCATTTAGCCACCCGAACACACTTTTAAAGGCCTTTCTAACCCGTCGGGCTACAGCGTTGAATCCAGAATTTCTGCATTGTGGGCCCATCTCAATAAATTCATCATGATCTAATTTTATATTCATTCCACCACTCTCCCATACCCTTAGTATCCATTCTCACACATTTTCTCCTGATTTCTGCCTATGTCAGTTGGAAAACTCATGCAATTTTTTCAGAGTATAGTGTACTTCCTCATGGTTTACACTTTGTATTTCACCTTTGGGGACTTGTTGTGATTTTAGTCTAGTAATAGGTCTTGAAGAGAAGAGGGGTGTTGGGAGTGGGAAAGGAAAAGGATTTGAAATATCTTGCAAGCTACTGACCTTGGGGCATCCCTATTCATTTTCTTCTGATGAGACAAGATTAATCTCTTTAAGCAGGAGTTGTAAGGCAGATTCCCTAAGGCAGGCTGGAGGCTGGGCAGGGCAGGCTTCAGTTGTCTGGTACCCATCTCAGGGCTGGATGGAAGTCCGGACTCCCTGCAGCAAGCTGGAGGTTGGGTGATACAAGGTTGACAAGGTGTGGTCTCCACAAGGCAGACCATTGCAGGTTTATCTGGTAAAGTCTCAGCAGAATTCAGGGTTCCAATGTCCACACCAATATTATCACTATCCTATATGTCTCCATCCCAATCCTCTGGGTTCCGTCCTTTCCAATCAATGCCAGAGTATCTAGGAGGAGCCAACTATTATTATATCTTTTATCTCCACAAAACTCTGTTAACGTGTGGAAAACACTTTCACCCAGATCCCTGCTTCTTATTAGATTGAAAGTAGGTGAATCCAGTGATGATATTTTGCGTATCTCCATTGTCAAATCACACCATGGACTATTAGTGGCCTCTTCATTATTGGAAAGGCAGTCATTTGTACCCTTGAGTCCAATTAGAGTAGAGAGCCATTTGCAAACTCCCAGAACCACCTCAGACTTCCCATGTTTAAGACTCTCTTCCTCAAGAACCATTCCTGGTACCAAGCTGTATTAGTCAGGGTTATCTAGGGAAACAGAATCAACAGGAGATATTTGGAAATAGTATGAGATTTTACAAGAGTCTCTCACATGATGATGGGGATGCCCAAGTCCACATTCCACAGGCAGGCTGCAAACCAGGGGCTCTGAGGAAAGTCCAGTGAAGGTCCTTGATGAATTTCATAGGAGACAAGACAAGACAAGACAAGACTAGATAAGCAAAGCCAAGTTTTTGCAAGTTCTAATGCAAATGGACATAAAACATCTGCTTAGATCTCCAAATCATCAGCTTCATACTAGCATTTAGTAAAGAACCAGCACTTTAAGCAAAAACATGAAACCGGTGGTGCATTTTTCAAATTCCACTTGTGAGTATTGAAGAGTTATTGGAAGCAAAATACTGTCTACAAATCAACAACATCAGTGGTCTTTTCTAATAATAGTTAAATTGAATTGAACAAGTATTTTTCACCCTAAAACCAGTTGAAAGAAGAAATTTGAGAAAAGGTTATAAAAATAAGGACTGTAGTACAATGAAAACAAGTTTGAGAAAATTTTCCTTCAATCAACCATGTAATTCATAGTTACAACTGAAGTCAGCCATGTATTCACAAGATTCATTATTAAGTTCAATAAGAAAGTTATGTAAATTGCATTAATTGCAATTGCTAGTGCCCATTGTTAGTCTCCATTATTAACATGATTTTTCATAGCACTCTTCATTTCCAATCTCAATTTTATAAGCAGATTAGGTTGAAGTCAGGAGTCTGTGATGAGAAATCATATGAGACTAACAGCCTTCATCCCCCTGGAATTGACACATGACCCACAACCACAAGTTTTCATCCTTATATTTCTGCTTGTCACCTTATAAGTTCAGTGTAACAAGAAATCTGACAATCATCGCCCTCACTTTAGTGAATTCTCAGTTTAAACCTGCCATGTACTTCTTCCTCGAAAATTTCTCCTTAGTTTTTTCATTCAATACAGGCTATATTCCCAGATTCCTTTACAGTATGTCTACAGGAGAAATACCATTACTAATAAAGCTTGTGTTAGTCAATTATTTAATTGTACTCTTTGGAGAAACAGAATTTTTTCTCCTGGCCATCATATACTATGACCATTGTGTGGCCATCTATTAACCATGCCAATATGTGGCCATGATGAGCAGCAGAGTGTGCAGAAGTTTTGTCATTTGCTAGTGGGTTGGTGGTCTCTTGATCAGAATCTCTTCACTTAATTTAGGCTTAAATCTGGAATTCTGTGACTCAAATGCCATCCAAAATTTTTGCTATGGTGCATCTCCTACCCTCAAGAGCTCTTGCTCAGATGCATGGTTCATAGACCAAATGGTTAAAATAGCTTCTGTGATGATCTTTATGACAATCTTTGTATGTGTAATTCTTTCCCACATATATATCATCAGAATAATTCTAAAGTTCCCCTCTGCTCAGCAAAAGAAAAAGGACTTTTCCAACTGTTCTTACCATATACTTGTTATATTCATCTCCTATGTAAGCTGCATTTTCATTTACATTAAAGCTTCAGCAAAAGAAGAAGTAGACATAGTTAATAAGAGCATATCAATACTCACTACTTTCATTGGTCCAAGCATAAGCCCATTTATATATACCCTGAGGAACAAACACATGAAACAAGCTTTCAATGACTGTGATGGTTAGGCTAATGTGTCAACTCGGCCAGGTAGTTGTGTCCAGGTGTTTGTTCCAGCAAGCACTGGGCTAATTGTAATACGGGAGCATTTGTGGACTTCGATTACCAGTGAGTTTACTGCGTGGATGGCTGATTATATCTGCATCAATCAGGGAGATTGCATTATCGATGGGTGGTGCTTTTATCCAATCAGTTGAATGACTTAAAAGTGGAAGTGATTTCAACATTCAGAGAGAATTTCCCAGCTCGTCGTTGGACAGGCAACTTCTCCCAGAGACTCATCAACGACCTTTCATCGGGCTTTCATCGGAGCCCCTGGTTTGCAGCTTGCCTGAGGAACCTGGACTTGTGAGTCCCCAAGGTCGCGTGAGAGACTCTTTTAGAGTTCCATATTATTCACAGATATCTCCTGCTGATTCTGTTTCCCGAGAGAACCCTGACTAATACAATGACTCAGTCAAAAGAACAGAATTACTCTCAGAGAAAAAGAAAATATTGAAACTGTGGATTCAAGTTATCAGGAAACTTTAGTGTAGGGATTATTGTAGAACAGAGCAGATTGGTGAACTGTTTATGATGCTTAATATATACAGAAATTAAAAGGAAGCTTTTAGACATTTTTAGAGCAGTTTGACAGAGTAAATATTTGTCTAACTTAATGATAAAAATTGAGTTCATGTGTCTTTTTTTTCTAAGTACTTCATTTTTATTATATTTTACAAAATTAATAATACACAACAAAGTGAGAAAAAAAACTAGTCCTAACTCACATGTAGAATGAAAGACACTGGGTTAAAGGGCCTTAACCTTAAATCTATTTTATAACATTATTTCATCATTATAATAGATCAACACATTTTTGGTCTTGCAGCTAAAATAGATTCTAACAAGTCATTTTGTCTTTTCCTTACAATACAATTGTGTTAGATGATATTTCATTAAGAGATTCTCTAGCAAAATAAGTCAGATCTCAGACCCAAATCAGCAACCAATGTCATCAAACAAATTGGCTGTGTATTTGCATGAAATTATACATGTCTGTTTGTACACATATATATATATATATATATATATATATATATATGTCATACTGCCACTCATACATCTATCAGAAACATTCTCAAAGGGTTAATGGGAAAAATTTCAAAATACTTTAAAAATATCTGAAAAAAATAGCCATGCAAAAAATGAATGCAATTTTTTACCAAAGAGAACTGCAGTAACATCTTGAAAGGGAAAACTTTTAAATTCTAAGACCCAGATATTAGATTAAATAGATTGTATCCAAATTAAAATGATAAAAGTCTCTGTAGAAATGTATGTGAAAATATAATAAAGATCATTCACTAATATATCTTATTAAGGAAATAAAACCTTTCTTAGGAAAAAGAAGGACAAGCACTGACATGTATTGAATCACCAATCATAAAAATAGTTATATTATGCACAAAGGTGAGAACAAATCCCAATAAAATTAAACCTGAAAAATACATGGAAAACTCAGCTTACATAACAAAATCTCAATAATAAAACTATGATAACTTTTCCCAGACATCAATAGCATAAAGTTTGAAAGGACAAAAGGTATGAATCTCTGTATTAGTTCTCAAAGGAAAATCATCATACTGAGTTAAAACATTCCTCACCACTTTAATATTTCTTTCCCAGTTTTCCTGTAATCAGGCACATGGAATGTTTTTGTCACTGTAATCTTTTATTTGTAGATCCTTGTTCATACTATACCTCTTCTAGTAATATTTTTGTTTCATTCTTTCATAAGGGTAGTTCAGTCATTATTTCCTCAAATATTCTTTCTGCCCCTTTTCCCTTTTCTCTTCTTCTGGGACACCAATAATGTGAATGTTTGTGCATTTCACATTGTCACTCAATTCCCTGAAACTCTGTTTCATTTTTTCCATTCTCTTCTCCTTCTATTCTTTTGTCTTATCCAGTTCAGATGTTTTGTCTTTGAAATCACTAATTCTCTCTTCGAACATTTCAAATCTGCTCGTATGTGCCTCTAATGTATTTTTACTCATTGTTGGTTTTTTCTAATATATATTTTTTTAAGATTTTATTTATTTATTCATTTATCCCCCCCTTGCTGCTTGTGCTCACTGGGTCAGCTAACCACGCTGTGCGGGCGGGCTTGCCTTCACCAGGAGGCCCCTGGAACCGAACCCGGGGCCTCCCATATGGTAAACGGGAGCCCTACTGATTGAGCCACAGCCGCTTCCCTCTAATGTATTTTTAATCTCAACTATCTTGTTTTTCATTCCCATTAGGTCTGTTATTTTTCTTTGCAGGTTTTCAAATTGTCCTTTGTGTTCATCCGTGTCTTCTTAATATTCTTTATTTCTTTAGTCATATTTTCTTTAAATTCTTTGAAGTGCTTTAGGAAAGTAGTGTGATTACTGTATGGTTAATTGTCTTAAACCCAACCTGTATCTCTTCAGGATATTTGGTTAGTTCTTTTGGCTGAGCTATCCCCCCCTGTTTCCTAGTATGGCTTGTAATATTTTGCTGATGTCTAAGCATCTGAATGTGTTGGTGAATTTATTCTGATGGCCAATTTCACTCTCTTGGTTATTTTTTTTTTTCACAGATCTTCTTTGATATTTGTATCAACTTATTCCATGTCTTTAAAATTGCCCAACTTAAGTTATCAAAATTTGGCCAAGCACTCACCAGTGAGGACAGATTCTTTCCCAGGGATTCGGATACAGATAGAAGAGAGAAGTTTTTATCCATGCAATGTCCAGTCTGGCCAGTAAATGGCTCTCATGAAGACACCTTTCCACAGAGGTGTTTCTGTCTGGGCTTCCCTGTGTTCCTGTGATGAATCTCCAGGGTGGAGACTGAAAGCAGGCTTTGTTGGCTAAATTTACTGAAGCAACACCCCCAATTCCCCCCTTTTTTCCCCTTGAAACAGCTGACAATGAGGAAGATATCTTTTCCCTTTTCAGTTGGCTGCAGTGAGCCATGGGTTTAACTCCAACTTAATATCTTGGGGTGGAGGAAAGAAGCACTTGCCAGCTACTATGGGGCTTGGTAACTCTAGTTTATTATTTCCGGTCTTGTTCCTCTTTCTGTCCCTCACCCTCCTGGGAGTTGTGGAGCACTGTCCAGATCTGTTGTCCAAGATAGGTTTTGACTCTTTCTCCATTATTTTTGTGAGAGCATTGAATTCTGCCTATTAGTGTGATACCATCTTCTCACAATTCCACAATTGTCTTTTAATTTTTTCAGAAAGCCTAACCTTGTAGAAACATAAAAGTACTCACATCCTGACAATTCCACCTTTACATTTCCACTTGGAGAATTTCCTCGAACTTTACAATGATGATAAATAGAAGGTTCAAATTTTTAATAGGGTCTTTATTAAATTCCTATCTATGAATGATGTCTATCCAAATTTTATCAAAATGTTCTCAATATTCATCAGTATATATAAATTCTAAGCTTACTGTTTAAAATCAATAGAATTGTCCCTCCAAAAAGCATTATTGACATTTTAGTGTGTCAATTAATAGCAGATATCTTCTGAGTTGTGAAAAAAAATAATAAACACTAGTTATAAAGATATTAATATGTCAGCTTTAGTAATGTTAAGTTGAATGTTATTGGAGATCTGTCACTCTACTCCATTAAACTGAAATGGCTAACATTCCCAATCACAGGCAAAATAATCCTAGATATCAGGGAAAAGACAAACTTCCCCAAAGAGATTACTCCAGAAGAGCCAAAAACAGGAGAAAAATAAGTCTCTTGGGGATCAGTCAGATCTCAAAGGTATCTAGTAATAAGAAGAGCCACAAATGAGAAATGACCAATCCCAAAATAAGAAAAATTTTCTCCCTACTCTGTGAAGTAACTTAAGGTGAAGAGACTTCCTTTTCTGAAGCTCCAAGTAAAGGAATGAGTTTAAGTTTGGAATTTAGGCAATAGCGTATGATTTCTTCTATCTTTTCTGAAAGTTTGCTCTCTTAACTGATGGCCTTAATTAGCAATAAATGAGGAACCATCATTTTAATAGGGCAAATATATGTCTATCTCCAACAGATAATTTTAATAACTAGCACTCTATTTTTCCAACTGGGAAAAGTTAATAAGTATTTCAGAATTTGATCATGGAAGATAATGAACTTGAACAAAAAAATACACTGAACCAAAGCCATTTTATGAATCAAAAGCTCAAAAAGTTTATTTTCTATCCCATTTTTGATGCTACTTATATCATGTTCATTTCAAATTATGCAATAAAACCAAATAATAGCAAATAATACCACCCTAATAATGTTTTTTATGATATAACAGGAATTCCTCCAAGTTTAAACAATATGAGTCTTCAATTATTGCCCATTAGTAAATAATAGGGCAACATTAAATATAAAATAAAGCTCCTTACTCATTTGCAAAGGAATTAAAATCTGATTTCCCATATCCATAATTTTTGTTCTGTTCAAATTCAATAAGATAGTCTATGTTCAGATAATATTTGAGTTGACTTCTTCCTTTCCTTACATGTGTAGGTATATTTGGTTCACAATATTTTATTTCATTTTCATTTCCATTTCTATTTGTTTTAGTCCCTGATATTTTGTCCTGGTATATGCCTATAGAATCTGTCTTACGTGGTTTCAACATATTGAGAGATATGTAGTTTTGTCCTAATACCAAGTTTTAGTCCTTCTGAGGAATTTAGTAAATGCCTTAAGTAATCAACACCCTCTATGTTGGTTGTTTGCAACTTGAAACTTCAGTGCTTTCTATGAGTTTTGAGAAATGTTTGGTTCTCACCTCCTTGGTCAACATTTTGCCAGATTTTGGGGGTTTAACACTACACTTATGCTTCTATTATTAAGGAAAGACTTATCAAAACACCCATTCATATGTTTGGTACTTTTTTTTTCTGGATAGATCATTCTTCTCTGGATTTTCCCCAGCAACTTCCACCTTCATATGCCTCCTTGAAAATAATCTTCATAGTTTCAACTCAGCAAGATGGTCATGCTCTGTTTGGGATGATTCCCTTTCCAGGTCAATGTTCTGGAAGGTGGTTCCTGGCAGAAGCCTGAAGTTATCCTATGTTTCTCTTCATTTGTTTTCCTTCCTGAAGTATTACTGTCTTGGCATGCCTATTTTCTGATCTCTGAAAAATGATGGGCGAGATAGTCTATCCATTTGTCTAGTTGTTAACAGGATGATAATTTTAGTCTCTGTTTATCCATCACTGACCATGTATTATCAAAGTTTTAAATTTAAGTTACTATAGTGATATCTCATTGTGGTTTCAGAGTGTATTTTCATGATGACATGGGTTAAATATATAAATACCTCTTTGGAATATTCTCTTTGTAAGGTACCTGCTCAAGTCTTTTCCTATTTTTTATTTAAATTGGGCTGTCCTTTGTTTTCCATTGGCTTCTTGGATTCCTTTATATTACTTAAATAAGAGAGTTTGGTGGGTTATATGTTTCAACTATCTTTTCCCATACTTGCATTTTCACATTCATAATGTTGTCTTTTCCAGAAAATATATTTTTAGTATATATGCACTCCAATATATCAGTTGTTACCTTTGTGCTTAATAAGTTTTAAATCCTTATTCAGAAAACTTTTCTTTCCATAACTTTTTAAATAAAGTTGTGTTTAGAGTATCTCTCTTAGAAATTGTTTATACCAGAGTGGGACATAAAGACCTCTAAACTCTGGGGGTGGGTGGGGTCTGATCCTTGATCATTGCTTTTGATCAGCTACTTCAGATCACTGACAGCCAGATCCCTGCCAGATTGCAATCTCATTGTTGGTACCTGCACCTGTCCCACGTGGAGGACTATAGTACCTACCTGTATAATGAGATGCCTGTATTCCAGTGCCAATCGAATAGGAGGAGGTCTGAAAAACTAAACTAGGAAATTTTGGCCTTGCCCTTCCAAAATTTGTCCTGAAGGGAGAGAAGCACATTGCAGACACTAAAGCAGTGTGAAAAACAATTTTGTAAAAGCAGCCTGGGCCAAAGAACTACCTGCATTGAGTCACACAATGGAGTACCCAGAAGGGGGTGAAAGTATATTTAAAGGGTAGAAGGGGCATTCATTAAAATGCCTGTAAACTATAAATAGGGGAACTCCTAAAGCAACTAGCAAGCACAAGACCAGGAACAGAACAGGCTTTACAACCAAACAAGACTCAGATAAACAAAGAGGACCCTACACTTCACAGTTTCCTGGAGCTTAACTTCTTGATAGGTGAGCTAATCTCTGAGGGAGAAACCCAGTCAAAGTAGAGCCAATTTGCAAAGACAGTGCTGTGATTTATTTGTTTTCTCTTATGACATTCAAGAAAATGTCTGTGATATTACTACTTAGATACAAATTTCAAGAACAGAGAGCTCAGGGACTAATCCCAGTGTACACACTTTAAAATATTAAAGTGTACATTGCCGCTTTGTTCCCGGGCCTGAGGGTGATCAGCCCTGCTGCAGCCCGGGGGGCGACACTGGCTAGCTATGGGCCGTCCGGTGCGCACTCCAGGAACGGCGAGGGTGAGGAGGTTCTCAGGGAGCGGCGTGGGGTTTGGGGGCTCCCTGGTCTCCACGGCTCAGGTGTGGGGGGTATCTGGTAAGGACCGCGCGTGAAAGAAAGACTCGAGACCTCTGAGTGCGGGGGAAGAAGCAAAAGAGAGAGCGAAAAGGGGAACGGGGGAGGGGGTTATGCCGCGCGGGCGAGGCCATGGCAAGGCTTGCGGCTTGCAGATATGGCAAGGCCTGTGACTTGCAGATACTGCATCTCCACCCTTTTTTCTTTTTTAGGCCAACTGATAGGGAGCTGGGCCTGTCTTAGGTCATAGCCGGCTGAGGCACTTGTAGCTCTTACCCGTCTTTGGGCTGACCCAGCATCATTTGGAGGCAGCGAAGTAAGGGACTGTGTCTGTCTTAGGTCGGAACCGTGCTGTATTAGGACCGGAGCTTACCCGTCTTTGGAGACTCTAGCAGCAATGATTGAGCCAGGCGCCATGGCAACAATCGGCTAGGTTCCTGTCTTAGGTTGTCCAGTCAAGTTACGAGGTTCAGTTGCCCGTCATTGAACAACAGTCCTGCTAGCCTCACAGTGGCTGGCGCCTTGTCTTAGGTTGGCTGTTAGGTGCCTGGCTAAGTTGCCCGTCATTGGCTCACCAGTTCAGCGCTATCTTGGCCAAATTATGTTGGGTGGAGAAGCGAGGCCGTGCATAGTGAAGGAAAAGGGCAGGGTAGGGGGTTAGAGGGGTGAACGGTCGGTTAGGGTGGGGCGGACGAAGGACTGGTTGTTGTTGGAGAGGTGCAGACAGTCGACCTCACGGGTTCGGACTCGCTGATAGTGGACGGTCACTGGCTTGTCGAAGAGGGAGTTGCGAATCACCTGCAAGTTTTCGAAAGAGGGTAGGGCCTAGAGAGAGGAGGAGCAGAATGAGTATTAAAGGGCCAAGGAAGGGGAGGAGGTAAGGGAGGAGTTTGTCAAACCCCCAGGAGGTCCAGGAGTTGCTGTTAAGGGCTTCATACTCCTTTTTACGCTTAGCCAGGCCTTCCCTTAGGTGGGCCATATTGTTTTTTATGAGGCCGGAGTGGTTGGCATAGAAGCAACATTCTTCTCCTAACGCGGCACACAGCCCCCCCTGTTCTAGGAAGAGGAGGTCGAGTCCTCTACGATTTTGGAGGACTACTTCTGACAGAGAGTTTAAGGATTTTTCCAGATGAGAGATAGAAGTTTCTATACGGGCAATATCTTCATCCACAGCCATACGCAAGGAGGAAAAAGCGGTTTGATGTGTGCCGAGAGCAGTAGCTCCGAGGGTGATCCCACCAACACCTAGGAGTGAAACAAGAGTTATAGCGGTGATGATCTCACGTTTTTGTACATTGACCGGGAGTAGTTGATGCTGCCAAAATGCAAGAAAATTGATCGTTAGTGTGGAAATAAATGCGGGGAAGAATGGTAACGAGCACACAGGTTTCTCCACTGGTGTTGAGGGTGGCGACGCTCAGGCACGGTGTTAGACCTGTTGAGGAGCAGAGCCATTTCGTATCGTTGTGGGGGATCAAAAACTTAGAACTTGACTTAGGAGATAAGGTATAGTTGCAGAGAGACTGCATGGAGGAGGTGACAGTGCCATTAATTTTAACCACCAATCCTGGGTGAGATTGGGATTGGAGGCATTAAAATGGGTAAAAGAAGCATTGAGGAGAGATAGAAACGGGTTGGCAAGCGAAAGGGGGACGTTGGGGGGTTTAGGCGGAATGAAGGGAGTGACGGAGGGAGCATGAGTTGCGTTAGATGAGTTAGTATGAGTTGCGTGAGAGGGTGAGGGTGGAGGAGAGGAAACCGGAGGCCTAGAGGACGGGGTTGGGGCCAACCGGTATTGGGCCATGATTTACCCCTGCCCATACTTTTTTTATAAGCAGGAGTGTGCCAGGGTCAGAGCCGGATACATACAGCCTGATTCCCCAAGTTCGACCCGTGATCCAGGAAGGATCGGTAGGGTTATGAATGGAAAGAGTGAGGTTGGGGTGGGAAGCGTTCAGATCAAGAAAGGTAGCATTAAGTATTTGCCAAAGTGGATTATTGACGGTTGTGTTTGGGGTAGAAGCGGTAAAATTGAGCGTAGCAGGCACTCCAAATTAACAGCTCTAGAAGAGGTGAGTTGGTTATGTATGTCCAATAAGTGTAATTATGATGTGGTATCTTACCTTGACCTAATACTTTACCTATAATTAATTCATTGTAAAACCACCATGTCCATAGTTTAAGTCTTGGCAGCATCTTCAACTCTAGGCTTGATTTTTCTAGAGAGGATCCACTGCTCTTCTCCTGTTTCTGTAATGATAAGAGCAAAACCTCGGCCCCAAAAGTTTACCTCTCCTTTTTTCCCATTTATTGGTTCTTTCATTTTTCCAATATACAGGTTGTCCATATTTTTCATTTTCATTCCTTTTTTTAACATCCTAATGTCTTTTTGCTGCTGTGATATTAGAAATTTGTTGTCTATTAAGAAAATTTAAGGTAAGCAATACTCTAGACAGTCTGTCCCCAGCAGACTCTCCTCCATCTCCCCCTTTTTGTTTTTACAACATTAATTTTAATAAGTGATTACTTTTTTTTTTTCTACTATTGCTTGTCCTTCGGGGTTATATGAAATTCCTGTAACATGTTGAATATTCCAGTCACTGCAAAATTTTTTGAAAGATTGACTAAGATAGGCAGGCCCATTATCAGTTTTTAGCTGTGCTGGCAGGCCCATTACAGCAAAACAATGTAATAAATGAGAATGTACATGTAAGGCCTTTTCACCAGCTTGAGCAGTTGCCCAAATAAAATTAAAATATGTATCCACCGTCACATGCACATCCTGAAGGCGGCCAAAAGAAGGCACATGTGTGACATCCATTTGCCAAATTTCATTAGGATGTTCTCCATGGGGATTAGTTCCTGGAGAGAAAGTGGGGGCATTTATGGGCCCACAAGTAGTACATTGTCTAACAATCCTCTTACTTTCTTTTACTGTTAAGTGGGGATATTTATGATGTAAGCCAGAAGCATTAGTATGTGTAAGTTTATGATAATCAGAAGTTTTTTTGTATCTTTGTTAGGTAGGAATATCCATTCTATTATGCCATCCTCTTGTCAAAGTATCCCAGTAGGGGAATGGCAAGATGGAAATATTAAAAGAGAAATTGGAAGATTTACAGTTATTCTTGTTAGTTGGCTATTTTGCACTCTTTTTCCAGCCATTTAACTCCCCTTTTGCTTCTGGGCTTAAAATGCGAGGACTATTTAAGTCAGGGTTTCTTGTTAGGGTAAAGCATAAGTTGGAATTCCTAAAGTAGGCCATGCCCAATTAATATCACTCAGTAATTTCTGAAAATTATTTAAAGTACTTAAATTATCAGTTTGAAACTGGACCTTTTGTGGACTTATAACATTTCTATTAATAGTATGACCTAAATATTGAAAAGGAACCTGTTTTTGAATTTTTTCTTCTGCTATTTGCAACCCATGTTGAGGAAGAATTTCTTTAGCCAGCTGAAATGATTGTTTCAGCTCTTAAGATTGCTTAGTGGCAAAAAGAATATCATCCATACAATGAATAATCATAACCTTAGGAAATTGTTTTTGTAAAATTTGTAATGGAATGTGAATAAAGGATTGACATAATGTAGGTAGGACTGGTTATCATTCTCTAAGGTAAAACTTTGAACTGATATCATTCAGTAGGAGCTGAATGATTAATAGAAGGAATAGTAAACGCAAATTTTTCTTTATCATTTGGATTAAGAGGAATAGTAAAAAGCAATCTTTTAAGTCAATAATAATAATATGCCAATTACTGAGTATTTTGCTAATTCCTGAGGAAGGGGCCAGCCTCCCCAGGAAGGAACACAACACTCCTTGGGCAGTACATTTCAAGGTTTATGCATCAGTCCCTGGGAGAGTGGCCAGCTCCTCCAGGGAGGAATACAACACCAGTTGAAATGCACTTTATTTATTTATTTATTTATTTATTTTTTAATTTGTAACCAAACATCTTTGATGCGCTTACTATTTTAGTTTCCATTTATTATTATTATTATTATATATAGTAGAGGTGGAGTAAATCAGACAAACTTAAGTTAAAGCACCTGCCTTTTGATTTTTAGGCAGAGAGGTAGTTTTATAACATATTATATTTTAAAATAATTAAAATTATGATTAATAACAGTATACTTTTGTTTAATATTACACTGAAACATTATTAAATTTTCAGCACTTTTATACACCTTTAAAGCATTTATATGAACCTTTTATTTATATAACTTAATTGTTATAAAATTAGAAAACTTCTTTTAATTGTACAACACTTTTAAATATTTTATTTAACTTTTATCACATGAACTTAACCACTTTCAGTATTCCACCCCCATAGAGAGAAGGCTCTATTCATGAATCCTCTCTGCAGATGGGCAGTCTCCTCCTTCCATACTTTCAAGAAATATTGCAGGATACTCTTCTAGTCTCCTGGGGTCCCCAAACAGGTGTTCTAGGTAGCTCTGGCTGATTACAAACTGCCCTGCAGCATGAGCAGACTCCAGGAGCTCCTCATTCTGCTGCCATCTTGGCTCCTCATGTACAGATTTTTGAGTCAATATAAGTTCTCATTTCTCATTCTTAGAAATGGGATGGTGCAGCCTTATGATATTTGTATGTTTCACTTTGCAAGAAACTTCCACACTGTTGCCCAGAGTGGCTTTATCATTTTGTTGTTCTGCCAGCAAGAAGAGTTCAAGTTACTCCGTGTCCTTGCAAGTACTTGGTATTGTCAGAATTTTTTTCAATCATTTTAGTAGGTGGCAATGATTTGCATTTCCCAATGGTTAAGTTATTTAGCATATTTTATGATGCCTGTTTGCTATCAATAGATTGTCTTTGGTTAAGTTACTTTTACTGTATACTGAAGTTATATTTTCAGACATGTCTTTTCCTACTTTTCTGTTTTGAAATTGTTTAAATATGCTGAGTGTGAGTCCACTGTGAGACACATAATTGCAAATATTTTTCTCATTTCACTGCTTGTTTTTCATTTGCTTAAATATATCATTTGCAGAGTATAAGGTTTAAATTTTGATGAAGTCCAATTTAACCATTTTGTTTGTTTGTTTATGGATCATGCATGAGGCAGTGACCAAGATATATGGGACTGATATACTCTTTCCAAGTGGTTGTTTTCTAGAGATCAGTTACACACCTCTCCTTTTGTGGAACTCAATAAAAAGAAAGAAGGACAGAAAGAGAAAGAAAAGAAAACATTTTATATCAACTTGAATATTTGTTGGTATATTTAATATTCAAAGATCAAGGATTCCATGACTGATTTTTATATAAGTAAAATAATCTCTCCAGGTAGACTCAAGTTATTAGATTTCATCTAGTCTTCACCATTGTCTGACTAATCTGAGAGCGCTGTTTACTGTAATCATCTACTCCACTCTCACAAGTGCTCTTTATTATGAAAAGTAACTACCAGCTTTTATTAGCATGGAAGACTGTGGAACACAGGGCCAGGCATTCCTGGCCATCTATAATATATTTTGCAGTGTATAAACTATAATTAATATTATATATATATAATTATATACTTTATAAAGTATCTAAATACATTTCATATCAAAGCTTAGAATCAAGTATGCTACTGACTCAATGGAGATTTTTATATATTTTCTCTGACTATATATAAAATCTGACTATTTTGTTCATGTTTTCTCCTTGAAATAGAATAGAAAGAAAAGTAAATATCTCTCAAATTTATATCATAATGAGAAGGAAAATTAACAAGCAGGAGATCATTATTTCATCAGTTCTTCCCTTTGCTTTATGCAAAGTCTAGCATTTTAGGTAGAATTCTGTGTTCCTTCAACTTTCTTCTAATGGCTCCCAAGGGAATCCAATTTAAAAGGTTTGATCAAATTAATTGGATTGGATATTCATTAGTCTTTATGTCTCCAGAGGGATTTCTATATGTTTCTTTCTAAATAAATCCCCTCCTCTACAATAATCAAAAACAAAAGGTGCATGTTTCTTTTGGAGAAAAGATTTTTAGAGACCTTCCAACTCTTAGCAATATTTGAAAAATCATGAAATACATGTCATTTCAATTTCAGAAAAAATATTTTTGGAAGAATACTGATTGTATTTTCTGATCCTATGGTTTCAGGCTTTGGCTTAAGAAATGGATGGGCTCTGAACAGAAATAATCAAATGCAAACTACCTTAAACACAAGAAAAGACAAAGGAAATCCTGCAATGTTCTGAATTTTTTTCACTCTCTCTCTCTTTTTTTTTAAGTTTTCTGTGTGAACTTGCAAGAATAATGGAATACATTATCTGAAATTTCTCAATCCTGGAATATCTATATATTAGTTTTCTTGGGGCAAGGTAAGCGTTTTCTCCAAATTCTAACCCTGTAGTCTGTTTGCTTAATTGTTCAATTTTATTGGGACTTAGCTCTCAAGTGGCAGATCTGCCACTTTCTCTCAATTTTCTCTGTAGAATCTGTTTCCTAGAAAGTGGCACTTTGAAATTCATGTTTTGTTTTTTTTTTACTATCGTTATTATTGAATATTTCTTAGGGTCAGATTTCTTATTTGTAAATTATGTGTAACAATACTGGTAAGGGGGTCACAATAGGCATACTACAAATTGATTCTGCAAAAAATGGTGTTTCCTTGTCATCCAAATCCAATTTCATCTTGCTCTTGATTCTCCAACCATCTTGCTTCCTGAGAAAAATGTACCTTTCCCACTAAAATAAACTCATATTTCACAGCAGTCTAGTTTGTGTTAATTCATTCTTCTTTGGGTAAACAATCAATTAAATCCTCCTAAAAATCTTTTCCTCTTCTCTTGAGGTTTTCCTCCCTAACTTTCTTTCCTAGGTGGCCTCTAGGTGGCAGAAGAGACCTGTGATTCCTATGGCATGGTAGGGGGTAACCAATCTGCATGTTGTGCTTCTCTGCTGGCACCTTCTGACCTTCAGCTGAGGCATAGCAATGCCTGGGGGCATCACTTTTAGTCCTGACTGCCTTTGCAGATGAAGAGTTGATGGCATAGGGAATCCAGTCACTTTATATACAGTGATAATTTATCTGTAGGATAATATCCTTTTATTTTATTTTATTTTATTTTTATTTTTCATTTTTTCTTTCTATGCCATGAAACATGGGGGCATTTAATAAAGTCTTGCATTATTTTTCTGCCTATATCTTCCAAATTTTGTGAGAGCTGAGATCGGAAATTGATTACACCTGCTCCAGGTAGTTTTTCAGCCAGAGTTCATCAGGTGTGAGAGTACAGTTCTTCTTCCAGACACAGGATGCAGAGCCAATTCCATTGCCATCTGCACACTGCCTGACACCTTACACTTTGACTCTGTTAATTAAACAGACTATCCTCAGGGTTCACTGAAGGATCACCAAGCCTGTTTCTCTCTTCCTGGAACTGGGAAAAATAGAGCATACTGAGCTTCCCAGATAATTATCTTTCAGGATATTAAACATCTGTCTCAATATGTTCTAAGATCTGTGTTACTTGGACGTTTCCTTTTGTTGACAGACCCCACTGTTGATATCTACCTACCGGTCAGGATCGACTAATTCAGAATAACTGGTGAATAAATAAAGAAGCTAAACTCATATATCTCAAACAAACTCCTGAATCTCGAGGGCAGTCTTACTCTGGCCTGGACATAATTTGTTCAGTCATTCATTCAGTCTCTCTCTCATCATGTAAAATTGAGCATGATTCCATGTTAGGCACTGTAAATGCACAGTAGAAGACAGACACAGATGCGATACTATCAGCCATATGATACCATGTGAACCTGGACAAAACACATGAGCACGCTGTACCTCAAATTTCTCATATTCAGAATAAGTCTTTTAATAGGTCAAAACCAGAGGTTTGTTGGGCATGGGCAAAGGAATATATATAGATATCTTGCTAAAGTGATAATAATAATTTAAATTATATGATGATATCATTATCATTATTATTATCTTCATTCTAACAAATGTATTTTCCCTGTCACATCCTTGCACACTAAACTGTACAAAACAATTACTTTATCAGATTATTATTTTGGAAAGCAAGCTGGAAAAAAGCTGGCATACTTCCTTTGGAAATAATATATTTACTATTAATAGAATTTATCTGACATCCTCATTTTTGAGAAGTCCTCTTTGAACGTAATCACTAACATTATGTTTATTAATAATGATTTGCATTGTGTTTTGCCAAATTTAGGCAGAAGGGGAATTAACAGTGCAATTTTACATAAAGGCAAGAAGAGGTGGGTTTCAATGAATTTCCATAAAAAGAGTGTTTTCTTTTATTTTGCTATGAGTAGAAACCAAGATCATTAGGGAGAAAATTGCATTGTATTACAAAAATAGGTTTTCCAATAACAAAATTACCATCTAGTAGTTTATGGCCATTAAGGTTAACAAAATGTTATGTATTTCAATAACTTGTCTAATTGTACTCAAAGCACAATGAAGTAAGTTAAATATTTATCATTGTTGCCCATTTTAATGTAAAACGCAACTTTATATGAGTTAAGTAATCAAAATATACATTAGGGCAGTAACAAAGCTGAGATGAAAAATCTATATTTTTAAAGTGAAAGAACCAATTAGTGTTTTCACTACCTCAAAGACCTGAAAAGGATTGCAATTGTGGGATATCTCTTTTACTATTTGTTGTTTAATGCATGTTTTATGGTTCTTTGTGCACAACTTAAGCACTATTAAAGTATTTGAAATCATACAATGAATTGAAATCTACTCTTCTTTATCTACAGACCTACCAGAATTCAGAATTTAGCATGCCAAATAAGATATCGATTACAGAGTTCATTCTTCTGGGACTTACAGATGACCCAGAGTTACAAATTGTGATATTCTTCTTTATGTTGTTCACATACTTATTGAGTGTAAGTGGAAACTTGACCATCATCACGTTAACACTGTCAAATATTTCTTTGAAGACTTCCATGTATTTCTTCCTTAGGAATTTCTCTCTCTTAGAAATTTCGTTCACAACTGTCTGTATTCCTAGATTTCTGACCAACATTGCTACAGGAGACACAACCATTTCCTACAATGCTTGCATGATACAAGTATTTTTTTTAATCCTTCTGGGAGCAACATAGCTTTTTCTTCTGGCTGTTATGTCCTATGATCGCTATGTGGCTATCTGCAAACCTCTGCATTACACAAGTATAATGAGCAACAAAGTCTGCAACAGGCTTGTCATGAGCTCCTGGTTAGCTGGTTTCATCATTATCTTTCCTCCAGTTATTATGGGTCTCCAACTGGACTTCTGTGACTCCAACATTATTGACCATTTTAATTGTGACTCTTCTCCTATGCTGCTGATTGCTTGCACAGACACAGCATTCCTAGAGCTCATGGCGTTTTTCTTAGCGGTATTCACACTCATGGTAACCTTGACCTTGGTGATTATCACCTACACACTCATCCTTAAAACCATTCTAAAGTTTCCCTCTGCCCAGCAAAGGAAAAAGGCCTTTTCCACTTGTTCCTCCCATATGTTCGTGGTTTCCGTTTCGTATGGGAGTTGCATTTTCATGTATGTCAAAACTTCAGCAAAGGAAGGGGTAGCTTTGAGCAAAGGTGTTGCAATACTCAATACTTCCATTGCTCCCATGCTGAATCCCTTCATTTACACCTTAAGGAACCAGCAGGTGAAACAAGCCCTTAAGGATTTGATCCAAAAAAGTTATTATCAAAGAACCACTGATTATTATGAAATCTATACCGAAAACACAAATAAGCCACAAATAAACACAAACCATTGTTCTAGATGGTAGATATAACTAAGGAACAAAGCAAAGGTTCTTGTGGTGGTAGAGTTAACTTTAAAGAGCAAGGATGCTTAATGAGCAAATCATTTAAGAGTGAGAGTTCTGAATAAATGGAAATACAGTTAAGAAGAGAAGGAAGGACTGCTTCAAATTAAATAGGCAGGTCACAGATTTCAGTTATTTTTAAATTCCTTTTTATTGCATTTTTTTACATTCAAATTAATTTTCTTGTACAATATTTTTTTCTTTTCTTTAATTGTCCTTGGTCTATTTGTCCATCTATTTTGCATATAACAAGCATAGGTAAATTGTGAGGTGTGACTGTAAAAAGAAAGAAAAGCCTTTCTCTATTCAAATCCTCCCTGAAAGTAAATTAACCTAAAGAAAAATTCACAGAAATCCACAGTTAAAGAATGTAATGTATCAATTTTGAGACATAGAAACAGTTCATCACAATTTTAACTTTTTTTTTTGAAAGGGCTTTGTTTTTACTTTATACTTATTCCCAATTCTTTTGAATCAGATATTCAGGATCTTTTGGGGGAAAAAAAACAGAAACAGTGATCTGCGGTGAAGATAGGACAATTTAAGCTCTCTAGGCTACTGTTCCATCAACACAGGTCTATCAGAAATATTTATCTAAATCCTCTCATATTATGCACCCTTTGATAAACAGGAATTGGGAGGGGAGTTAAGTATAGGGGAGGATGGCCTACTCCAAGAAAATGCTATAAACAGGGTGAATAGGAACGAAAAATGTATCTTAAAATTTCGTTATTGAAGACCATGGTCTGCGGAGATAAACGTTAAGTTGAAGTCATATTGAATTAATGCAGGGTTTACACGTACCCATTAATATGGATAAAGGAATGAAAGATCATGATTTAATCAGACCAAAAATAAATAAGGAATGTCCAAGGACAAATCCCACCACTTTGATGTATACAAATAATCACACTAAAATAGCTTATGCTCTTAATCAGTAAAAATGAAAATATTGGAACTAAATGTGAAAAGGAGAACATTGAAAATTAAAAATTAGATGTTTGAAAATAAAATAGATATATGGAAATTATAAATGAACAGTAAGATTTACACAAGAACTAATTACTAAAAAACTTCTGCAATTCTAATACTATGAAAATTGTGAGACTAAAAATAAGAATTATAATGTTAAAATATTCCTAATTATGATAAAATTATGTAATTATCTTTACTAAAGTAGTAGTGATACTATGTGCAATTATATATTAGCACATATGAAAATACTTAGGAAAAAGTATGAAATAGCAAATGTTTCTGAAGCAGCAAAAATATTAATATATATTTTAATTATGGAAGGAATTAAATATACAAAGTTCTAAAAGTGGTGCCTCCAAAATATTCCCATGGTTTTATAAATGTCCTATTGTAAGCATTAAATGTATAAAATTCATTTCAGTATAAAATAATGTAAATATTTGAAGACCACAAAGTAATGGAAAATATTATAGTTACTAATTTATAAACTCTCCATCACATATATGCATTGATCCTCTATAAGATCCACTACAATGAATCAAGCTAATAAAGAAAAATATAATTGTACAAAATGAGGAACAGAAAGATACTGATTATAAGAACATTTTGTGAGTTAATGTATCATGTTATACTTTAAATAGGTAAGATGAGAAAGCTAATTACAAGGATCTTTAAATATCTTTCTATTTGGAAATGAATGTTCAAGAAAAAACAGAAAAAATTTATTTTCCACAATGATATAAAAATAACACTGCCAAAGCCCTAAAAAATATATATAAATGAAAATTAAATTTTACTCAAAGTTAAACAGTAGTATCATTCATAGTAATGACAGCAAAGTAATGCCACTTACCCTCACCACTATTTGTTAATTCTTCCAGAGATCTTTACTAAATTGCAAAACATAAAAATAAAGCAGTATTATCCATAAATATTCAAGATGAGAATACAAATTCTTTTTTTTATTTTATGAAAATTCCCAAATAGGTTTAAAAATGACTAGTAATTCTTATTTCTTATTTGAATATTTGGTAGAATATTTTATTTGTATTTTCATGTAGATTCAAATAATTGTCTGGAACCTGGAGAAACTCCTTTCATATTTTTTGAAAGGAGGGCTTTCCATTTCAAATATTCTCTTGAGCTCCTCTAATCAGGGGACTCACCTTTCAGTTACTGTACATTTCAATTCCAGGATTTCCATTTGTTTTTGGTTTTTTTATAATTTCTACTTCTTTTTTATATTCTTTTTTATTAGACATTGTCATCACACATTTCTTAAGTTCTTTAAGCAGAATTTCCTTTATTTCTTTAAACATATATATAATGGGAAGTGGAAGTGGAAGTGGCTGAAGCAGTTGAGCATCTGCTTCCCAAATGGGAGGTCCCAGGTTCCTTCACAATGTCTCCTATAAACAACAAACAAACAACAAGCAAACAAATGAAGAAACCAACTCAGAGGAGCTGATGTGGCTCAGTGGTTGATTGCCGGCTTCCCACATACAAGGTTCTGGGTTCAATACCCAACCCTGGTACCTCAAAAACAATATGTATATATATATTTTTTAAAAATGGCTGCTCTAAAGTCTTTGGTAATTCCAATATATGGGACTTTTCACAGAGTTTCAGCTACTTCTTTATCTTTTGCATGTGTTGCACTTTCTTGTTTATTTGAATGTCTCATAATGTTTGGATGAAAATTAAACATTTTCTTAAATGTAATGTAGCAACTCTGGATCCTAACCACTCAGATCCCCAGGGATTTATATTGATATTATTTTCTTGTTTTCATTTTTTAATGAATTGTCTGGACTAAAGTCAATGCCCCCCATATTTTATGGATGCAGCTGTGGACATACATGCAGTCACTTTGGGACAACAGTGGTTTTAGCAGGATTCTCTTGGACTATCTGTATCCTGAGCTCTCTGTTAAACTGTCCGCTTCTGCTAGTTGCACCCCCAGCTCTTAGGTTCCATTAATTCCTAACTGATTTCTCTCTTGTTCTCCAGAATGCCACGCAGATAAAAATTGCTTCACAATTTGATCCAATTTAATTCAGGCCCCTATGCAGGGGTAGTTTTGAGGCTGATCTTTGTAGTTTTTTATGCCCTCAGGAGTGACCGTAACTGCCTCTCTCATTCTCTGATAAACTAGCACAAGAGCAATATTCTAGCTTGTTGCCCTTGTGGAGGTACCAGCCTCTTCTTTATTGTTTTTACCATAATCTCCATTTTTTTTCAAGCTCTTCCTTAGGTTTGAACTTTCCCATATTCTGTTCCAAATGAGATAATTTCCTTTGGGGTAAAATTCAGACCTCTCTGCTCTTAGGACCTGCTTTCCCACACTAGGCAAAATCTCTGAACCACTGTTCTGGAAATGAGGGTCGGGAGAGTGGTCTACTTCTATTGGGGTGATGCCAGTGCTTTATAAGCAGGGGGTTGGACTGGGATATGAACGCTTTTTCTCTAAGCTTTCCTTTCTAGCCTAGAAACTCCATTCTAAAAGTGAGCAAGAGCAAAAGTGAATAATGAACCCCGTATTCCGAAAAGCCTGCCAACCCTGGGGTCACACCTGTGCCCTTCACGTCAAGATTTGGTAGAGGAAGCGAGCCACTGACCTACTGTGCTCATGTGGAATTCAGCATTTGCAACAAAGAGCTGAGGGAGTTATGGAACATGCTGGTGGTCTGCATTTCCTCAGGATATAGCATAGCTATTAACTATTAACTGGGGGCTGGGAAAGGAGGAAGCCCCATCTTTTTTGTCATATCTGGAATGCAGTTTCTATCATGATGATGTGGGAAGAGGAAATTATCAAAAAAAGCAAGGATCAAGTACAACAGACTTTCACTCTCTTAGAAAGGTTTAGTACATTTTTTTTTTTTTTTGAATAATATGTTTTTCCTTTGCTATACATTTTAGGGCAAGTTTCAGGGAATTTTCGGGGAATTTACATGGTTTTTTCAAAAGGTAAATTTCATTAGTTATGATAGTTTTCCTGAGGAGCAGTTCCATGGAGCTTCTTTCACTGTCATTCTGCAACTGAAAGCCCCTGACATTTGCGTTTGATTATTTCTTCTAGTTTCCATTACTCTGCTGAAATTACCTACCTGATCTGGTACGTACTCTACCTTTTCAGTTACAGCCTTTAATATATTAAGCATGATAACTTTAAATTCCTTCTCTGCTAAGTCCAAATCTGCGTCTTATCTTGATAAGGGAAGCGCAGGGACCCCCAACCCTGCCCTTAGCAGAAACCCACAACTTCAAAAAAATAAACTCCCCAAGGTCCCTAGCCTCTCTCTTCCCTCTATCCTCCCCTTTTCTCCTTGGAATCCAGGTCAGGAAGATAAGCACCCTGAGCTGCCCCTTTGAATTGAAATTTACAACTCTATGCAGATAATGACTCTTTTCCCTCCTGAATGGCCTTCTGCTTTTAGAAGGATAAACTAACCTAGCTTTTTTGCTTTTGTAACCCCACCTGCCCGCTTGCTTAGGAATTTGCCTACTTAGTGTACCTATATAAACTTATGAAAATCTGAAAAGGGTGCTCAGATTTTTTGGAGATTTAACTCTCCTCTGGGCCCGCACGTAATAAAACTTTGTTCATCCGTGCTCCCAAGAGTGCTATTTGGGTTATTTCTGGCTGGCCACAACATTTGGTTCCCTGACCAGAAACCCAACCGAGCAGGCTCATTGTGCCTCGGGCTTGGGGCTGACAGGCGCAGCCAACGAAGATCTCTGCATGAACGAGGTGTGCGCCACCTGTCCTCTTGATGGGACCTCCTTCTGAGGCGGTCCCCACAGGCCACATCCCTACACCCCCGCCTGACTCAGTGGGGAGGCGGACTGAACAGTGCCAGAAGACTCCGGAAAGGTAAGACCCTGGGTGCCAAGCCCTCAGTCAGGCCCGTCTCCGGACGGAAGAGGAGACTGATCACCTCCTGAAATCTCGAGTACCATGATTCCAGAATAGGGCAATCCCTGTGGGAGGGACTGCATAACCTCTGAGTGACTGTGTGAATGAATGTGGACGTTAGGGGCTTGCGTCTGCCGTACCAGTCTGTGACTCCTCAGCGTATGCTACGGAGCCAGTGTGGGCCCCAACCTGTTTTCCGGGGCTATGTCATATGGCACAATGGCTCACCTGGAAATTGCCCAGGCGCCTTAGTAAGACGAACCTAAGTTCTCGCGAGAGACGCGGACAGGCGGGCACCTGAGTAACCTTGAAAGAGGCACCCCTTCCTTTGTCTTATGCCACTGATGCAGGGTATGGGCTCATCACAGTCAAAACCTACTGTCTTAAACTGCCTGCTCAAAAATTTCAAGAAGGGTTTTTCCAGAAATTATGGCATCCGGATGAACCCCGGCACCCTCCGAGCCTTATGTGAAGTAGAGTGGCCCCCTTTTAATGTTGACTGGCCCTCAGAAGGGACCCTGGATATAGCCAGGGTCTATGTAGTGTGGCTGGTGGTCACAGGAGCTCCTGGCCACCCTGATCAGTTTCCCCACATCTACTCTGGGTTGGAGATAGCCCAGACTCTGCCCCCTTGGGTTCGACTGTGCATTGGAAAAAAGAGACAGAGCAGGGTCCTGGTTGCACAGGAAACGGGGCTCAGGAAGCTAGTCATTCATTAAGGGTCCTCAAAGGAGGACCCACCCCCACGCCCACCGCCATATGCTCCGGTCACTCTAGCCTTTTCTCCTGGCCTGGTAGTGCAGGTAGATCTCCCAGAAACACCCCCACCTTCAGTATCTCCTCCTAGCCTGGGAATACAGGCAGATCTCCCAGCAGCACCTCCATCTTTGGCCCCTCCGGGAACATTGACCCCCTCTGAGGAAAGCCCTGCAATCCCACTAGCTAGGAGACTCCGGTAGGCGCAAGCCGCATTACAGATGCCCCTCCATGAAACACAGGGTTTGGACCAGATTGGCGAAAATGGGACCATCCAACCCGGGAAGCCTGTACTATACTACCAGCCCTTCACAACTACAGACCTCTTAAACTGGAAGCACCACACCGCCTCCTACTTGGAAAAACCCCAGGCCCTTATTGATCTCATGGAATCCATTTTCCAAACCCATCATCCTACTTGGGATGATTGCCACCAACTCCTCCTGACTTTATTTAATACGGAGGAGAGGCAACGAATTCTGAAGAAAGCCCGAAAGTGGCTGCAAGAGCAGCCCCTACTGGTGTCTTAAACCTGGAAGATTGGGCACGAGAAGCTGCTCCAGAAACCTAGCCTAACTGGGACTTCAGGACTGAACAGGGACAGGCTGCACTCCAGCAATACCGGGAAGCGTTCCTCTGAGGGGTCCAAAAGGGGGCAAAACGACCCACAAACATGACAAAGACAACTTTAGTTACTCAAAAGCCCGGTGAGTCTCCGGGAGATTTCTATAAGCGGCTTTAAAAGGCCTTCAGGATCTACACTCCTTTTGACCCAGAAGCTCTGGAAAACCAGAGGATTGTGAATACCACTTTTGTAACACAGGCAGCCACGGACATTAAAAGAAAGCTCCAAAAATTAGAAGGGTTCGCAGGCATGAACATCTCTCAACTACTGGAAGTCGCCAACAAAGTATTCGTCAATCGACATGAAGGCGCCAAAGGAGAAGCCAAGAAGTGAATAAAACATCAAGCCTCCCGACTAGCAGCAGCCTTAGGAAATCCTGACCCCACCAGATGAGAAGGACCACCTCGAAAAAGGGGGACAAGCGCCAGAAGGGTGCCGCTGGCCAGAGACCAATGTGCTTACTGAAAAGAGACACTGGGAAAATGAGTGCCCCCAAAAGACTCAGGCACATAGAGGGAACATCCCTAAAGAGAAATACCGACCTGAGCCCCAAGACCATTTGCTCGGGCTGGCAGGACTCAACCCTGAGTAGGTACGACTGGGTTCACTGGTACTTGGCCCCCACGAGCCCATGGTCAAATTACAAGTCGGGGGCCAGTCAATGACTTTCATGGTGGACACTGGTGCTGAAAATTCTGTGGTCACAACCCCCGTCACCCTCGTTAGCAGAAAAACCGCTAATATCATAGGAGCGACTGGGGACCAGTCAAACCAACGGCATTTTTGCAAGTGAAGAACTTGCCAGCTCGGTGGCCACGAAGTAACTCAAGAATATCTATACCAGCCTGAATGTCCAATTCCCCTGCTTGGTAGGGACCTCTTAACCAAACTGGGGGCCCAGATTACCTTCAAACCTGGAGGGCCAGCAAGCTTAAGACTCAGGACCAGCTTCACTCTCCTCGTCACCGTGCCCCGAAGAGAAGAATGGAGACTTCATGCGGAAGAAAGTTCAGGTCAGAATCCAGAAAAACTGCTGGAACTTTTCCCCTATGTTTGGGCAGAAAAAAACCCACTGGGAATGTCACGGAACCATGCACCCATCATCATGGACCTGAAGCCTCGAGCGATCCCGATCCGGCAGAGGCAGTATCCTATCCCCTGCGAAGTGCAATTGGGCATAGCCGAACATATAGACCACCTAAAGAGAGAGGGGATCCTAATCGAATGCCAGTCACCTTGGAACACCCCATTATTGCCAGTAACAAAGCCGGATGGGACCGCATATCGACCAGTGCAGAATTTACAAGCCATTAATAATGTCACTCTCACCTTACTTCAAGTTGTTCCCAACCCATACACCTTGTTAGGACACCTGCCACCTGAAGCCACCTGATTCACTTGCCTGGACCTGAAAGATGCCTTTTTCTGCCTGCGGCTGGTCCCCGCAAGCCAGCCTCTCTTTGCCTTTGAATGGGAAGATCCCAAAACCCAGCAGAAAACTCAGCTAACCTGGACCCAGCTCCTGCAAGGCTTCAAAAACTCCCCTACCCTTTTCGGGGAAGTTTTGGCAGCAGATTTGGCCACTTACCCCTGGGAAAACTGCAGGTGTGCTCTCTTACAATATGTAGATGACCTCCTGCTTGCCAGTGAAATGGAAGAGGACTGCTGGAGAGAGATCCAGACTCCTCTCCAACTTTTAACACAGACTGGGTACAAAGTGTCTTGGAGAAAGGCTCAGATCTGTAAACAGCAGTTCAAGTACCTGGGGCTCAGCATCACGCAAGGGCACCCGACGCTCAGACTGGAATGAAAGAAAGTGATCTGCACCATCCCTACCCCCACCACAAAAAGACAGCTTCTGGAGTTCCTCAGAGCTGCAGTGTTCTGCCTCATCTGGATTCCTGGGTTTACAGCAATGGCCAAGCCCCTTTACAAAGCTCTGGCTAGTCTGGAAAAAGAGCCTCTTGCCTGGGGAGAAGCTCAACAAGGGGCCCTTTCAAAACATCAAAAGACAACTCGGCCTAGCCCCTGCCTTGGGGCTCCCAGATGTAACTTGAAACTTTAACCTGTTCCTGCATGAAAAGAACAGAGTAGCATTGGGAGTTCTCACACAAACAGTGGGCCCCTGGCCAAAGACCCATTGCTTACCTCTCCAAGCAGCTGGACTCCGTGGCTGCAGGGTGGCCGCCCTGCCTAAAAGCCTTGGCAGCAACGGTGACCCTCGTCAAAGAAGCCAACAAATGAACTCTCGGACAGGCCTTTCACGTTATCGTGCCACACGCATTCACTGCCCTGATGAATTCACATGGGCATTGGTGGATATCGAATCCCCAGCTCGCACATTATCAAGCTTTGCTCTGTGAAAGCCCCAGAGTGACAATAGAAATGGTGCGCAGTCTAAACCCTGCCACCTTTTTGCCAGAAGAGGAAGGGGCCCCAGAACACGACTGCATTGAAGTGACAGAAGAGGTTTACACCAGTTGCCCCAACCTCCAAGACAAACCACTCTCTTCCCCAGATCAGATACTATTTACAGATGGGAGCAGTCTTGTTAAAAACGGGGAAAAGCTTGCTGGGTATGCAGTCACCACTACCGAACGGGTGGTGGAAGCAGGGTGATGGTCTGGGCAACCGGCAGAGCTCTAGGCACTGGTTCGAGCCCTGCAGCTAGCCGCGGGGCAAGCGGTAAACATTTACACTGACAGGAAATCAAAAACAAAGAAGAAATTCTCTAACTGTTAGAAGCAATCTGGAAACCAAACAAAGTCACCATCATCCACTGCCGGGGACATCAGATTGGAATGGATATGGTCATTCAAGGAAACAGATTCTCTGACAAAGCAGCACGGCAAGTGGCTGAAGGAAGCCACGGAATACAAGTCCCGGAATTAACACCGCAACTGTTTCTCTTAGGACAAAAGACTGATCAACTAAGCTATACCGGGAAGAACAGGAGTGGGCTGAAAGAGAAGGGGGAAGCCGAACCCCTAAAGGAGCTTGGCTGCTCCTGGATAACCAGATTTTTGTGCCAAAGGGAGCCGCTCATGCCCTCATCCAGTGATACCACCAACTCACGCACCTAGGGAAAACCGCGCTAGAAGTCTTGCTCGGGAGATACTACTACATAGCCCAGCGAATTTCTCTCTGTGCCACCATCAGCAACCAGTGCCAAGTTTGTGCCAAAAACAACCCCTTGCAGGCCCCCATACTCCGGCAGGTGTCCTGCACACGGGAATGGCCCCCTTTGAAGATATCAGTTTAGACTTCATGGAAGTGAAACCAAGTCGGAGGTACAAATATTTGTTAGTGATGCACCCTTTCAGGTTGGGACGAAACTTTCCCCACTCACACCCAAAAGGCAAGAGAAGTGACTAAGGCTTTGCTTAGAGAAATCATTCCATGACACGGGCTGCCGTTTCAATTGGAAGTGACAAAGGCCCGGCCTTCGTGGCTGCCATAGTCCAAGAGCTAGCAAAAATGTTAGGAATTAAGTGGAAACTCCATACCGCTTACAGGCCCCAGAGCTCAGGGAAAGTTGAACACATGAATCGATCCTTCAAAGCCACCCTAGAGCCAAATTCTGCCAGGAAACTGGTCTCCCCCGGTAGACTTACTTCCCTTGACTCTTCTCCTTTAGGTGCACTCCAGGACCCACTAGCTATTCACCCTTTGAAATTCTATTTGGGCGGCCACCCCCAATTATCCGGGTGTTCAGAGGAAATCTCAAACTTCTGGGGGAGGCTAACCAAGATACCACTCTCCAGCAGCTAGGGAAAACTCTAGCCGAAATACATAAAACTGTCTTGTCCCGGAATCTCATGCCCCTGGGACACCCAGTGCCCCCCCCCCACCAGCCAGGGGACCTAGTCTGGGTCAAAAACTGGAAAAAAGAACCCCTCCAACCTTCCTGGACAGGTCCACATACTGTAATCCTTGTAACTACCACTGCTCTTAAAAGTTGCAGGCATCGTCCCTTGGATCCATCATTCCAGGGTCAAGAAGGCACATCTTGATAAAGAGCAGGACAGCTGGACAGCCCAACCCATACCTGGCCATCCCTTGAGAGTGCGAGTCACCCGGGATCCTGGAGCACCGACCTTGTTGAACACTGGCTGAATGGACCCCTGCTCCTGGAGGATCCTCTGCTTATACGGCCTGATTGCCTTGGTATTTGGAGTTGGACTCACTGTTGTGGCCCCTGCAGACTGGACTGTTGTGAATAGAGCCCTAATTGCAATTGCTTACTGGTGTATAGTAGGATGTTTCTGTGCCTAACTTGCTTGTCCTTTACTTCCTCGCCCCCTCCCTAAGAGCCGATACCGGTCCCCAAAATCTATGGCAGCTGCAAGTTAGTCAAAGCTGGGGCAAACAATCCATGCTGAATGCTTCAGTCCCATTCCCAGCAGGGGCAACTTCAGCCTCTGTAACATTTGATGCTTGCAGGGCAATTCAAGATTACACTCCTTACACCTTGTTGGCTGCCCCATACCCCCAAGCCCCCATATCTATCGGCCCCTGGGAGAGGGTGTAGGGTTCACAGCTATGGGAGTTATGACAAATACCCCTGCTGAGACTCCCAAAAAGGCGGAGGATTCTGCTGCTCTTGGAGCTTGCTAGTAGGTGCCACTGCTCTTTGGAAGGGAGTCCCACCAACTTCTCCGTATCTCCTACAGAAAATCCCCAGCCCGGCAGGGTGTGGCATAGAAACCTGTGACCCCATAAAACTCACCTTAATAAACATAACTACTGGATCAGAAAATAACTTTTTTAAAGCCCAGGCAGGACTGAAACTAGGAATTGGAATATACAACCCATCAGGGCCAGACCCAGGAGACCTCATACTGGTCCAACTGATCCCCATAACCCAACCCCCAGAAAAAGCCCTGATGAAAAATATCAGTAAAGCCGCCCAGACGCTAAAAGCCAAAGTTAAAACAGCCCCCTGCAACGTTCTTTTGAACCAGGTTCAAAATTTCCACCAACTCCTAA
>JAKSZT010053893.1:596436-644778 GCA_026826555.1 Tolypeutes matacus
ATAGATATAGATGATATAGATATATAGATATAGATATAAATGATATAGATATAGATAGAAACACACGCACACAAATTTTTTTGTCCAAACCAAGATGATCCAAGAAACAAAGGAGAGAGTATTTGTAATTATGTTGCTACAACTGCTGTAAATGGGACTGCCAAGTTCAAAAATTAAATGTGTGCCACTCTACAAATATATATATATATATATAATCACTTATTAAATTCGTGTGTAATATCAGGGCTGATGGAGATTAAAATTGACAAAACGAAACTGTAATGTCCCTTGTATTATTCATATCCCTTTAAGTGTACTGATCCCTCCTTATCTGCTTAATATTTTTCAATGAAATACTAAGACTAGAGACTAGATATTCTGTCATTCTGGATTAAGGTCAGCAGCTGGGTGAGAGTTATTTCTCATGTATATTGAAATATATTGATAGATATTCACAGATATCTACCTTATAAGTAATGTTTCCACGATTCCAGATTCTCTTACCTTTATTAAATGCAAAAGTGTTCTAAAAATAAGTCAATTTATTGTTTTAAAGTATTTCTTTCAGAAACCCTGAATTTGTATATTACCAGATCTTATTTCTATTTTTTCTAATTCAGTGAGCACTGCTTTCTGCCACTAAAGATCCAGTATATGAGAGAGACAACTTCAGAGAATAGGAATACTACTTTAGGCTTATGGTAGATAAAGCTTCATAGAAATCGTATACTCTCTTGAGCAGTGAATTATCATCAGTAGGTGATTATGTAGCTAACCCTGATAACTTTTATCTGTTTTCCTTTTTTTACATTATTAATACACCACCCAGGAATGCCCTTGGCATTCAATTCAGCTTTGTACATATCGCAAGTGTATTTCCTCATCCTCAAAGATCAATATCTTGTTTTTACCTGAATCCATTTTTACATAAATATTAAACTTTTAATAATCTCTTCATATTCAGATTGTTTAGATTCTGCTTTATATATTTAACCCCCAAAGTATTTTAATTTTGCACAAGATAAGAAATGAATAATAAAGTGACAGTCAATATGTCAGTCTGGTGTTGATGTGTCTTTGTACATAGATTTGTGGGATGGTGGTAGAGATTTTGCTCCTGAAAATCCTTCAGTCATGGTTTGGTAAAGCTTTTTAGGGCCATCACTCTAGAAAAAATATATTTATATATATATATAGAGAGAGATATCATAAATAACTAATGTCTTTTCATCAAATGCTAACATTACTATGAAATGTATTGATTATTAAGTATAAACCTTCACTGAAAAAGAGAACTATAGCATGCAATTTCCCACACATCTCTTCCTTAGTATATATGCATACAATGAAAATAAATGAAGTACCAAACATTTTCATACTTACTTTTAAAACAATAAGTTATTTCATGGCAACCATTGACAGTTTATTTGCAGTGTTCATAATGTGACACAGATTTGAGCAGGAATATGCCGATGGAGTCATGTGAATGCTGTTTTGCCAAGGAATAACACTCAGTCAGAAAGGGCCCTGGAAATACCAAAAGCCCTTCTGCACTATACAGAATTTATTCTGTGAGAGAGCCTCTGCCATTTTAAACTAAGAAGATGTATTATTGTTCTCTTGCCAATTAAAATAATGTCTAAAAAAATGGCTGGGGCTGTCGTGAGCTATGGCATGATTCTGAACTTATCAGCCAGGAAACATATTAGGCACTAAACGTTATGGCTATTTACTTTATATATTTTGTCTATAAAAGTATCAATAGAATGAATAAACAAGAATCCTTAGTGACCCAGATTTAGCAGTCACTATGGGATCTTCAATATAATCAGCTTTGGCAATCAGCCTTACACAGGAAGCAATAGAGACCGTGCCTTTATAGAAAAGAAGATGCAGTAATAACATCAGACACACTGTGATGGTGTTGGATAACATAAGTTAAATTATAACATGCCTGTTATTACTGTTTTTCCTGTATTATCTAAGGCAATGGAACTTGCATAAGACCCCTTCATCTGTTTTGTTTTCAATAAATAGCTCATGATTTTTATGAAAACTATGAAGATTAAAAGAAAAAAAAAAGCAGAGATAACTACTGTAAAATTTAAATTAATGTCAGAGATTGTTCCAGTCAAATATAAAGTACATAAGAAAACTGACAAAACATTTTCTGTACTCTATCATTTTCTTCCAATGTATTATTGCTATCTTTATCGATATATAGAGATGTTATATCAGTTTTTAATGAATGAACTTCATATAATTTTGAACTTACTTTTGTAATAAGTACCACCAGTTTATTCTTTGTATTAAAAAATATTGTTTTAAGAATTTTTATAACTTTGCATATGTGACTGTTGATAAGCCAGACCATTTCCTCAGGAAAAATTTTAGTTGTAATTAGAAAAGTTTTTACATTTGTTCGCATTTTGAAATATATTTCCAACCATATATGTTATAAAAGTATGCATTTGATCCAAAGTAGAGTACCATCATACCCCCATAACCTAAATTTTGATATTGTTTTTATTTTAAATTCTATTAACTCTATATCTTTCAAAATGGTGAAATATATTCCCCAGTTTTAAATTTTGTTTATGGTATTTTACAATGTGTAAAACTTTTATTTTATATAGCAAAAATTATCAATACTTTTATAATTTGATATTATGCTTAGTTTGACCTTTATAAATCTAAACTGATATAAATATTTTTCAATTATTTTTATTATTGTTTAATTTTCACATCTTCAGTCTATTTAGAATTTTTCTTGTGCAATAGGTGAACAACATCAACCACTTTTTTTCACTCAAATCATGTTTAGCTCAACATTTACTTAAAATACATCCCTTATCACAGCTATTTCAAGACTTTATATCTAGCTCTACTGATTCATTATTTAATCTTTGCATAAAACAGCATTTTGTTCATTGTACTTTTGTAAGATACAATTACATTTAGGGCAAACTTTGATTTATTTTTCTTTAAATAAAATGGTATGATCTTTATAGGATTAGTACATTAAAATCCAACAATAGAATTTTGGTTGAAATTATTATAAAATAATGTAGTGTGGCAGTTTGATATTATTTATGAATTCCAAAAATAGATATTAGTGTATGTTTGTAAAATGGTCTGCTCCTCTGCTCCTCTAGGCATATTAGATTGTATTAAGTTCAGATGTTTCACTTTTACTTGATTAAATTAAGATTGGCATTTTGATTCAGCCAGTAGGAAGTTTCATAAACCCATAAAAGGGGCAGGGACTCACAGAGAAAATAACAAGAGAGAGGAAAGAGTTTGAGTTTTGATGATGGAGCTCTGGGAAGTAAATACACAGAGAAGAAAATATGTGAGGAAAGAGAGAAGTCTCCATTAGACATGGCAGAGGCCCCAGGAAGAGAATAAAACTGATAGTCTATAGCTGATCTTGTGAAGAAAGCAGAGCAGTTGAGCCTGGAAAGAAATGAGTACTGGTAAGAGAGATGAGCCTTATCCCAGCCTACTTCTGAGATCAGAATAAGCTGGGCCCAGGGAGCCTAAAGGGGAGAAGGAAGGCTGAAGCCTTGCAGACATCAGCAGCCATCCTTCTCCAACACATGGAAACAGACTTTGGTGAGGGAAGAAACTTACGCTTTTGGCCTGGTAATTGTAAGTTTCTACCCCAAATCTAATTAATGACCAAAAAAAGCCAAGGGTTTAGCAGTACTATAATGACGAATTATATTCTCATTAGATAAAATTTGAAAACTATCATCTACTGGTAGTAAGTATTATGAGTCAAAAAAATAAAGGAATAAAAAAAAGTCAATGAATAGCTTATATACTAACTACTCTAGCAGCAATAATTATCCATTCAACTAATGTTCACCGAGTATTTATTATGAGTCAGGTGTTGTTTTATGTTCTGGAAATATAGCACTGAATTTACATACATTAAAATATACTCTCATGCATCCTTACATTACAGAGAGAAAATAAATTATGAAAGTAAACCAAAAAAATGTATATTTTTTATGATGGTTCGTGGTGTGAACATGTGTAAATTAAGGTGTATTAAATATTGATAGGTGTGCAATTTTATTTACAGTAACTTTAGAATATAATGTAGGGGATTAAGTAAGTGGAAAAAAATTCTTAACATTCTCTAATGTAGTCCTAATCCAGAAGAATGAAATAGAATGAATGTGATTAGGTGATTAATGTTAGTAGATAGTTTTGTGGGACATAATGTCAGCATGATAGAGAATTAACACAAACACAGTGCAAACCCCTCAATAGAAATATATATTTTTAAAAAACAGGCAGAATATGTCAGAACAAACTTTCCTAGAACCCTAGAAAATAATCAAGTATAATAAAAACCAAGCAAAACCTGAATCTAGAAAAAGAAAACCTAAAAACAGTAGGAAAGTGGTAGGGTATCTTTCCTTGCCCTGGGCACTCCCCCTCCACCATCTCCAGACAGCAATCTGTGGGACTGATGGTGGCCCAGAGGTCTGCATTCTCAATGTGGCAGCTCACATTCCCTATGCAGGTCTTTGTTGTCTGGATATTAGCACATCTAATTCAGTGTGTTTGTATATTTGCTCTAACCTGCTCCCTGAAGCCTGACTCAAGGCACTCTTTTTAGTTGCCTAACCCAGAATGCACATGGGGTAGAAAAGTGATGCAGAGATTCTATATGCTATTGAATTTAAAAGTTGGTATCAAGTTAAACTAGATACTTATAGATTAAGATTGTTAAATGTAAAATCCACGGTAGTCATAAAGAAAATATCTAAAAAAAAAAAAAAAAAAAATACACGCTAAAGAACATGAGAAGGTGACTAAACTGTTTCACTACAAAAGATCACCTATAAACAAAATAAGTCATCAATAGAGGCTGTGGAAGACAAAAAGCTATTAAGATATTTTAAGGCAGCAATAGAGGTTGTGAAAGACAGTAAGATATTTTTAAGAATGGCAAAATGAATAAAGTCTTACCTTACCAGGATCTACTTTGAATATAAATGGATTATACTCTCCATTAAAAGGCAGAGATTGACAGAATAGATAGAAAAGCATGATGGTACTATAGGCTGTTCACAAGAGACTCACCTTAGACCCAAACACACCAATATGTTTAGTGAAGGGGTGGAATAAATATTCCATGCAAATTGTAAACAGAAGTTAACTGGGGTGGCTATACTAATATCTGACAAAATAAACTTCAAGTTAAAAAAACGGATAAAGAAGGCCAGTATCTATTAATAAAAGGGTTAATCTACAAGAAAACATAATAATTATACACATATGCATCTAAAAATATTGCTCTTAAATACATGAAGTAAGCATTAACAGAATTAAAGAGAAAAATATTTCTACAATAATAGTTGGAGACTTCAATATACCACTTTCAGTAATGGATAGAACGTCTATACAGATGGTAAATAAGGGGAGAGAGGGCTTGGAAAATACTATAAAACAAGTATATTTAACTGACATATATAGAACACTCCACACAAAAACAGCAGAATATACATTCTTTTCAAGTTCCTGTGGATTTGACACAGACCATATTATAAATCACAAAACAAGTCTCAATGCCTTTAAAAAGATGTAAATCATACAAAGCATCTTCTCTGACCACAAGTGAATAAAGATAGAAATCAATAACAGAAGAAAAAAATTCACAGGTGCATTGATATTAAACAAAACACTTTTATTCAAACATTGGGTAAAAGAAAAAAGTCACAAGGGAAATCAAGTAATTCTTAGATATGAATGAACATGTAGATACAACATAACAAAAATGTATGGATTCAACAAAGGCAGTGCTCCAAGGGAATTTATAACTGTAAATGCTTACACTAAAAAAGAAGACAGATCTTTCTTGATATCAATACTTAACTCCACACCTTGAGATATTAAAAATTAGAGCAGAGATAGATGAGATAGAGAATAGAAAAACAATTGAGAGAGTCAGTGGAACCAAAAGTTGGTTCTTTGAAAAGATCAATAACATTGACAAACCTTTAGCAAGGCTGACAGTAAACAAAAAGAAAGAGGTTGCAAATAGAATCAGAAATAAAAGTGGGGAAATTACTACCGATCTTACGGAAATTAAAAGGAATATGTGAGAATACTATGAACAATTGTATACCAACAAATGAGATAAATTAGAGGAAATGGACAGATTGCTAGAAATACATAACTTACCTAAACTAACTCAGAAAGAAATTGAAGATGTCAAAAACCTATTACAAATAAAGTGATTTACTCAGTAATCAAAACACCTCCCAACAAATAAGAGTTCAGTGCAGATGCCTTCACAGGTGAAATCTAACAAACATTCAAAGAAGGATTAACACCAAACCTTCACAAGATATTCTGAAAAATTTAAGATGAGGAAAATCTTCCTAACTCATTCTATGAGACCAACATTACACTAATACTAAAGCTAAACAAAGACATCACAAGAAAACTACAGACTAAATTCTTATATGAATATAGATACAAAAATAGTCAAAATACTAGCAAATCAAAAGCAACAGCATATTGAAAGGATTATACAACTTAACCAAATGAGTTTTATCACAGGAATGCAATGGTGGTTTAACATACAAAAATCAATATATTAGTATGCCACATTAAGAGAATGAAGGTAAAATAAAACCAAAGAATGATCTTAATTGATGGAGATAAGGAATTTTGCTAAATCCAACACTCTTTCATGAAAAAAAAAAAATCATAGAATTAGGAATTGAAAGATACTTCCTCAAAAGGATAAAGAAAATTCATGTAAAACCCATGGCTAACATTACACTCTGTGGTGAAGGACTCAAAACTTCCTCCCTCAGATCAAGAATAAAATAAAGATGCCACCGTCAGCATTGCTATTCAATATTGTACTAGAAGTCATAGCCAGAATAATTAGGCAAGAAAAAGAAAAAACAATTAGAGCTAATAAACAAATTTGGCAAAATTGTATCATACAATATTAACATGCAAAAATATGTTGTTTTATATACACCCACAATGGGCAATCAGAAAGGGAAATTACAAAATAATTCCATTTAGAGTAGTTATTAAAAGGAAAAAAAATATCTAGAAATAAATTTAACTAAGGAGGTGAAAGACTTGTAGAATGAAAAGTATAACACACTGTGGAAAGAAAGTAAAGAAGTAAGTATTGGCAAGATATGCCATGTTCAAAGATTGGAAGATTAATATTAAGATGTCATCACTACCCAATGGGATTTACAGATTCAATACAATCCCTATCAAAATCTCAGCACTCTCTTTTTAAGACCTTATATTTGGCAGTGATTTTTTATATATGGCACCAAAAGCATGGCTAAACAAAGAAAAAATAGATAACATTAACTTCACCAAAATTTAAAATTTTGCACATTAAATGAAATTCACAGGGAAGCAAAAGACAACCTACAGAATGTGAGAAAATAATTTCAGATCACATATCTGATCAAAGTTTAATATCTAGAATATAAAAATAAGTGCTGCCATTCAACAATAAACAAACAAATAACCCAATTAAAAATGGGCAAAGGACTTTAAAAGAAGATTTACAAATGGCCAGTAAGCACATGAAATGAGGTTCATCATCATCAATTGTATTATTGAGGGTTCTCTAGGAAACAGAATCAACAGGAGATATATGTCAGTAGTATGAGATTTTATGAGTCTGTCACGTGACCATGGGGATGCACAAGTCCAGGTTCCGCAGGCAGGCTACAAACCAGGGGGTCCGATGAACATCCAATGAAGGCCCTTGATGAGTTTCTGGGAGACATTGGCTATCCAAAGATGAGCTGAGAAAATCTCTCTGAATGCTGAAATCACTTCCCCTTTTAAGGCATTCAACTGATTAGATAAAACATCACTCATTGTGGAAGGCAATCTCCCAGGTTGATCATAGATGTAATCAGTCATCTATACAGAAAACTCACTCATGACTAAAGCTCATGAATGTCCTTGTATTACAATTAGCCCAGTGCTTTCTTGACCATGCACTGGGCACAATTACTTGGCTGAGGTGACACATTAGCTTAACCATCACAGTCCACCACCTGTCAACTCAGCAACCATATACATTACCTTAAACCATACTTAGTCTCTAAGTAAAAACAATAAGAGACATGCAAATATACATATGTATAGATATGTGTATATATATAAGTATATATATGTTAATATATATGTATATGTGTGTGTATATATATATATATATTTCCACCTAACAATGTTCAACTATCCTGGGTACACCGGAAATGCTTTAATTACCTACAGAATAGCATGCAAGTCCTTGGGTAATATTCACTCTTAAACTTGCAATCTTTAAATATTTTGACATGAAATTAATACAACTTGTCATATGGTAAGGGAAAATTTTGGGAGATCAAACAAAATTTGTTTTATGTACATATACAATCTTACTCATAACAAAACAAGGAAGAAGGATTTTTGACTATTACAGTCATCATTTCTGTAACTGGTCATGTAATCAAAGTTCATATTTATCACTACCTTCTTCCACTACTCATTCCATCTTCCCATTACCCTCATGAAGCACTTCAGCTGGCCGTGGTTTCTTTGCCTGTGGGGTGACCCAAACTTTCAATCATCAAGATTCTGGGCCATTGTTATTCCTGCTTAAATTGGGTTGTTGCAATTTTCCATTGACTTTAATCACAGGGCATGGCAGTCCTGTGATTGTATTGCAGGCAAACTCTTCTTTACCCCCATTATGTAGATGTAATCCTATTTCCCCTTGATATTCAGGATTAATCACCCCAGCCAGTAGAGTAATTCCCTTCTTTGCCTGTTGATTTAGAGGTAAGAGGAGCCCAAAGTGGCCAGGTGGCAGTCTTAACTTCCAGTTTAATGGAATCATTGCTGTGTTCCCTGGTGGTTGCACTCCTCCTTTTGGGACTGTCTTAGTAGACCAGCAGAGCTTAAGGTTGCAGGGACAGGAAGCAAAAATTTTCCTAGTGGGTCACTAGGATAATAGTGAGTGGTGCCACTCCCATTTCCAACACTTGATTCCTGAACCCATGAATCCTAGTAATGGCAGAAACAGCCCCATACAGTGGATGCTAGTTTAAAGCATACACAGCCTCCTGTAGAACATTGCCCCAGCTGTGCAAAGTATTGCCACCTAGTTGGCGCCATAATTGATTCTTCAAAATGCCATTCCACCATTCTATTAATCCAGCTGCTTCAGGGTGATGGGGAACATGGTAAGACCAGTGAATTCTATGGAAATGTGCTCATTCCTGCACATCCTTTGCTGTGAAATGGGTTCCTTGATTAGAAACAATGCTGTGTGGAGTGTCATGGCAGTAGATAAGACATTCGGTAAGTTCAGGATGGTAGTTTTGGAAGAAACATTGCATGCAGGAAATGAAAACACATATGAAGTATGTCTTTTCCAGGTAAAACAAATCAGTGCCCCTTCCATGGTGGAAGTGGTCCAATGCAGTCAACCTGCCACCAGGGAGCAGGCTAACCACCTCAGAGAATTGTGCCATATCTGGGGCTGAGTGGGGTCTCTGCTACTGGCAGAATGGGCACTCAGCAGTGTCTGTAGCCAAGTCAGCCTTGGTGAGGGGAAGTCAATGTTGCTGAGCTCATACATAACTTCCATCCCTACCTCCACGGCCATTTTGTTCATAAGCCAATTCGACAATGGCAAGAAAGGCGGGGAAAGAGGCTGAGCATTAGCCACAGAGCAGGTCATTTTATAGACTTTATTATTCAAATCTTCCTCTGCTGAGCATTCACGTGTATCACAAATATTTTCATGTTTGTTTGTTTGTTTTGCCCACTCAGAAAGATCTATCCACATACCTCTTCCCAAGACCTCTTTGTCACCAATTTTCCAATCATATTTCTTCCAAATCCCTGGCCATCCAGCCAAATCATTGGCAACAGACCATGAATCAGTGTACAAATGCACTTCTGGCAATTTTTTCTTCCAAGCAAAATGAACAACCATGCACGCTGCTCTAATTTCTGACCACTGAAAGGATTTGCCCTCACCACTATCCTTCAAGGATGTCCCAGGAAAGGGCTGCAGTGCTGCAGGTGTCCACTTTTGGGTGGTACATGCATAACATGCAGAACCATCTGTAAACCAGGTCAGAGTCTTCTCTTCCTTAGTCGACTGATTGTAAGGGACTCTCCAAGAGGCCAAAGCAATGGGCTGGGTAAGAGAAGGTAACATGACAAGGGTAGTGAACATGGACATTTTGGCTACTTCCTCATGTAAATTACTTGTGCTTTCAGGGCCTGTTGGAGACCTATCTCCCATATACCACATCTACTTTATTATGGAGTGCTGCTTGTTCATGCCCAGCTTTATGGTTTGGTAAGTCAGACAATACCCAGTTCATAATAGGCAACTCAGGTCTCATGGTAACCTGACGGCCCATGGTTAAGTGTTCAGTCTCTATTAAGACCCAATAGCAGGCCAAGAGTGGTTTCTCAAAAGGAGAGTAGTTATCTGCAGAGGATGGCAGGAATTTGCTCCAAAATCCTAAGTGTCTGCATTTTGATTCTCCTTCTGGGACTTGCCGAAGGCTCCATACAGCACTTGTATTTACCACTGAAACTTCCAGCACCATTGGATATGCTGGATCATATGGCCCAAGTGATAGTGCAGCTTGCACAGCAGCCTGAGCCTGTCACAGAGCCTCCTCTTGTTGCAACCCCCAAACAAAACTAGAATCTTTTTTGGTCTCTCCATAAGTGGGCTGGAGTAGCACACCCAAAAGAGGAATGCGTTGTCTCCAAAATCCAAAGAGACCAACTAAGCATTGTGCCTCTCTTTTGGTCCTAGGACAGTCCAGATGCAACAGCTTATCCTTCACTTTAGAAGGGATATCTCGATATGCCCCACACCACTGGACACCTAGAAATTTCACTGAGGTGGAAGGACCCTGTATTTTTTAATTTATTTATCTCCCATCCTCTCTCATGCAAATGCCTTACCAATAAGTATAGAGTCTTTGTTACTTCTTGCTCACTAGGTCCTGTCAACATGATATCATCAATATAATGGACCAGTGTGATGTCTTGTGGTAGGGAGAGATGATCGAGTTCCCTGTGGACAATATTGTGATATAAGGCTGTAAAGTTGATATACCCCTGAGGCAGGACATTGAAGGTATATAGATGGCCTTGCCAGCTGAAAGCAAACTGTTTCTGGTGGTCCTTACTAATGGCAATTGAGAAAAAGGCATTTGCCAGATCAACAGCTGCATACCAGTTACCAGGGGATGTGTTGATTTGCTCAAGCAATGATACCACATCTGGGACAGCACCTGCAATTGGAATCATCACCAGGTTAAGTTTATGATAATCTACTGTCATCTATTTTCTGCACAGGCCAAAATAAGAGAGTGGAATGGGTATGTGGTGGGAATCACCACCCCTGCATCCTTCAAATCTTTGATGATGAAACTAATCTCTGCATTCAAAATACGGTATTGCTTTTGATTTACTATTTTGCTAACAGAGGCAGTACTAGTGGCTTCCACTTGGCCTTTCATACCATAATAGTTCTCATTTCACAAGTCATCGATCCAATGGGGGGATTCTGCCAGTTACTGAGTATGTCAATTCCAATTATGAACCGGGAAAATAACCACAGAATGTGTCTGGAGATTCACTGAACCCACTGTGAGATGGACCTGAGCTAAAACTCCATCAATCACCTGACCTCCATAAGCCCCTACTCTGACTAGTGGAGCACAGTGATATTTTGGGTCCCCTGGAATTAATGCCACTTCTGAGCAAGTGTTTAATAAATCCCTAAAATGTCTGATCATTTCCTTTTCCTCAAAGCATAGTTACTCTGGTAAAAGGCTGTAGGTCTCCATAAAGGAAGGTGGGAGGAAGATTAACAATATAAGATTTTGGTAGTTTACCAGGATCCTTCCCCAAGAGGACTTGTCTTTCTCCTCATTGAAGGGGTTCTTGGTCAGTAAACTGTCTCAAATCTGGTAATTGATTAAGGGTCTGTGATACTCTGCATCTGTAATTTGAGTTAGGGTTTTGTTCACTTGACCTAGTACTCTTCTGCTTATACAGATCCAAAAAAAATTTAGTAGGCTGCCCATCTATTTAACTTCTAGGTACCCAATGATCTATTAGCCAATGCCATAACCCTATGCAACTCAGACTTTTTTTTTGAGTGCTGCTTTAACTCTGCCTTTCATTGCAGTAGCCACGCCCACCTTGTCTTTGGTGATTAACTTCAGATGCTTGTCTTTTACCTTGACTTTTACCGGGCCAAAATCTAATCATCCCCATAATGTTTAAGGATTCTAATTTCATTACAGCCTTCCCTACAGAGACTACAGAGAAGAGCAACCACAGAGCTCTTCAAGGAAGGTGGAGTTAGTCTTACAAATTTATTCCTCACATTCCTGGTTAAAGGTGTGTCCTCTGGACATTCCTAGGGTGGGTGGGCATGTCTTAAATGGTAAATCCATTCTAGCATTTCAATCTCTCTAAGCCTTTGAATTCTCTCTTCTATGGTATACCAGGATAACTCGGGCATCTCAACCTCAGACATTCTAAGCCAACTTTTGGTCCATGTTTCATTCAGCCACCTGAACAAACTTTTAAAGGCCTTTCTAACCCGTCGGGTTACAGCGTTGAATCCAGAATTTCTACATAGTGGGCCCATCTCAATAAATTCACCATGATATAATTTATATTCGTTCCACCATTATCCCATACCCTTAGTATCCATTCTCACACATATTCTCCTGATTTCTGCCTATATAAGTTGGAAAACTCATGCAATTTTTTCAGAGCATAGTGTACTTCCTCATGATTTACACTTTGTATTTCACCTTTGGGGACTTGTTGTGATTTTAGTCTAGTAATAGGTCTTGAAGAGAAGAGGGGTGTTGGGAGTGGGAAAGGAGAAGGATTTGAAATATCTTGCAAGCTACTGACCTTGGGGCATTCCTATTCATTTTCTTCTGATGAGACAAGATTAATCTCTTTAAGCAGGAGTTGAAAGGCAGATTCCCTAAGGCAGGCTAGAGGCTGGGCAGGGCAGGCTTCAGTTGTCTAGTACCCAACTCAGGGCTGGATGGAAGTCCGGACTCCCTGCAGCAAGCTGGAGTTTGGGTGATACAAGGTTGACAAGGTGTGGTCTCCACAAGGCAGACCATTGCAGGTTTATCTGGTAAAGTCTCAGCAGAATTCAAGGTTCCAATGTCCACACCAATATTATCACTATCCCATATGTCTCCATCCCAATCCTCTGGGTTCCATCCTTGCCAATCAATGCCAGAGTATCTAGGAGGAGCCAACTATTATTATATCTTTTATCTCCACAAAACTCTGTTAAGGTGTGGAAAACACTCTCACCCAGATCCCTACTTCTTATTAGATTGAAAGTAGGTGAATCCAGTGATGATATTTTGCGTATCTCCATTGCCAAATCACACCATGGACTATTAGTGGCCTCTTCATTTTTGGAAAGGTGGTCATTTGTACCCTTGAGTCCAATTAGAGTAGAGAGCCATTTGCAAACTCCCAGAACCACCTCAGACATCCCATGTTTAAGACTCTCTTCCTCAAGAACCATTCCTGGTACCAAGCTGTATTAGTCAGGGTTATCTAGGGAAACAGAATCAATAGGAGATATTTGGAAATAGTATGAGATTTTACAAGAGTCTCTCCCATGATGATGGGGATGCCCAAGTCCATGTTCCACAGGCAGGCTGCAAACCAGGGGCTCTGAGGAAAGTCCAATGAAGGTCCTTGATGAATTTCATAGGAGACAATACAACACAAGACAAAACTAAATAAGCAAAGCCAAGTTTTTGCAAGTTCTAATGCAAATGGACATAAAACATCTGCTCAGATCTCCAAATCATCAGCTTCATACTAGCATTTAATAAAGAACCAGCACTTTAAGCAAAAACATGAAACCGGTGGTGCTTTTTTCAAATTCCACTTATGAGTATTGAAGAGTTATTGGAAGCAAAATACTGTCTACAAATCAACAACATCAGTGGTCTTTTCTAATCCTAGTTAAATTGAATTGAATAAGTATTTTTCAATCTAAAACCAGTTGAAAGAAGAAATTTGAGAAAAGGTTATAAAAATAAGGACTGTAGTTCAATGAAAACAAGTTTGAGAAAACTTTCCTTCAATCAACCATGTAATTCATAGTTAGAACTGAAGTCAGCCATGTATTTACAAGATTCATTGTTAAGTTAAATAAGAAAGTTATGTAAATTGCATTAATTGCAATTGCTAGTGTCCATTGTTAGTCTCCATTATTAACATGATTTTTCATAGCACTCTTCATTTCCAATCTCAATTTTATAAGCAGATTAGGTTGAAGTCAGGAGTCTGTGATGAGAAATCATATGAGACTAACAGCCTTCATCCTCCTGGGATTGACACATGACCCACAACCACAAGTTTTCATCTTTATCTTTCTGCTTGTCACCTTATAAGTTCAGTGTAACAAGAAATCTGACAATCATCACCCTACTTTAGTGAATTCTCAGTTTAAACTTGCCATGTACTTCTTCCTCTAAAATTTCTCCTTAGTTTTTTCATTCAGTACAGGTTATATTCCCAGATTCCTTTACAGCATGTCTACAGGAGAAATACCATTACTTATAAAGCTTGTGTTAGTCAATTATTTAATTTGTACTCTTTGGAGAAACAGAATTTTTTCTCCTGGCCATCATATACTATGACCATTGTGTGGCAATGATGAGCAGCAGATTGTGCAGAAGTTTTGTCATTTGCTAGTGGGTTGGTGGTCTCTTGATCAGAATCTCTTCACTTAATTTAGGCTTAAATCTGGAATTCTGTGACTCAAATGTCATCCATAATTTTTGCTATGGTGCATCTCCTATCCTCAAGAGCTCTTGTTCAGACACATGGTTCATAGACCAAATGGTTAAAATAGCTTCTGTGATGATCTTTATGACAATCTTTGTATGTGTAATTCTTTCCCACATATATATCATCAGAAAAATTCTAAAGTTCCCCTCTGCTCAGCAAAAGAAAAAGGACTTTTCCAACTGTTCTTACCATATACTTGTTATATTCATCTCCTATGGAAGCTGCATTTTCATTTACATTAAAGCTTCAGCAAAAGAAGAAGTAGACATAGTTAATAAGAGCATATCAGTTCTCACTACTTTCACTGGCCCAAGCATAAGCCCATTTATATATACCCTGAGGAACAAACAACATGAAACAAGCTTTCAATGACTCAGTCAAAAGAACGGAATTACTCTCAGAGAAAAAGAAAATATTGAAACTGTGGATTCAAGTTATCAGGAAACTTTAGTGTAGGGATTATTGTAGAACAGAGCAGATTGGTGAACTGTTTATGATGCTTAATATATACAGAAATTAAAAGGAAGCTTTTAGACATTTTTAGAGCAGTTTGACAGGGTAAATATTTGTCTAACTTAATGATAAAAATTGAGTTCATGTGTCTTTTTTTTCTAAGTACTTCATTTTTATTATATTTTACAAAATTAATAATGCTCAACAAAGCGAGAAAAAAAACTAGTCCTAACTCACATATAGAATGAAAAATACTGGGTTAAAGGGCCTTAACCTTAAATCTATTTTATAACATTGTTTCATCATTATACTCAGATTAACACATTTTTGGTCTTGCAGCTAAAATAGATTCTAACAAGTCATTTTGTCTTTTTCTTGCAATACAATTGCGTTAGATGATATTTCCTTAAGAGATTCTCTAGCAAAATAAGTCAGATCTCACACCCAATTCAGCAACCAATGCCATCAAACAAATTGGCTGTGTATTTGCATGAAATTATACATGTCTGTCTGTTTGTACGTATATATATATGTATATATGTCATACTGCCACTCATATATCCATCAGAAACATTCTCAAAGGGTTAATGGGAAAAATTTCAAAATACTTAAAAAATATCTGAAAAAAATAGCCATGCAAAAAATGAATGCAATTTATTACCAAAGAGAACTGCAGTAACATCTTTAAAGGGAAAACTTTTAAATTCTAAGACCCACTCAGATATTAGATTAAATAGATTGTATCCAAATTAAAATGATAAAAGTCTCTGTCAAAATGTATGTGAAAATATAATAAAGATGACGTTCACTAATATATCCTATTAAGGAAATAAAACCTTTCTTAGAAAAAAGAAGGACAAGCACTGACATGTATTGAATCACCAATCATAAAAAGTTATATTATGCACACAGGTGAGAGCAAATCCCAATAAAATTAAACCTGGAAAATACATGGAAAACTCAGCTTACATAACAAAATCTCAATAATAAAACTATGATAACTTTTCCCAGACATCAATAGCATAAAGTTTGAAAGGACAAAAGGTATGAATCTCTGTATTAGTTCTCAAAGGAAAATCATCATACTGAGTTAAAACATTCCTCACCACTTTAATATTTCTTTCCTAGTTTTCCTGTAATCAGGCACATGGAATGTTTTTGTCACTGTAATCTTTTATTTGTAGATCCTTGTTCATACTATACCTCTTCTAGTAATATTTTTGTTTCATTCTTTCATAAGGATAGTTCAGTCATTATATCCTCAAATATTCTTTCTGCCCCTTTTCCCTTTTCTCTTCTTCTGGGACACCAATAATGTGAATGTTTGTGCATTTCACATTGTCACTCAATTCCCTGAGACTCTGTTCCATTTTTTCCATTCTCTTCTCTTTCTATTCTTTTGTCTTATCCATTTCAGATGTTTTGTCTGTGAAATCACTAATTCTCTCTTTGAACATTTCAAATCTGCTCTTATGTGCCTCTAATGTATTTTTATTCATTGATGTTTTTTTCTAATGTATTTTTAATCTCAACTATCTTGTTTTTCATTCTCATTAAGTCTGTTATTTTTCTTTGCAGGTTTTCAAATTGTCCTTTATGTTCATCCATGTCTTCTTAATATTCTTTATTTCTTTAGTCATATTTTCTTTAAATTCTTTGAAGTGCTTTAGGAGAGTAGTGTGATTACTGTATGGTTAATTGTCTTAAACCCAACCTGTATCTCTTCAGGATATTTTCGTTAGTTCTTTTGGCTGAGCTATCCCCTCCTGTTTCCTAGTATGGATTGTAATATTTTGCTGATGTCTAAGCATCTGAATGTGTTGGTGAATTTACTGTGATGGCCAATTTCACTCTCTTGGTTGTTTTTTGTTCACAGATCTTCTTTGATATTTGTATCAACTTATTCTATGTCTTTAAAATTGCCCAACTAAAGTTATCAAAATTTGGCCAAGCACTCACCAGTGAGGACAGATTCTTTCCCAGGGATTCGGAAACAGATAGAGAGAACAGTTTTTGTCCATGCAATTTCCAGATTTGCCAGTAGATGGCTCTCATGAACACACCTTTCCACAGAGGTGTTTTTGTCTGGGCTTCCCTGTGTTCCTGTGATGAATCTCCATGGTGGAGATTGAAAACAGGCTTTGCTGGCAAAATTTACTGAAGCAACACCCCCAATCACCCCTCTCGTTTCCCTTTAAACAGCTGACAGTGAGGAAGATATCTTTTCCTCTTTCAGTTGGCTGCAGTGAGCCATGGGTTTAACTCCAACTTAATATCTTGGGGTGGAGGAAAGGAGCACTTGCCAGCTACTATGGGGCTTGGTAACTCTAGTTTATTATTTCCAGTCTTGTTTCTCTTTCTGTCCCTCACCCTCCTGGGAGTTGTGGAGCACTGTCCAGATCTGTTGTCCAGGATAGGTTTTGACTCTTTCTCCATTATTTTTGTGAGAGCATTGAATTCTACCTATTAGTGTGATGCCATCTTCTCACAATTCCACAATTGTCCTTTAATTTGTTCAGAAAGCCTAACCTTGTAGAAACATAAAAGTACTCACATCCTGACAATTCCACCTTTACATTTCCACTTGGAGAATTTCCTTGAACTTTACAATGATGATAAATAGAAGGCTCAAATCTTTATTGAATTCCTATCTATGAATGATGTCTATCCAAATTTTACCAAAATGTTCTCTCAATATTCAACAGTATATATAAATTCTAAGCTTACTATTTAAAATCAATAGAATTGTCCTTCCAAAAAACATTATTGACATTTTAGTGTGTCAATTAATAGCAGATATCTCTGAGTTGTGAAAAAAATAATAAACACTAGTTATAAAGGTATTAATATGTCAGCTTTAGTAATGTTACGTTGAATGTTATTGGAGATCTGTCACTCTACTCCATTAAACTGAAATGGCTAACATTCCCAATCACAGGCAAAATAATCCTAGATATCAGGGAAAGGACAAACTTCCCCAAAGAGATTACTCCAGAAGAGCCAAAAACAGAAAGAAAAATAAGTCTCTTGGGGATCAGTCAGATCTTAAAGGTATCTAGTAATACGAAGAGCCACAAATGAGAAATGACCAATCCCAAAATAAGAAAAATTTTCTCCCTACTCTGTGAAGTAACTTAAGGTGAAGAGACTTCCTTTTCTGAACCTCCAAGTAAAGGAATGAGTTTAAGTTTGGAATTTAGGCAATAGCGTATGATTTCTTCTATCTTTTCTGAAAGTTTGCTCTCTTAACTGATTGCCTTAATTATCAATAAATGAGGAACCAGCATTTCAATAGGGCAAATATATATCTATCTCCAACAGATAATTTTAATAATTAGCACTCTATTTTTCCAACTGGGAAAAGTTAATAGGTATTTCAGAATTTGATCATGGAAGACAATGAACTTGAACAAAAAAATTCACTGAACCAAAGCCATTTTATGAATCCAAAGCTCAAAAAGTTTATTTTCTATCTCATTTCTGATACTACTTATATCAAGTTCATTTCAAATTATGCAATAAAACAAAATAATAGCAAATAATACCACCCTAATAATGTTTTGATGATATAACAGGAGTTCCTCCAAGTTTAAACAATATGAGTCTTCAATTATTGCCCATTAGTAAATAATAGGGCAACATTAAATGTAAAATAAAGCCCCTTACTCATGTGCAAAGTAATTAAAATCTGATTTCCCATTTCTGTAATTTTTGTTCTGTTCAAATTCAACAAGATAGTCTATGTTCAGATAATATTTGAGTTGACTTCTTCCTTTCCTTACATGTGTAGGTGTATTTGGTTCACAATATTTTATTTCATTTTCATTTCCATTTCCATTTATTTTAGTCCCTGATGTTTTGTCCTGGTATATGCCTATAGAATCTGTCTTACATGGTTGCAACATATTGAGAGATAGGTAGTTTTGTCCCAATACCAAGTTTTAGTACTTCTGAGGAATTTAGTAAATGCCTTAAGTAATCAACACCATCTATGTTGGTTGTTTGCAACTTGAAATTTCTGTGCTTTCTATGAGTTTTGAGAAATGTTTGGTTCTCACCTCCTTGGTCAACATTTTGCCAGATTTTGGGAGTTTAACACTACACTTATGCTTCTATTATTAAGGAAAGACTTATCAAAACACCCATTCATATGTTTTTGTTTTTGTTGTTTCTGTTTTTTTTCTGGATAGATCGTTCTTCTCTGGATTTTCCCCAGCAACTTCCACCTTCATAAGCCTCCTTGAAAATAATCTCTGTCGTTTCAACTCAGCAAGATGGTCATACTCTGTTTGGGATGATCCCCTTTCCAGCTCAGTGTTCTGGAAGGTGGTTCCTGGCAGAAGCCTGAAATTATCCTATGTTTCTCCTCATTTGTTTTCCTTCTTGATGTATTACTGTCTTGGCATGCCTATTTTCTGATCTCTGAAAAATGATGGGCGAGATAGTCTATCCATTTTTCTAGTTGTTAATAGGATGATAATTTTAGTCTCTGTTTATCCGTCATTGACCATGTATTATCAAAGTTTTAAATTTCAGCTACTGTAGTGATATCTCATTGTGGTTTCAGAGCGTATTTTCATGATGACATGGATTAAATATACATATACCTCTTTGGAATATTCTCTTTGTAAGGTACCTGCTCAAGTCTTTTCCTATTTTTATTTAAATTGGGCTGTCCTTTGTTTTCCATTGGCTTCTTGGATTCCTTTATATTACTTAAATAAGAGAATTTGGTGGGTTATATGTTTCAACTATCTTTTCCCATACTTGCATTTTCACAATCACAATGTTGCCTTTTCCAGAAAATATATTTTTAGTATATATGCACTCCAATATATCAATTGTTACCTTTGTGCTTAGTAAGTTTTAAATCCTTATTCAGAAAACTTTTCTTTCCATAACTTTGTAAATAAAGTTGTGTTTAGAGTATCTCTCTTAGAAATTGCTTATACCAGAGTGGGACATAAAGACCTCTAAACTCTGGGGGCGGGTGGGGCCTGATTCCTGATCATTGCTTTTGATCAGCTAATTCAGATCACTGACAGCCAGATCTCAGCCGGATTGCAATTTCATTGTTGGTACCTGCACCTGTCCCACATGGAGCACTGTAGTACCTACTTGTATAATGAGATGCCTGTATTCCAGTGCCAATCGAACAGGAGGAAGTCTGAAAAACTAAACTAGGAAACCGTTCTTGGCCTTGACCTTCCAAAATTTGTCCTGAAGGGAGAGAAGCACATTGCAGACACTAAAGCAGTGTGAAAAACAATTTTGTAAAAGCAGCCTGGGCCAAAGAACTACCTGAATTGAGTCACACAATGGAGTACCCAGAAGGGGGTGAAAGTATATTTAAAAGGTAGAAGGGGCATTCATGAAAATGCCAGTAAACTATAAATGGGGGAACTCCTAAAGTAACTAGCAAGCACAAGACCAGGAACAGAACAGGCTTTACAACCAAACAAGACTCAGATAAAACAAAGAGGACCCTGCACTTCACAATTTCCTGGAGCTTAACTTCTTAATAGGTGAGCTAATCTCTGAGGGAGACCCCCAGTCAAAGCAGAGCCAATTTGCAAAGACAGTGCTTTGATTTATTTGTTTTCTCTTATGACATTCAAGAACATGTCTGTGATATTACTACTTGGATACAAATTTCAAGAACAGAGAGCTCAGGGACTAATCCCAGGGTACACACATTAAAATATTAAAGTGTACATGGTGCTGCAAAAGATTAAAAGATAATCAAAGAAACAGAAAATGATGGCTCATCCAAAGAAGCAAGATAAAAATCCATAAAAATAATGAGGAAGACAGGACTTTGGATTTACCCAATAAGATTAAGTGCCAATTTCTAACAAAAAACAATGGAGACAAGTAGACTATTATAAAAAATATTTAAAGTGCTGAAAGAAAAGAATTGTCAACAAAAAATTTTATATATGGTGAGACTGTCTGTCAAAAATAAACAATTGTAGGCCAACCAACTAGACAACATAGACAAAATGGATAAATTTCTAGAAACACATAAACAACTGACACTGACCCTAGAAGAAACAGAAGATCTTAATAAACCAATTACAAGTAATGTGATTGAGACAGTCATGGAAAATCTCCCCCAAATGAAAACCCCAGGACCAGATGGCTTAACAAGTAAATTCTACCCTCATTCAAAGATGGTCTAATACCAATCTTGAGGAAACTCTTCCGAAAAATTGAACAGGATGTTATGCTGCCAAACTGAGTGTATGAAGCCAACATCACCCTAATACCAAAGCCAGACAAAAGTTAGCGCAAGAAGGCTGAAGACCAAATTCTCTAATGAATATAGATGCAAAATCCTCAACAAAATATTTGCTAACTGAATCCAAAAGCATAGTGAAAGAATTATACAGCAAACCAAGTGGGTTTTATTCCAGGTGTGCAAGGATCTTTCTACACAAGAAAATCAATTAGTGTAATACACCACATTAATAACTGATCCTCTCAGTTGACACAGAGAAGGCATTGGAAAAAATACAACATCCTTTCTTGATAAAAACACTTAAAAAAATAGGAATAGAAGTAAATTTTCTCAACATGGTTAAGTGCATATATGAAAAACACACAGCTAACATTGTACTCAGTGGTGAAAGACTGAAAGCTTTCCTACTGAGATCAGGGAACAGGCAAGGATGCCTACTGTCACCACTGTTATTCAGTATTGTACTGGAAGTTCTAGCTAGAGTAATTAGGCTAGAAAAAGAAATAAAAGACACCCAAACAAAAAAGGAAGAAGGAAAACTTGTGCTATTTGCTGATATAATCCTATATCTTGAAAATCCCAAAAAGTCCACAACAAAGCTACTAGAGCTAATAGACAAATCCAGCAAAGTGGTGGGATACAAGAGAAATATGCGAAACTCAGTGGTGTTTCTATACAGTGCTAATGAGCAATCTGAGGAAGAAATTTTAAAAAAATTCCATTTGCGAAAAGAATCAAATATTTATAAATAAACTTAATAAAGGACATAGAGGAACTGCAACCAGAAAACTATAACACATTGCTAAAAGAAACCAAAGAAAACCTAAATATATAGAAGAAAATTCCATGTCCAGGGATTGTAAGAATAAAAAGATGTGAATTCTACCTATATTGATTTACAGATTCAAGACAATCCCAATAAAAATCCCAACAGACTTTTGTACAGAAATGGAATAGGGTAAGGAGCTCTGATTAGCCAAAAATGTCCTTAAAAAGAATGAAATTGAAGGACTCTCATTTCCAGAATTTAAAGCATATTACTTATCTACAGTGATAAAAACAGCATGGTACTAACATAAAGATAGACATGTTGACCAATGGAACTGAATCAAGAATTCAGAAATAGACCCTTATATCTGTGGTCAAGTGATATTTGGCAAGGCTATGAAACCCACCCCGCTGAGTCACAAGTCTATTAAACAAATGGTGTTGGGAGAACGGGATATCCATAGCTAAAAAAAATGAAAGAAGTCCCCTATCTTACACTTTATACGAAAATTAACTCAAAATGGATCAAAGACCAAAATATAAATCTAGAAACATAAAACTCCAATAGAAAATTTAGGGAAACATCTTCAAGATTTTGTGGTTGGTACTGGTTGCTTAAACTCTTACACCCAAACACAAGCAATGAAAGAAAATTGATAAATAAGAGTGTCTCAAATTTAAATACTTTTACACTTCAAATGACTTTGTAAAGTAAGTGAAAAGTCATCCTACGCAGTGGAAAATAATTTTCGGAAATTCGGTAAGGGTTTGATCTCCATGTTATATAAAGAGATCATAGAACTCAACAAGAAAAAGACAAGCAACCTATTTTAAGAATGGGCAAAAGACTTGAACAGAAATTTTTCCAAAGCAGAAATAAGTTCCAAAGAAACGAACTTAGGGTGCGTATGACTTGAGGACATTATGTTGAGTGAAGTAAGCCAGACACAAAATGACAAATATTGTATGGTCTCACTAATATGAACTAAATACCATGAGTATACTGACAGAGTTAAACTATAGAGTATAGATTACTAGGAGATAGAAAATGGGTTGAAAAGGGGGAACTGATGCTGAATGTTTGTGTAATGTTCAATAAAGAGGATTGCAAATACGTGGAAAAGATTATAGCTGATGGTAACACATTATGATGAGTGTAGCCAACACTGCTGATTTATAAAAATGATTGGGGCTGGAAGGGGTTGTCTACAGAAGTTAATGTCAATTGAAAGAAAGCTTGAGGATAATCTAGGGACCATATAACATAGTGATTCTGGAGGTTGAGGATGACTGTGTACTGTACAAATAAAAGAATGCTTCTCTGTTTTTTTCCATGTATGTTAAGAATATCAACATACATGAAAATATATAACTAATGCAATATATAGAGTATAGTTAAGATTAATATTCCAGTATTTTTACAGCAATGGCAAAGAGGGTAACATATCAATACTAAGAATCAGTAATGGGGGTGGGGGGCAGTATAAGGGAATATGGGATTTTTCCTTTTGGAGTAATGAAAATGTTCTAAAATTGACTGATGTGATGACAGCACAATTTTGTGATAAAAATGAGCACCACTGAATGCACACTTTAAATGGATTGTACAAAGCATGGTACTGTATAACATTTGTAACAAATGTGTCACAACAAAGTAAGATGTTGGTCCTGGGGCATGTAATGGAATCTTGCATGGTACTCATGATCGTTTTGTTAACTCACAACTTCTCAAATAAAAAAAGAAATAAAAATATTAAAAAACAATAAAAAACTACTTCAACTGATATATGTTATGTAATTTTAAAAATTATAAAAATTAGTTAAATAAGATTTCATTTTGTCAAATTAAATAGTGTATTCCTACATCTAATAATAGTAGAAAATTTAAAACGATAAATATGTACAAAATGTTTGCATTTCTGAAAAAGTGATAGTATATTAAGAAAATAAATTGGAATTGAATTGAATTAAACTATATGTAAATAGATCCCCTTTCTGATTTTGATTTGCAACATAATTTACAGGTTGTTTGGCCAATTATACAAATTATTCTTATTGTTCAATTATTTATAAATATATGCAGATATAGTCACTGAATTATAATCTGAAAATATCTTTTCCAATATTTTAACAGAGTTATCTCTGGATTATGAGATTATATACATTTTATCTCATTAATTTTTAAAACATTTTTACTTATTCATATAAAATATGAATACAGTAGAAAATGGGTTTTCTTTGATATTCAAACTGCCTTAAATGATATAAATATAAATAAAACGATTAACAGTACATCCTCTGAGTCTTATTGTTACCTATATCTTTCCCTAAACAACTACACCTTGTTTCCTCAGAGAATACACATCCCCAAAGCAGCATGTTTTAGGCTTTTTAAAGTCAAGACAGAAATAGCCTTAGTGATTTTTTAGACCTTGGTCTCCAAGGACCCTTTTGTTTCTTCATTTAGTTGCAAGTTTGTTGTATCAAAGAAGCAACATCCTGATTAGTGTATAACTTCTCTCTCCTCTCAGAGAACTCATAATATCAACCTCTTCAAAACCTGAGATAATTATTAATACTCTTAACATTCAGAACTAGTTTTTATCTTTAGATGAAAGCAAAACAAGAAGATATTCTTTGGATCTATAATAGCCAAAGTTCTTCATGAAGAAAATTTCATAAATTTTGGTGATGAATAAAGAAAAAATTTATGACAAAGACTTACATTCCAAAGGCTGCACATGACTATAGAACAAAATTATGAGCAATACAGAGCTGAAAAGTACAAATGAATTTTAACCTTACTAATTATTAGGTTGAACAGTCAACTGAAATAAGGATTGAATGATATAAAAGCAAGAAAAATAAAGTTTCATTTTCAAATAATTATATTGGATTTGGTAAAAAATTGTCTATGTAAAAAATGCATTATATCTGCTTTTATCAAACATGAATTGCCTTTTTCAATTCTGACATTTTATACTTTAACAAAAATTTATTTTTATATGTCATTTAAAATATTATTATATTGGATTGATACAAATCATAGGTAGAGTGGTTTTTATGTGTTAGTTAATGTAGTTCAGTTTACTAGATAGCATAACAAAAAACTCATATCTTAATCCTAACTAAGCAACAAAAACGAAAACAAAAATGCATACACACAAATATACAGCAACTCTGATGTAAAAGAAAATCACATAATCTGATAAACTATAATTTCATTTGACCTCACTCCCTTTATAATAAATATGATACATTCAAACATAAGAAGTAACTAAAATGAGTCAATCACACTCTGGAATGAATTACTTTCTCAACCCCTGACTTGTGAAATCTAGGTGAAAGGAATTTCATGGATATAATGTATTAACAATTAATTAATAACAATGATCTTTTTTGAACCCTGAATACTATGGGAATGTGGAAGACTGTTTTCAGCATCATAGTGATGTCATAAGTGGCCCTGATTTTAGAAGGGGAAGGAGGTATTCGGACGAGAGAGAAGCTCTTCAGAAGAGCCAATTTCATCTACTTTGGTTGTATCCAGTGTGGCCCTGTAATTTGCGAGAAATTTTTAACCTTCAAACTAAAAACTAAATCCCAGACAATTTCCTTATATGAGATAGTGTCTGAAACCCCTGGAGCTTAATTGGTGGCATTTTTGTGAGAACTTATATTGCCTCATATCAGTAGAAGAGGCTATTTTAAACAGAGAAAATTTTTAAAAAAATTTTTTCATGAACTAACTCATATCTTCAAGGGGAGCTTAATTATCAGTAACATAGAGAAATTCCAAGCCCTAGAGGCACTGACTACAGATTGAAAACAATTGAAGTGGAAGTATTTGTATTTAATTGGTAAAAGCTGAGAAAAGACCTTGGCATATTACTGAAACGATTTCAGTAGTACAGAGTATTTGACCGCTGGCTTTAACAACTCATCAATAGATGTAAAAAGCCATAAGTATCAAGATCAAAGGTAAAACTATATAAGTGGAAGATATGACAAGGCAGGAAATACAGATAACACTGACCTCCACAGTCAAAATACTACACACAGCCAGAGAAGGCGATTGCTTCAAGACGGTCATGTTAGTTGGTGAGTATTGAGTGCTGATTCTTTCTTCACTGCACTCTATTTAAATTGTGTGAATTTTACATGCAGACTGGGCAGATTTCAGGAATCCATGACAAGAAACCGTACAATAACAACATTCATCCTACTGGGACTGACCGATGACCCACAACTAAAGGTTCTCATTTTCATCTTTCTCTTTCTCACTTACATGCTGAGTGTCACTGGGAACCTGACCATTATCTCCCTCATCTTCATAGACTGCCATCTTAGAACAGCCATGTACTACTTTCTCCAAAATTTCTCCTTCTTAGAAATCTCATCCATAACTGCTTGTATTCCCAGATTTTTGTACAACATATCAACCAGTAACAAAGTTATTACTTATTACATTTGTGCTGTTCAAATATTTTTCACTTACCTTTTTGGTATAACAGAATTTTTTCTCCTGGTCACTATGTCCTTTGATTGATATGTGGCCATTTGTAAACCTCTGCATTATGTGACCATCATGAATAGCAGAGTCTGCAATAGACTAATCGTCAGCTGTTGGATGGCTTGCTTGTTGATCATAATCCTCCCACTTTGCTGGGACCTTCATCTGGAATTCTGTGACTCTAACCTCATTGATCATTTTTTCTGTGATGCCACTCCCCACCTATAGATCTCATGCTCTGAAACATGGTTCATAGAGCTGGTGATTTTAGTGTGTGCTGTGTTGACTTTCATCCTGACCCTTATGTGTGTAGTTCTTTCCTACATTTACATCACCATGACAATTCTAAAATTTCCTTCCGCAAAACAAAGGAAAAAAGTTTTCTCTACCAGTTCTTCCCACATGATTGTGGTCTCCATTACCTATGGCAGTTGTATTTTCATCTATACCAAACCATCAGCAAAGGAAGAAATAGCTCTTAATAAAGGGGTTTCCCTGCTAGTTTCTTCTATTTCACCTATGCTGAATCCATTTATTAATATCCTGAGAAACAAGCAAGCTAAGAAAGCCTTCAGTGACTCAATTAAAAGAACTGCATTGTTTTCAAAGAAGTAAGAGGAAATAAAGGTTTATTAATTAAAATGAAAGATTGAATATACCCTCAACTTTTCTGTTAAAATTGTATTCACATTTTAACACTCTCTCCTCCAGTTTTGCTAACATCTTCACAATTTCTTTCAATTTACTAAAGGGACACTATTAGAGTTTAATGCTTATAATAGAAATTTATTTAACAATGCTATCCACATTGATATAATTATAATAAAATTTGGGGTTAAAAGTTATAAATAAGGTATAAAGTAGTATTAAAAGGCACACATTTTTTGTAAAAATGAATTATATTGCCAGAACAAGGAATATGTGGCTGACTAAAATAACGTGAAAATACTATCAGTGCCAACACCTGGAAAAATTGTCAACATAAATTAGTAACTACTATTTTCAATATTTAGTTTATCTTACAGCAAAGAAAGGTGCCAGATATGAAGAGGAAATTGGAAACAGTGCAGCTTAAGCCTGTAAACTGACACTAAGTGTGATATAGAATAGAGGTGAGTGAGAAAAGATGTTTCAGCATATACCTGAGGACACTTTGTTTTAACATCTCCATAAAGATGGACTACAAGATCTCAATAGCCATGTGATAAAAAATTTAGAATTGGCAAAACAGCAAGAAAGGAAGTTTACCTAAATAAGGTACACTCTATGTAAGATAGGATTTTTTCAAAAATTCTCCTAAAATGTTATGGCAAGTTTGAGTATTTTTGTCTATCTGGTCAAAAAAAGAAAAGAAACCAAAAAAAAAAAAAATAGGAAAAGGTAGGTTACTGAAATAACTTAAAACCCTGAGTGTGGACTCGCATAAGTGGAGCTTTACATTTTAAAATATATATATATAAACTAAAAATTAAAAAGTGAAAAAAAAATCCCTTGAATATTAAGTACACAAAGTCAGCTAATTTAAGGGATTAAAATTTGAGCTGGAATTACAATCTATCTAGTAAGAAATTAAATGAAAATTTGTATATTTCAAAATAAATTTGTTTCTTAAATACCCTCATTGCCCTATTATGAACTAAGTAAATCATGTGAAATAGAAATATATTATGTGAAATAAGAATATGGGTAGAATTGCATATTGAAGACTGTTTTACTCTGAAGCTGAACAAATGCAAGTTAATTGTGAAAAATGTTAATATCAGACAGAAAAGAAACATTATACAAAGTGAAAGAGACCAGACACAGAGTGCTATTTGTATAAAAGTGTTCCATTTGTATAAAATGTAAATATAAATCAATGTATAAAGATGAGAGGAGATTAGTGGTTATTGTAAGTCTGAGGAAGGAATGTTAAGAGATGTGTAGTCTTTCTTTTTGGAGTAACGAAGTTGTTCTAAAATTTTTGAGATGATGAATGTACAACATTTGTGATTATACTAAAAGTCATTGATTATACACTTTGGATAGAATAGCCAGAAACAGCAGCTATGTACAATGGGGGAAGTATACAGAGATTTAAAGGTGAGGAATTTTCTTGTTTGTTTGTTTTTTGTTTCTTCTTATTATTATTAAAATAGTGAAAATGCTCTAACAATGATTGACGTGATGAATGCACAGCTATGTGATTATAGCAAATACCATTGATTGTACACTTTGGATAAATTGTATGCTTTATTAATATGTATCAATAAAATTGATTTGTTAAAGAAAAAGTTAAAGCAATAACAATAGAGAGTAAGAAAAATAATTCAGAATCTGATTCTCTGTAAAACCTGGGGGACAGAGGGTGCAGAGGTTCAAACATTCAATTAAGGAAAAGAGAGAAAGAATCATATTCAATATTAAAAATGAGAAGCAAGAAATAAATATGAAAACACAAGATACTCCAATAGATATGAATATGTACTGTATTTCCTTCTACAGCAACTAGATAAACATTGGAGGCAATGAAAAAGTTCTTTGTAAAATATAAATTAAGAAATCCTAAATTTGAACATAACAATATCCATATAATTTATTAGGAAAGTGAATAAAGTTATGCCTATAAAATAGAAACAGGGTCAATTTTTGCTTCAAAAATTTTTTCTCAGTAACCTATAAAAAAATCCTAAATTATTTCATTCTAAATTAAACCAGTCCAAATTCTAGCCCTGAAGAGGCCATAGACAAAAAGAAACCCAAATAAATTTAAAAATTAAATATTAATACATATACACACATATATATAAATATATAAATTCCTATTAGAAAATATGCTGTGTCATGGGATAAGGCATTTCTTAATAAAAGGAAGAAAAGCGGGACATTAAAAATATTAAATTCATTAATTAATCACAGAAATAAAAATAATAATAGAGAGATTTTAAAAAATATGTTTAATTTAAAATATTTTGTAAATCAAAATATACCATAAATAGTGAAATATATGTGATAAATTAATATCTCAACTATAAAAAGAGTTTGTACATGCAGTAACTTGGTATATAGATAAATCAAAAGGAAAATGAAAAATAGAAATAGGTAATTTGCATAATCACAAATCCAAATTAGGAACAAATGTATGAATATTGCTCAAGCTAACTTAGTGAATTACAAAATTAAGTGACATTGAGATACTGGAAACATGGAGAAGACCTCTTACATATCTTGCTGACTGGAATCCTTAGAAAATGAGTAATCTCAGTGTTTGGCGAAATGTAAATTGCCAAAATTTACTTTGTAAAATAATCAATCATTTCAGTTAAAAAATACAGACTTACTTCTGATTCCACCAAGATGGAGTAGCTCCATTCCTCCCAGGTCCTCTCCCTTACAACTAAAATCCCTGGATATTACACAAGAAGCAAACAAAGCAAGTTTCTGAAAGATGGAAAGAGGAAGGTGGGCTCAGGACTTGAGAAACTAGACTGCAATTAGTTCCCTGTGTTTCCTTTTTGCCTCTCATATGTCTTAGGGCACTGGAGAAACCACCAAACCAGAGTCACCGGAGGCACAACCAAAAACTAAAGCTCCAAGAAAAGCCCGTTTCCCTAGATATAGGAGTGAGGAAAAGATGATATAACAACAGAAACCCTTTTTGGCAATGCCCAGATTACTCCAGGCAAACACCAAATGATCACCCCGCAACACCCCTGTGGTTTCAGTGGGGCCAAGTGGGAAGCTGATCTTCCACTTTACCCCACCCCACCCCATGATAGCAAGTGGTAACCTCTGATGTTCCTACCCCATGATATTAGTGAGGCCAAGCAGAGACCTAATCATCCATCCTCTGCTACAATTCTTTCACCAGGATGGGTTCAGCTGATCCTCCACCCACACCCAGCAGGAAGGAAACTTAAAGCGGTGATGCAAGGTAGAGCTAGTCATCACTAAGCTTCATCTTCTTCCTACTCCCACACCATTATGGCCGTGGTAACCAACAGAGAGTTCATACTCAAACCCCATCTGGGATCAGAGAGACTGAACTACACTGTGCCAGTTATGGCTAGTAAGCACTCTGCTTTCCCCATTACTGGTGCCACCAAGGATCTGTGGGGAACTTTTCAATAAATGCTGGTGGGGCATTGGACAACCACAAGTTAAAGAAAAATGAACATCAGCAGAAATCTCACACTTTATTCCAAAATTTAATCAAAGTGGACCATGTACTTAAATATAAAACGTAAAACTATAAAACTTTTAGGAAAAAATATTTGTCATCTAAGGTTAGGCAAAGTGTTCTTAGAGTTGAAAACAAAAGTATAGTCAAAAAAGGAAGAGTTTATAAATTGCCTTTCATCAAAATTAGAAACTTTTTCTCAGTGAAAAACTTTGTTAGGATAAAAAGACAAGCTACAGAGTGGATATTTCGGACCACATATCTAACAAAGGACATATATCTAGAATATATAAAGTACTCTCACAATTTAATATTAAAAAATTAAATAAACAGGAAAAATATGTAAGATATATAAGCCAATATTTCACTGAAGAGGATATATAATATCAAATAAGTAGGAAAATATGTTCTACATCATTAGCCATAAAGAAATGCAAATTAAAACCAAAATGAAATATTCCTACACAACTATGTTAATGGCTTGTATAAAAAATAGTAACAGGATCAAATGCTGAAAAAGATGTATAACATTACTCACACAATGCTTCTGGGAATAAAATATGATACAGCAACTCTGGAAAATTGTTTGATTTTATAAATATTCATAAAACTAAAATTTATACAATATGTATAAAACTAAATATGCAACCATATGACAAAGCAATTATACACTTGAGAATTCATCCCAGAAAAATGAAACTTACGTCCATTCAAAAACCTGTACACAAATGTTTATAGCAGCCTAATTCATAATAGCCCCAAACTGGAAATATCCCAGATGTCAGATGTCATTCAATGGATGAATGATTTTAAAAACTCTAGTATATCCAAACACTAGAGCACTACTCAGCAATAAAAAGGAACAGACTATGGATACATGCAATATCATGGTTAACTCTCCAGAGAATTATGCTGAGGTATATATTTTTTAAAGGTTAGTCCTAAAAAGTTACATATAGTATGATTCAATTCATGTAACTTTCTTGAAATGACAAAATTATAGAAAGGCATAACAGAGTAGTGATTTCCAGGTTTCTGGGCTGAAGTGCAAAGAGGGAAGGTGAGTAATGGATGTGAAAGGGAAAGAGTAGGGAGATTCATGGTAATGGGATCTTTTCTTTATTGTATTAATGTTGATATCCAGCGTGATATTGTACTATAGTTTGGTAAGATGTTCCCTTTGGGGAAAGCTGGATAAAGGATTTAGTGTATTCATCTAACATTTCTTATGACCTCATTAAAATCTACAATTCTCTCAAAATAGAGTTTAATTTTTAAAAATTCATATGCCCTTCCACCAGCATTTCCATTCCTGAGAATTTAGACCATAGAAGCAAGAACCACTCAGTAATGATATACTGTATTTACAAACAGTATATAGTACATGAAATATTGTTCACCATGGAAAAATCTGGAAATAAAATAATGCTAATAGAAAAATGACTATTTAATTATATTTTAGTATATATTACATGATTTTATAGTATGGAAAACACAGTTAAAACATGATTTGCAGTGAATCTCATGAGGAAGTATTTATTATATAAAGTAAGGTATTGATATATGTGTAAAATATGATACTGTTTGTATCCATGTCAAGTGTACAATGAACAAAATACCTATAAATATGTATGTAAATTAATTTGCATGTGTATGGATATCTGTGTATATGTAATTGTTGCACTTATCCATTCAATTATTTCTTTGTATATGTTTCTCTATATAAATATTATATATATATATATATATATATATATATATATATACACATATGTGTTACATGAAATTATTTAGCATGGAGAAAATTATGGGTATTTATACCACCAAATATTAATTCTGAGTGAGGAAAGAAGTTTATTTAGGGTGTAGAGTCAAGAGGAAAGACAAAGAGAATTAAGGCAAGAAAAAGGAAAACATAGAAAATACATTACTATATAAGGACCCTTCTATATGTGTGTTTATTTAAGTGTATATTTGTAGAGATGTAAGTTAAGAAAATATAAGGGGACAGAATGAAATATTTATTGGTGAAATTTACAACAAATCAGAAGAAGAGAGTTTTCAAAGTAAAACATTCCCCTTAAAATGACAAGTAAAATGAATGACAAAAGAACCCTATAAAACACCCCACTGTGTAATTTAAAACAATATACTTTAAAGAGAAGATAAATAATTTTTGGAAGAAGATATTAAAAAAAAAAAAAAAGTGCAGGTCACTTATAAAAAATGTAGAGACAAAATGACAACAGTAACACACTGGAATTAGATTACAATGAATCATTTCAAGAATAAGTAAAATTTATTTTCTATATAAAGATCTATATCCATAAAAACTATTCAAATGTGAGGGTTGAATTATGAAACATTAAGATTTCAAAATATTTACCTCCTTTACCTCTGTTCATAAAACTTTTTATAGATTATGGGATTTTTTTTTCAATGAAAGAATAAACAAAAAAAAAAAAAATCCAGTAAATAGCAGACTTAACATAAAAGATAACAAAAACCCAGAAAGCAAACCCAGAATAAAGAAAGTGTTAAGTGGGCTCTGTGAGTTTAGTCTGTAGAGACGAGATTCAAAGTATTGAGAAATAATTACATTTTCATAGACATTTGAATTGCCAATAGTTACAGTAAAGAACAACACAAATAAATATATGAAGCAAATTTTGCATAAGAAAAGTAGTTGTACAATAAAATAATTATAAACATAATACATGAACATAGTACATATATATGATTTTAAACTTAATAAAGTTTTCATAGACTTGAGAATGTACACTCTATATACTGATAGAGTAAAAAACTACAATTTAATTCTTTGCAGAGGACAGACATGAGACATGTTTGTGATGAAGAGTGGTGTATACCACAGAGACATTCAAGTGGAAATATGCAATATGAAAAAATAATGCCTCTGTAAAAAGAGCTCAGTTGTTGAAAGTGATTGCCTCCATGAAGGAAAAATTGAGAAAGATTGGATATGATACCAATATTTATAAATATTTTAATAATTATAAACTTTTCTCAACTACACACAAATTAATATGTTACAAAATTGAGAAACACATTAAAAAAGAAAAGATCCTATTTATTTCATTAACTCAGCTCAACATTAATACCAGAACATGAAAGTGTTAGAACCAAATTATGTGGATCCATAATGAGGGAAAAAAACAAACAAATAGAAAACACCCACACAAATGCACAGATGATATAATTATAAGGCAAGAACCTTAAAACACTTATTATAACTGGGTTCCATGTGTTCAAGAAGCTAGAAGAAAATTGTACTTGTTAAATAGAGACATGGAATATGTATTTAAAATCACAAATCAGATTTCTGGGGATGTAAACTTGAATGCTAGATGAAAAGTGTACTGGATGACATTAACAGTAGATTATATACTGAAAAAGAAAATGCTAGAAAAAATGAATACAAAGCAATAGAAATGACCCAAAATAAAACAAGGAGAAGAAAAGAATGAAAATAGTTGAACAAAACATTGGCAAGCTGTGGGACTTCAAGCAGTTTAACATACAAGTAAATGGAATCCCCAAAGAGGAGCATGGTGGACAGAAAAATCATTTGAATACATACAGCAGATATTTTTCCAATCTGATGAAATTTATAAACCCATATATCTTAGAAATTCAATGAACCTCAAAAGCACAAGGACCATGAAAAAAAAATAACAAGAATATTGTAGCCATATTGCTTACATAGATAGTGAATTGATAGAAAGAAAAATTTTAAAGCAGCCAGTAAAAAAAAAGAAACATTAATGCAGATTAAAATTTTAAAAAAGGAAAAAGTGACAGCACACTTCTTGGCAATATAAAATGCATGCCAGAGGAGTGTGGAACAATATCTCTAAAGTACTGAAGCAAAACAAACAAACAAACAAAAAACCTATGAAACTAAAATAATATACCCTGTGAAAATATCTATAAAAAGCATAGGTAAAATAAATTTCTCAGATATACAAAAACTGTAAAAATTAACAGAGTGCACTTGCCCTCTGAGAAATGTTTACAAAAATTCCTGAAGGCAGAAGGAAGATAACAAAAGGAAATATAGAGGGAAGCAGCTGTGGCTCAATTGGTGGGGCTCCCGTTTACCATGTGGGAGGCCCCGGGTTCAGTTCCCGGGGCCTCCTGGTGAAGGAAAGCCCGCCCGCACGGCGTGGTTAGTTGACCCAGCGAGCGCAGGCAGCAAGGGGGGGATAAATGAATAAATAAATAAAATCTTAAAAAAAAAAAAAAAAGGAAATATAGATTGACACAAGGAAATGAAATAAACCAGAATTGATAAACTTTTATTTAGATATTGTGACAGTTTGAATTTTTGTGAATCCCAGAAAAGACCATGTTTTTTGAGCTAATCCATTCCTGTAAATATGGGACCCTTTGATTGCAGTAGATTCAGTTAAGGGAACTTTAGATTAGATCACTTGATTTAGATCACTTTTGGACCTTTGATTGGACTATGTCAATGAACTGTGACCCAGGTTGTATCCCTACCCTCTTGTGGGAGTCTTATATAAGCAGAGAAACATGCAGAGAAACAGACATAGAAAGAGAGCTGATGTTTTTACCCAGCCATGATAGAGAGAGGACTCCAGGTTGCCTACAGAAAGACAAGGAAACCCCAAGAGGCTGAGAGAGAGCTGAGGCTGGATCAGCAAAGAAGTCCAGGCGAGATGAGCCACATGCCTGATGGCCCACAGCTGAACCCGAGGAGAAAGTGAGCATGGAGGGGGAAGGCAAAGACCTCAGGAGAGATCGACTGTCATGTTTCCTTGATATATGGCAGGAGTCCAGGATCTGCCACCAGATGAACTTTGGTGAGCAACTCTGATGATGCTTTGACTTGGAAATTTTTGTGGCTTCAGAACTGTAAGCTTTTACACTAATAAATATCTATGTAAAAGCTAACCAATTTCTGGTATTTTGCTCCCAGCAGCTTTAGAAAACTAAAAGAAATATAAACCAATTTATCTTGTTTTTAAATCTATTTAAAGGATAATAGACTGTTTGAAACAGAAAAGTAAGTATTTTGGGTATTATAAATTATTGAGTTAGTTTATTTCTTCTTGTGGAAGATTTGGTCGTTTTTGTCTTTCAATAAATTTGTTCCTTTTTGTAAGTTGTTCAATATATTGGAACAAATTTCTTAATATTCTCTTATTATTCCCATATTATTACTGTATTGTTTATTAATTGAGTATGTTTTAAAAATTCTTTTTTATCTCCTTTGTTGACTTATAATCTATAATATCCCCTTTCTTTTAATGGCTACTTTGGGCTTTATAGTACCCATCTTACCATCTACTTCATAATGCTACTTCACCTAAGAGCCTTACTACAAAGTATCAGTGAGCTGTGGTACAAAAAATTTCCTAGGGAAATGATAGATTTTCCAATAACTGATGCTGGACAACTGGATAGACACCATATACAAAAATTTAATCAAAATGGATAACAGACCTACCTAAATGTAGGAGCTAAAATTACAAAATTCTTGAAGAAAACTTAGGAGTATATCTTAGACAATTATTCCTTATATATGACACAAAAAGCCCATTTATAGAAAACTTTAATTGAATTGAATTTCCTCAAATTTACAACAGTTTTGGTTCAAAGGACACCATCAAGTAAATGAAAGATCCACACAACAGAAGAAAACATTCAAAATCATATATTTTATAAGAGACTTGTCTCCAGTATAAAGAACCCATAAAACTCTACAATAAAAAGACAAATAACACAAATAAAAATGGGCAAAGAATTTTAATAAATATTATTCCTAAGAAGATATAAAAATGGCCAAAAGCTCATAGCAGTGGTTAGACATCATTAGTCATCAGGAAATGTAACTTAAACCCACAATAAGAAAGCACTTTCCACCCACCAAGATGGCTAGAATCAAGATGACAAACTCTGACAAGGATATGGAGAAATTGAAAGCCTCATATATTCTTGGTAGGATTGTAAAATGGTACGGCCACATTGGAAGCCAGTTTTTAGTTCCTCAAAATGTTCAAGATACAGTTACTACAGGATCCAGAAATTCTACCCGTAAGAGTATGCACAAGGGATTTGAAAATCCATTTACATTCTAAAATATGTGCAAGAATTTTCATGGCAGCATAATTCATCATAGTCAAGAAGTAGAAACAACCCAAATATTCATTAACTAATGAATAGATAAAGTATGGTATATCACTAGAATGGAATATCACTGAGACATGAAAAGAATGAAGTGATGATATATGCTACAACATTGAAAAACATTGAAATCATCAGGCTACATGAAGAAGTCAGACACAAAGGCTACATTATTGTGATTTCAATTATACTAAATGAGAAGAATAGGAAAATCCATAGAAATAATAAGTAGGTTTGTGGTGGGGCAGGGAGTAGGGTGGCTGGAGGAATGAGGTGTGACTGTTCATGGGTACGTTGTTTCTTTTGGGGGTGATGAAATGTAAAGCTAGATAATGATTATGGCCGCACAACTCTGTGAATATACTATAATCATTGAACTCTTCACTTTAAAATGGTCAATTTTACATTATGTGAATTATTATATCTTAAAACATTTTAAAAAATTGAATAGAAATTTAGTAGAAAAGGTATATGGGAGTCAAATAAACATATGAAAACATACTAAATATCATTAGTCATTAGAGAAATGCAAATTAATACAACTGTGAGATACCAGTGAACCTTACTAGAACAGTGAAAGTTTAAAAAACTGATCATGCCAACGGTTGTTATCGATATGGAGCAATTGATAGGGAGCACTTTACAATGCCAGCACTGATATTGGAATTGTAAAGTGCTAAAGGCATTCTGGAAAACAGTTGAACAGATTCTTAAAAAGTTCAACATACACGTTCTTTATGACCAACCATTCCACTCCACTCCAAGGTATTTACCCAAGAAAAATGAAAGCACATGCCCCTTCAAATCCCATATGCAAGCATTGACAGTGGATTTATTTGTAATAGCTGCACACTGGAAACACCACAAGTCTACCAGCATTGGAATACTGTTCAGCAGTATAAAAGGATAAACTTCTAATTATTACAATGGGAAAAAAAGAAAATAAGCATGCTCAGTGAAAGAACAAGACAAAGTAGTACAATATTTTATGATTGCATTTCCTTAAAATTTACAGAAAAACTAAACTGTACTGACAGAAACTTTACCAATGGTCAACTGGGAAGAGGAGTGTATGGGAAGAAGAGGTCCTGGGGTATCACAAAGAGGCATAGGGACACTTTTCAGGATGATAGATATGTTCTCTCTTTTGACTGTGGTAATATTTCACAGTAGTTTACATATGTCAAAACTTATCAAATTTTACACTTCAAATATGTGAAGTTGTTTGTATGTCAACTTTCCTGAGATACAGCTGTTTAGAAAAATAAGAAAATGAATTAAATAACCTGGTACTTGTTGTTGCCATACTGTCTCCAAGGACACTGGGCCGAACGCAGTGTTTGTTAACTGCTTTTGCCAAAAAATTGCTCTAAAGTTTCAATGCTGGCTTTGAATGTAAATCATCGAGGACCATTTGTTTATTCATTTATTTTCAGATTCAGCCAACTAAATAAGAAAGAGGAAAAGTCAAGATTGATATCATTCAAACATCAGCCCCTGTCCTGAGATATGAAATAACATCTTCTTCAAAAGAGGAGCTTCCAGCATTTTACTAGTATTAACATATTTTTTTCTTTTTATGTTTTGAAATTTATAAGAAAATATTTCTTAAGTATATAATGGTAAAATATATCATGAGAAAGTGCAATTTGTTGGAGACAACTATCTCAGAGAAATATCTGTTATTTAGAGAACCTGTGAGTGGCAGCATGGAAACGAGCAAAAGTGAAGAGAATTTCAAATGAAAATCTTCTTCTCACCTACCATTTTCACCTAAGTGATTTTAAGAATTAGTGTATTCAAACAATTTACAGAAGTTATGATTGACTGACAGAAAGGTAAGTACATTTGCATTGTTGTTTCCCTCTGCAAGTCCCTGGCACATTTTTCTCTCTGAAAAAAAAAAAAAAAAAATATATATATATATATATATATATTTAACTTGCTCATATTCAAATCAAAGATGTAAGTTTGAATTTATATATTTTGTAAAGGCTTCAGAAATATATATGAGATGTCATATTGTAAATAGGTGGAAATATAATGGAATCCTAATATGATAAATATCAGAAATGACATCAGGTATATTATCAATCTCACATTAGAAAATAAAAGCACTAATTGTGTTTCTGGGTCTTCATCCCTCCAAAACAGTGACTGTGGTGCATCATTCACTAGAGATCCCTGCCTCCTTTCAAATATTGGCTCAAAAGAGAAAATAAGCAGAAATCAGTCAGTTTATATTGGTGTCAATTAGTTTATTGGAATCTGTCTTGAAATACTTTGTAATAACTTGTGGGGAAAAAAAAATATATATATATATATATATATATTTGAGCACTGAGTAATGCCCATAGTGTGTTGAGCTGAGTAAGGTTATGTAGTAAGATGCATGTTGCCTTAGAGATGAGATAGAATGAAAGGAGGATGAGTAGACTTTAATAATCATTTTTCACTGCCTCTCAATTTAATCTAATATATATGTCAAATGTGTCCTTAAATCCCCTAGAAGAGTTCTAAATTTCAGACAAACCATGAAACTAGTCACTGCTCCTTCCCCATATGGACGACTGCAACCCAGTTTAAAAGAATGAATTAGAAAAAAGTCAGATGTAGCTCTTCTACTAAATTACAGTAAATAAATATAGAAAGAAAGTACTCACGAACAGGTGTTTCAAGAGGGAAATTTTTATTGTTTGTAGCATTACATGCTTTGAGAAACTGGTTGTAAATAGAAAAGATTCAAGTTTTTCACTATAAAATTAAATTTTGATGCCTGAGAAATTTAATGTGAAGCAGCTTTTGACATAAACTCATCATCAAAAAACCCATGAACTCTGGTGAGGAGGCAAACATAACATCAAAGAAAATAAAATAATTTATCTGAAAGATCATTGAATGAAGAGAAGGCTGGTCTAAACTTTGTCAACAGTAAAGGTAAATAAATAAGCAGAAAACTTGATCATAGCACAATGTGACTTAATTGATAAATAATAGATCTCTTTTTAAAAGAAAAAAGAGAGAAAATTTTCCAGGAACAGAATCTGATATACAGAAAATTTATTTATCAAATTTAGCATCAGAACAGTAAGAATTTAAGTCCAGACAGTGGAAGAAATAGCTTTGTCTGTGTCTGGTAAATTTGGGATATATAAATTTATTCAAAAAATATTATTTACACAATGACCATATATCTGGAACTGTTTGTCGCTATGGCTATCATGAGAAAGACACAGAACATCAACTCTAAAAAAATATTCTCAGGCAAAGCACTACGGTAAGAGCAAGTATTGTTTGCTATGGATGCACAGGAGTGGGCCTGAGGCATAAGACAGCTGAAAGAATTTCAGAAAACGTCCGAGAGGAGGTGGTGTCTCAAATGAAAATCAGTGATGAATAGTTGTTATACAGATTAAATTAAGAAATCTGGCACAAAGCATATAAAAGAAGTACTCACAACAACCCCTGGCATAGAACACAGAGTCAGCAAATGGACGGTATTAACACACAGGAAAAGTTGGGGTGTGATAAGAGATGTGAAAGATTATGACTTCTGTTTCAGGCACATGCATGTGATTTGTGCAAGTAGGTATGTTTGGCGTAGGTTCAATATATAAATTGATATGTTTGGTAGTCAATCAATATGTAACTCAGAAAAAAATCCATTACTGAAAACAGATTTAGTAATCATTAACTGAAAGACATTATATAAAATAATAGGAACAGTGGGAAAAACAGGGAGAGAGTGTATAGTAAGAAGTAAAGAGGAGCTAAGAAGTCTAAGGAATCAACATAGGCAAAGGAGGAAGATAAAAATCTGAGTGTCATTTTTTAAAGTTAACTTAATGAATATAAATTCAAATAAATTCTTAATCAAAACACTATATACTACACAACAGTGAATAAGTAAATTGCGTACTGATAGAGAAACAGAGAAGGAAAACATGTCAAAGAAAGGAGCTTGTGTGTGGTCTTGTGTGTAAGCGTTAAGATTGTTCAAAGGAGAAAAACATTCTTCTCCAAAAATCAAGTAAAGAATAAAAAAATCTAATTGTAAAGCTGGAGCCAAATCTCCAGCTTCTGCTGGAGGCTCTGTAGAATGACTCCAACTTATATATTATATATTAGCATTTGACAATGACAAGACATTTTGACAAGATTTTATTAAGCATAACCATAACATTAATAGTGTAATTTTTTTTTTAGCTTGTGAATAGGAAAGAATTTTTGGGGAGCTAAAGACATTTTTGTTACCCAAGAAATCACACCATATCAGCAGATACACCTAATCCTTACCCATGGTGTGATTTTAAAGTTAATGTAAAAGACACGGAGGAAAGATTTGATTGTTAGATTTTATACGCATAAAATAATCTGTAAAATAACCTTTCTGAATTATTGGAAATGCAGAATGGACAGAAGTTTTCAGTGATGAATAACTATACGATAACATTCTTGCTCCTGGGACTGACAGATGACCCTAAGCTGCAGACTGTAATTTTTGTATTTTTATCTCTCACCTACATGTTGAGTATAACTGGGAATCTGACCATCATCATCCTCACCTTTGTGGATTCAAATCTTAAAACACCCATGTACTTTTTTTCTACAAAATTTCTCCTTCTTGGTGGTCTCTGTCACATCTGCATGTATTCCTAAGTACTTGTATAGCATAGCTAAGGGTGACAGGGTCATTATCTACAAAACTTGTGTCATCCAAGTTTTTTCTACTGACCTCTTTGCAGTAACCGAATTTTTTCTCCTTGCTGCCATGTTCTATGACCACTATGTGGCTATCTGCAAACCCCTGCATTATGTGACCATCATGAGCAATAGAGGCTGCAGGAGACTTGATTTTTGCTGTTGGTGGGCTTGTTTGTTGATCATGATTTCCCCACTTAGTCTGGGGCTAAATCTTAAATTCTGTGACTCCAATGCCGTTAATCATTTCCTCTGTGATGCTTCACCACTCCTGAAAATCGCTTGTTCAGACACAAGGTTCATGGAACGAACAGTTATAATCTGTGCTGTGCTGACCCTCATCTTGACCCTCATATGTGTTGTTATGTCCTCCATTTATATTATCAGGACAATTTTAGGATTTCCATCTGCCCAGCAAAGGTAAAAGGCCTTTTCAACCTGTTCTTCCCACATGATTCTGGTTTCCATCACCTATGGCACATGCATGTTCATCTATATGAATCCTACAGCAAAGGAAGAAAAGACCATTAATAAAGTGGTCTCACTGCTAATTTCTTCTATTTCACCAATGGTAAATACATTTACTTATACTCTGTGAAATAAGCAAGTGAAAAATGCCTTCCATGATGAGCTCAAAAGAATTGTATCATTTTTAAAGAAGTAAAAACAAAGTAGCAGTCAATAAATAATGTTAAAATAAAGATGAATGGCTGATAAACCTTTCCCTGATGCTTATTATTTTCTCTATCTTTCAATAATATGTATTTCAGTTATGTTATCTTCCCTGGCTCCTCCTTACATTTATGTCCATTTCACCTTGATCTTGGTTCCCCATTTCCTTGTTGGATGTCAGCCAGGACTCATTCTTAGCTCCTGCAGGCTGCCCACAGTCCTTGACACATTGCCCCTTTCAGCTCAAGCAAGGAATGAAGAGTCTTCATGTTGAATCTCTCTCACACTTCATATTGCTTTCACCAGGAAAAGCTCCAAAACTTTTAAGGGCTCATCAGTAGAAGCATCATGTATGAAATGATAGCACTAACTATTGTAAGTCTTTTATGGCATATATGAAGTGATGCGTTAATCAAGTATATTATAAACCATGAAGCAACCATTTAAATAACAAGGCAGTGTTATAGCAAGTAAGGAAACAAAAAGAAGATAAATGGAATCATAAAAAACAATCAATTAAAACAAAAGGCAGAAAAAGAGAGACAATAATAAAATGAAAGTGATGAATGGAATTGTGGAGATTACTTCTGGGAAGATGGAGGATTATAGAGTTACAGAGCACATTTCTTAACCACAAAATAAGCTAGAGAACAGGCAGAAACAACTGTACCAGGGCTCAGAGACCAGAGTAGTGCTGGGCAGCACCTAGGAAAGAAGGATGAGGAGAAGGAGAAACTGCAGTGAGGATCTTTAAAAACTGGGGTTGCTGCTACTGCAGGCACCCAACCTCCACTCATGGGACAGATAGCTTTGGGTCATCCAGCCTCTGGCATGACAGTATGGACTAAGAGAGCGACAGGGGGTACTTCCTCAAGAATGAGTAGAGGGAGGGACACAGGCTACTGCTGATCCAGCTTTTGGCTGATGAATTTGGACTGTGGGGTCTTACAGTTTGAAACCATCTTGGCTGGGTGCTGCAATGCCATTGTTTAAATTGGGGAGTTAGCAGAGAGCTATAAATAACCTACATTCTCAAACACCCTCCTTACTGAACAGGCTGCCAGTGATGTAGAGGGGAGCAGTAATTTCTTACTCCCTTGGAAAATGGAGGGTGCAGTGGAGGGATGAGCTTAGCTTTTAATCAGCGAGTTTGAACATGACTCAGAATAGCCACCAGGAGGAGGAACTCTCCCAAACAGTACATTGTTTTGGTACCTCCAGGCTGTTGTTGGTTGAATGAATACAACCCCCACCCCAGAGTTAAGCAGAAAATTTTCCAACGATTCTCATTTTCTAACAGGCCAGAAAAGTGCACTCCAGGAAAAAATAACAGACTTTTTGACATCATTATTGCCCTGCTTCCCGACTGTTGGGAATTGTCCACTGGCCCTACATTGATCCTTAAACAAGGGCAATTTTATGGACTGGCATAAGTTGAACCACGAATCAAAGAAGAACCATAACACAAAACCTGTCAACAATATTATCCTAAACAAGAGAGAGAAACACCACCAATAAACTCACCACAATATTAAGATGCCTGGACATCAGCAAAAAAATTGCAAAACATACTAAGAAACAGGAAGATATGGATAAATCAATAGAACAAATCAAAATCTTAGACAAGACACAGGATTTAAAACATCTGCTCAATTATGTTCAAAGAAATCTACATCCATTCAAGGGGTTGAAGGAAAATATGGCTAAAGAGATAAACAACATTAAGAAGACCCTGGGTGAGCACAAAGAAGAAGTTGAAAACCTGAACAGGAAAATAACAGAGCTTGTAGAAATGAAAGACACAATGGATGATATTAAAAATAGTTTTGAAGCATATAACATATTTGAAATAGGAAATTAGTGAATTAAAGGTCAGAGCATCTGAACTTGAAAAGAGAGAATAGATAGAGAAAAGAATGGAAAAAAATTGAGCATGGGTTCAAGGAATTGAATGACAAAAAGAAACACACCAACATATGTGTCATGGGAGTTTGAGTAGGAGAAAAGAAGGGAAACAGGACAGAAAGACTATTTGAGGAAATAATGACCAAATATTTTCCAACTCTTATGAAAGACATGAAAATCTGCATCCAAGAAGCACTACTTACTCCAAACAGAATAAATCTGAACAGATCTACTCTAAGGTCTATACTTATCAAAATGTCAATTGCCAAAGATAAAGAGAGAATTCTGAAAACAGCAAGAAAAAAATGATTCATAATATACATGGGAATTTTAATAAGACTTATTGCAGATTTCTCATCAGATACCATGGAGGCAAGAAGACAGTTGTATGATATATTTAAGATATTGAAAAAGAAAAACTGCCAGTCAGTAATTCCTTACTCAGTAAAATTATCCTTCAAAAAAAGGAAGAGTTTAAAATATTCACAGATAAACAGAAACTAAGAGAGTTTTTAAACAAGAAGCCAAATCTGCAAGAATTACTAAAGGTAATGCTGCAGCCTGAAAGAAAAGACAAGAAAGAGAGGCTTGGAGGAGAGTGTAGAAAAGAAGATTATCAGAAAGGGTAACCAAAAGTGTAAAAAGACAGACAAATATGAGAAATGATATATGAAAACTAAAGGAAAAATGGTTGAAATAAGTAATGCCTTTACAGTAATAACTTTGAATGTTAATGATTTAAATGCCCCAATCAAAGACACGACCTGACAGAGTGGATACAAAAAATATGAGCCATCCATATACTGTCTACAAGAGAATCACCTTAGACCCAAGTATACAAAAAGGCTGAAAGAGAAAGATGGGGAAAGGTACTCCAGGCAAACCATAACCAAACAAAACAAGAATATCTATATTGTCAAAACAGACTTTAAATGCAAAAATATTGTAACAATTACAGAAAGCCAATATATATTAATAGAAGGGGAAATCCATCAGGAAGAAATAACACTCATAAATACCTATGCATGTAACCAGGGTGTCCCAAATGCATGAAGCAAACTCTGGCAAAACTGAGAGAAGACGTAGACATCTCTACAAAACTCAGAGAATTCAAGATGTCACTCACATGAATAGATAGAACAACTAAAAAGAATATCAATGAAGAAACAGAGAACATGAACAATATAACTAACTAAATGAGTTAGACCTGACAGACAAATATAGAACATTACATCCCAAATCAACAGAATATACATTCTTCTCAAATGCTCAAGGATCTTTCTTCAGGATATACCACATATTGGGTCACAAGAGATTTCAATAAATTTAAAAACATTGAGTTTATACAAAGTACCTTCCCTGATAAAATGCAATGAAGCTGGAAATCAATAATAGGTGAAACATGGGGAAATTTGCAAATATATTGAGGTTAAACAACACATTCTTAAACAATCAGTGGGTCAAAGAAGAAATTACAAGAGAAATTAGTAAATACCTTGAGAGGAGTGAAAATGAGAACACGACTTCTTAAAGCTTATGGGATATGGCAAAGGCACCTCTGAGAAGGAAATTTATAGCCCTACGTATCTATAGTAAAAAAAAGAAGAAAGAGCTAAGATCAAAGATCTAACTGAATACCTAGAGGAACTAGAAAAAGAACAACAAATTAATACCAAGTCAAGCAGACGCAAAGAAATAACAAATATTAGATCATAAATAAATAAAATTGAAAACCATAAAAAAAAATAGCGAATCAACAAAACAAAAAGCTGGTTCTTTGAGAAGTTCAATTAAATCAATAAACCCTTAGCTAGACTATAAACTAAAAAAGAGAGATGATGCACATAAATAAGTAAGGAATGAAAGGGTTGTGATTACTACTGACCCCACAGAAATAAAATGTATCATAAGAAGATGTTATGAAAAACTGTATGTCAACAAATTATACAACCTAGTTGAAATGAATAAATTCCTAGAAATGCATGAACAGTCTACACTGGCTCTAGAAGAAATACAAGGCAGGCCACAAAAAAACAATCAAAAGTAAATATATTGAATCAGTCATCAAAAATCTCCCAGGAAAGAGAAGCCCAGATGCAGATGGCTTCACAGGTGAATTCTACCAATCATTTCAAGAATAATTAATAATATTGTTCAAACTCTTCCAAAAAATTGAAGAGGAGGGAAAATTACCTAACTCATTTTAGGAAACCAACATCATCCTAAAACCAAGGCCAGATAAAGATTGATTACCAACTAATTTCTTTCATGATTATAGATGCAAAAAATTCTAAGCAAATTACTTGCAAAACAAATCAAACAGCATATTCAAAGAATCATCACCAAGTTCAAGTAGGTTTTATTCTGGGTATGCAAGGGTGGTTCAACACAGGAAAATCAATTAGTGTCATACACCACATTAACAAATTGAAGGAAAATATCTACATGTTCATTTCAAATGACGCAGAAAAGACAGTTGACAAAATCCAGCATCCTTTCTTGATTAAAATGCTTCAAAAGATAGGAATAGAAGGAAATGTCCTCAACATGATACAGGGCATATATGAAAACCTACAGACCACATAGTACTCAAAGAGAAAAGGTGAAAACTTTCTCTCTAAAATCAGGAAGAACATAAGGATATCCACTATCACCACTGCTATTCAATATTGTGCTAGAAGTTCTAGCTAGAGCAATTAAGCAAGAAAAGGAAATACAAGACATCCAAATTGTAAAAAAAGAATTAAAACTCTCACTCTTCCCAGATGACATGACCCTATATATTGAAAATTCTGAAATATCTAGAAAAAAAGCTATTAAAGCTAATGAGTTCAGCAAAGTGGTAGGATGCAAGATCAACATGGAAAAATCAGTAGTGTTTCTATCCTCTAGTAATGAACAATCTGAGTAGAAAATCAAGAAAAAAAATCCATTTACAATAGCAACTAAAAGAAACAAATATCTAAGAATTAATTTCACTAGGAATGTAAAAGACCTGGACTCAGAAAACTACAAAACCTTGGTAAATATAAACATATGGAAGGACAGTCCATGTTCCTGGATTGGGAGACTAAATATTGTTCCTATGCCAATCTACCAAATTTATTTACAGATTCCACACAATTCCAATCAAAATTCCAATAACCTACTTCACAGAAATAGAAAAGTCAATTACCTAATTTATCTGGAAAGGAAAGGGATCTAAATAGCCAAAAACCACCTAAGAAAGAATAGCAAAGTCAGAGAACTCACATTTCCTGATCTTAAAGCATTTTACAAAGCTACAATGGTCCAAACAGCATGGTATTGGCATAAAGATAAACCACTGATCAATGGAATTGAATTGAGCATTCAGAAATAGCCCCTCACCTCTATGGTTAACTGATTTTTGACAGCTATACCAAGTCCACTTACTGGGACAGAACAATCTCTTCAACAAATAGTGTTGGAAAAACTGGATATCTACATCCTTACAAACTCCTTACAAACTCAAAATGGATCAAAGACCTAAACATAAAAGCCAGGACCACAAAACTCTGGAAAACAATATGAAAAAGCATCCCAAGATTTGGCATTCTTAGACCTCACACCCAAAACATTATCAATGAAATTTAAAAAATAGATAAATGGGACTTACTCAAAATTAACTTTCGTACTGCAAAAGGCTTTGTCAAGAAAGTGAGAATGAAGCCTACTTAATGGGAGAAAATTTTTAGAAATTACATATCTGATAAGGGTTTAATATCCAGGATATATAAAGTGATCCTACAACTCAATGATAAAAAGACAAACAACCTGATTTAAAAATGGGGAAAAGACTTGAATAGACATTTTCCAAAGAAGAAATGCAAATGATGGAAAAACACA
>JAKSZT010053893.1:663374-675090 GCA_026826555.1 Tolypeutes matacus
CAATAATGCTGTGAAAAACTAAAAAGAAAAAAAAATGATAGATTTAATTGTATAAAACCATAAGCCACAGCCCACAAATCATCAGGTACATTTAAAAACTTATTAAACTTAGAATACATATTTAATATTTAACTTACTTTAAATAACTATATGAACTGACATGAAAATAGAAATTATGTATACTAATGACCTAATTATAGTTTATATTTTATATAAACTAATCTTATAGTTCTTTTTTTAAAATATATTTTTTATTTTTATTTTTTTAAAAAAAGGTATTTAGATTACATAAATGTTACATAAAAATATAGGGGATGCCCATATGCCCTAATTCCTACACCTCCCACATTTTCCCACATTAAGATCAACTTTCATTTGTGTGGTACATTCATTATAATTGATGAAAACATTTTAGAGCATTGCCACTAAGCAGGGATTATAGTTTACATTGTACTTCACACTCTCTCCTGCACAATTTTGTAGGTTATGGCAAAATATGTAATGGCCCATATCTGTCATTGTAATGTCATTCAAGAAAATTCCCAAGTGCCCAAAATGCCCCCATATTTCACCTGTGTTTCCCTTTCCTTGCCCTCAGAACCTCTAATGGCTACTGCCTCCACATGAATGATATCGATTCTTCCATTGCTAAAATCACAATAATTCTATAGTAGAATATCAGTAAGTCTACTTTAGGCCATAGTTCATTCCCCAACCTGAGAATTCTGGGATGGTGATGTCCACTCCACCTCTAATTGAGAGAAGGCTTTTATCCCATGGGGCATATGGATGGGACTCTCTAGCTTGCAGTTGTAGACTCTCTCGGTTCCTTGGGATTTTTGTTGCTCATCATCATCTCCTAGTTAGTTGTCCTGGGTGAGTACTGGAGAGTAGGTATTGCAACTCTGATGAATTTCAGGGCCCAGTTGGCACATGGACAACCCAGAATTTAAAGTCTCTTGAATGTACATCTCCCAAATCCTGCTTCAACTATAGGTTCAAACTTTTGAACCTTTTGGGACAGAAGAGGCATGTGTAGAGAAGTCATGTCTGAGTCCCACTCTGTCACACTCTGGAGCAAAAACTCCACAGTAGGGCCCCCTGGCATGGCACCAAACTCTGGAGTGTTCTACCATGACCGTAGGTTCTGATTTTCTCCAGAGCCCTCAGGATCCCCACTATTTGGGGTAGTACCTACCTTGGCTGTCTATGAGATCCTGCTGGGACATGCATAAGCATTACCTCTCTGATGACCTTCCGACTCACTTTGAAGTGTCTTAGCCATATACACTCATTTGTCTTTACCTTTTCTCCCTTTTATTCATTTTTTTTTCCAATTGTATCACAAGCTCGTGCTTGGTAGTAATCTCTCGTGCCAAGGAGGTGCATCCCGAGGAGTCATGATCCACACAGTGGGGAAGGTAAGGCATTTATGTGCCGAGTTTGGTTTAGAGAGTGGCCATATTTGAGGAACAAGGAGGCTCTCACGTAGCAACTTTTCGGCACTCTCCAAGACCAGGCTAAGTTGTAAATTCAAGAGCAAAAGGCTAACAAGCACAGTCATCAACATTGAGGGCCCATCAATGGATCATTCTTCTTTACTAGTTTTTGCCCCTGCACTTGGGGGATTATTGCTCTTCCATTAGAGAATGTGGCAGAGCTCCCCAGGAAGGGAATTCAATAATCTTCCAGTTGTTGTGTGAATCTCCACCCACCGTGGCAATGCTCCATGAACATTTGAACATATTTATAAACCTTATATGTATGCCCAGGTGAACTTCCACCCATGTATCCTCCATCACTGACACCCCACCCCATTAATTTTCCCCTGCCATAGTTGTAATCCTTCTGTGATCCAAAACCTCTTCAAAAATGAAGCCAAGAATATTGCCAAATTCAATCAATAGAAAAATGAAATAATAATGATAGGTTTAAAAATAAGAAATGAAAAATAATTATTTGAAAAAACTAAAAATAGAATAAAGTAAAAATATTGGGGTAGTAAAAAAATGAAACATAAAAAAATAAAATAAAATAAATTATTTTTTGACGTTTGTCCTTTCATCACTTATCAGTTGTCCAGTATGTACAGTGGCATTTTCTTCCATTTCTTCCCCAGTGTCTTACTTTTTTTTTTTTTTTAATATTGTCTTCAAAGAAGTTTTAGGTCATAGTTAGGTTACATACAGAATATAGGGGACTCCCATATACCCAACATCCTCCCTCTTTGCCCCCTTCCCTTTTAATAATATTTTTAGATGTAGATGGTACATTTGTTACAATTGATGTATAAATATTGAAACATAGTTACCAACCATGGTCAATGGTTTACACTATGATTTACATTTTAGACCATACACTTTTATAATTTTTTGATGAAATTTAACATGGCCTGTATCCATCATTGCAAGATTATGCAGAACACTTCCATTGCCCCCTAAAAACCCCTCTTTAATCTCTTCTATACCTCACTCCCCCTCCCCTCGGGGCCCACAGGGACCACAGGTTTCACTCCTTGAAGGACAAAATTCTTAGATATTTGCAACAACACTGAGGGCTGGACACATTAGTATGTCCTCCCCTATTAACAAGTGCCCATGCACTCAAGAGACACACACCCCCTCTGTTTGAGAACATATCAGGCCTCTCCAGCATGTGAGTCCAACTCCTTCCCACTCATTATGTGGATCTTGCCCCACTGTTACAGCACACTATGACAAAATAACCACTCACACATTCTCTAGATGACTGTCCTAGGTATGCCCTGTCTCAAATGCACCCCCCCATTCAATACCCTGAACCAGTAATGCTTCCTTGTCATATTGTCAATAGTGTTTTCTCAACATTGTAGTTTCACCCACGTACCCACCTATCCCCAGTGTTCACCTATTCCCTCTCCCAACCCTCCTCCCAGTTCCTTGGACCATCCAACCCTTACTCCCTACACTACACCCCTGTGAGGCTTGCACCATCCAATCCAAGAGTATCCCTACACCCATGTCAAATCTCTTCACTGCACAACTACTCACTTTCACTTTATTATAGATTTCACCCATATGGGCATTGGCTCACGATCTTCTCCTTTCCTATTTCCTGTAATCCTATCTTCCAGACTCTAGCTCTCTGAGTCAGCTAGATTTGCTTAATTCATATCAGGGAGTTCATGTAATATTTGTCCTTCAATGTCTGGCTTGCTTCACTCAACATAAAGTCCTCAAGATTCATCCATGTTATCCCATGTATTAGTACTGTATTCCTCCTTACAGCTGAGTAACATTCCATGGTATGTATATACCACATTTTGTTTATTCATTCATCTGCTGATGGGCATTTGGGTTGATTCCAACTTTTGGCAATAGTGAATAATGCCTCTAAGAATATTGGTGTGCATATATCTGTTTGTGTCCTTGCTCTCAGTTCTTCTGGGTATATACCCAGCAGTGGAATCACTGGGTCATATGGAATATCTATATTTAGTTTTTTGAGGAACTGCCAAACTGTCCTCCAAAATGGCTGGACCATTCTACATTCACACCATCAGTAGATGAGGGTACCCATGCCTCCACATCATCTCCAACACTAGTATTCCTCTGTTTTTTTAATGGCTGACAGTCTAATGGCTGTAAGATGGTATCTCGTTATAGTATTGATTTGCATTTCCCTAATAGCTACTGATGTTGAGCATCTTTTCATGTGGTTTTAGCCATTTGTATTTCTTCTTTGGAGAAGTGTCTGTTCAAATCTCTTCCCCATTTTTTAAATGGGTTGTTTGTCTTTTTATTTTCAAGATGTAGGATTTCTTTATATATGCTGGATATTAGCCTCCTATCAGATATATGGTTACCAAATATTTTCTCTCATTGAATAGGCTGTCTATTCACTTTCTTCACTAACTCCTTTGAGGTGCAAAAGGTTTTAATTCTGAGGAGGTCCCATTTAACTATTTTTTCTTTTGCTGCCCATGCTTTGAGTGTGAAGTTCATGAAGCTGTTTCCTATTACAGGGTCCTGTAGCTGCATCCCTACATTATCTTTCAAGGTCTTTATGGTCTTGGCTCTTATATTTAGATATTTGATTCATCTTGAGTTGATTTTTGTATAAGGTGTGAGATGGTGTTCTTGTCTCATCCTTTTGGATATGTATATCCAGTTCTCCAAGCATCATTTGTTGAAGAGGCCATTCTCTCCCAGTTGAGAGGGCTTGGTGGCCTTGTCAAATATCAGATAACTGATATTTTGTATATGCGAGGATCTATATCAGAGCTCTCAATTCGGTTCCATTGGTCAATATGTCTATCCTTGTGCCAATACCATGCAGTTTTGACCACTGTAGCATTGTAGTATGCTTTAAAGTCAGGTACTGTGATTCCTCCTATTTCATTTTTCTTTTTCAATATGTCTTTTTTATTTGGAAGGGGTCTCTTGCCCTTCCAAATAAATTTTATTGCTAGTTTTTGAATTCAGTAAAAAATGCTGTATTGATTTTTATTGGGATTGCATTAAATCTGTATATTAGTTTGGGTAGGATAGACATCTTAACAATGTTTAGTCTTCTTATCCATGAAAAGGGAATATTCTTCCAATTATTTAAGTCTTCTTTGATTTTCTTTAACCGTGCTGTGTAGTTTTCTGTGTAAAAGTTATTTACATTTTTAGTTAAGTTAATTCCTAGGTATTTGATTCTTTTAGTTACTACTGTAAATGGTACTTTTTTCTTGATTTCCTCCTCAGATTGTACATTATTAGTGTATAGAAATGCTACTGATTTTTAAGCATTGATCTCATAGCCTGCAACTTCACTGAACTCATTTATAAACTCTAGAAGCTTTGTTGTATATTTCTCAGGGTCGTCTATGTATACAATCATGTCATCTGCAAATAGTGAAATTTTTACCTCTTTTTTCCCAATTTGGATAACTTTTATATCTTTTTCTTGCCTCAGTGCTCAATCAAGTGTTTCAAAGGCAATGTTAAATAGGAGTGGTGATAGTGGGCATTCTTGTCTTGTTCCCTATCTTAGAGAGAAAGCTTTTAGGACTTCACCATTGTATATGATGTTAGCTGTGAGTTTTTCATATATGCCCTTTATCATGCTCAGAAAGTTTCCTTCTATTCCTATCTTTTACAGCGTTTTTATCAGAAAAGGGTGCTATATTTTGTTGAATGCTTTTTCTGCATCTATAGAGATAATCATGTGATTTTTGTTCTTTCAATCTGTTTATGTGGTGTATTACATTGATTGTTTTTCTTATGTTGAAACATCCTTGCATACTTGGGATGAAACCCACATGGTCGTGGTGAATAATTCATTGGATGTGTTGTTGAATATGATTAGCAAGTATTTTGTTCAGGATTTTAGCATCTAGGTTCATCAGAGAGATTGGTCTGTAATTTTCCTTTGTGGCATCTTTTTTTGGCTTTGGTTTTAGGTTAATGTCAACATTGTAAAATGAGTTAGGCATTGTTCCTTCTACTTCTATTTTTTGGAAGATATTAAACAGGATTGGTGTAATTTTTTTCTGGAAAGTTTAGTAAAATTTACCCATGAAGCCATTTGGTCCTGGGCCTTCTTAGTTGGGAGGTTTTTGATGACTGATTCTATCTCTTTACTTGTGTTTGATCTGTTGAGTTCATCAATTTCTTCTTTCGTCAATGTAGCATGCTTTTGTGTTTCTAGGAATTTGTCCATTTCCTGTAAATTATCCTTCTTGTTGGCACATACTTTTTTCAAAGTATCCTCTTAGGATACAATTTATTTCTGTGGGGTCGGTGGTGATATCCCCTTCCTCATTTCTTATTTTGTGTATTTGTATCTTCTCCCTTTTTTTCTTTGTTAGTCTAGCTAAAGGTGTGTCAATTTTATTGATCTTCTCAAAGAACCAGCTTTTGATTTTGTTTATTTTTTCTAGTGCTTTCTTATTTTCTATTTCATTTAGTTCTGCTCCAATCTTTGCTATTTCCTTTTTTCTACTTCCTTTCAGGTTGGCTTGTTGTTCTTTTTCTAATTCCTCCAGGAATTAAGTGTTTGATTTTAGCTCTTCTTTTTTGATATATGCATTTATTGCTATGAATTTCCCTCTCAGTACAGTTTTAGCTGCATGCAATATGTTTTGATATGTTGTGTTGTCATTTTTATTCATTTCAAGGTAGTTACTGATTTCTTTGGAAATTTCTTCCTTGATCCACTCTTTGTCTAGGGTCTGTGTTGTTTAACTTCCATATCTTTGTGCCTAATCAGGTTTTCTGGCCCTTACTGATTTCCAGCTTCATTCCACTGTAGTCAAAGAAATTACTCTGTATGATTTCAATCTTTCTGAGTTCATTGAGATTTTTTTCTGTGGCCTAGTATGTGGTCTATCTTGGAGAATGATACAAGTGCACTCAAGAAGAATGTATATCCTGCTGTATTTAGGTATAGTGTTCTGTATATGTCAATTTGGTACAAATCCTCTAATGTATTATTCAGAGACTTTAATTACTTATTGATTCTCTTTCTATATAATTTGTCTAATGGTGATAATGATGTATTAAAGTCCTCCTCTATAATTATAGAGGCATCTATTTCTCCACTCAGTTTCTCCAGTATTTACTTCATGTATTTTTTTACACATTTATTTATTTATTTATTTTTATCCATTTTAAAACTCCCTCCCTCCCCCCAGGTTTTGTGGTTTTTTTTTTTTTTTTTTGCTGTTTTGTGTCCATTCACTGGGCAATTCTCTATGTCAGTTTCCTGCCCTCTCTTTCACCTTCTCCTCCTGTCTTAGCTGGGATTCAATCCTGGTAACTTCTGATGTGGGAGAGAGGCGTTCTGCCACATGCACCACCTTATTTCCTGGTTTTTCATCACATCTCATCTTGGCTTTCCCTTGTGTCACTCTCCTGTTATGTCATCATCTTGCTGTGTCTTGGCGGGGCTTAGCACATCAGCTCAAGGGGCCTGATGGCACACCCGCATATAGGGCCTGTGGGCTCACCCACTCACTGCACCTGATGGCATGCCCATGCACAGGGTCTGATGGCACACCCACACATGGGGCCTAGCGGTCCACATGCCTTCTATATTTTTCTTTATTTTACTTGGGGGGGATGTCCCAGGGATTGAACCTAGGTCCCTCTATATGGGAGAAGGATGCCCAACTATTTGAGCCACATCTGCTCCCCATCCTCATGTATTTTGAGGCACCCTGGTATGGTGTATAAATATTTATGATTGTTCTTTCTTCTTGAAAGATCACTTCTTTTACTAATATATAGAGTCCATCTTTGTCCCTTACAATAGTTTGCATTTAATGTCTATTTTGTCCAATATTAGCACAGCTATGCCCACCCTATTTTGGTTATTGTTTGTTGTAAAATTGTTTTCCAGCCATTCATGTTCAGCCTTCTTCAATCCCTGGGTCTAAGGTGCATTTCTTGTAGACAGCATATAGATTGGTCATATTTCCTTATCCATTCTGCCAATCTGTATCTCTTGACTGATCAGTTTAATCCATTATCATTTAGTGTTATTGCTCTCAAGGAATTACTTACATTAGCCATCTTTTATTTGGGTTTATGTATGTAATATGTTGTTTTTATTTTCTTCTCATTGTTTTAGTTGTTCTTACACTCCCCTCCAACTCTCTCTCTCCTGTTTTTTCCTGTCAACTTGCAGAACTTCCTTTAGTATTTTTTGAAGGGTGGGTTTCTTATTGGCATGCTCTCTTAATTTCTGTTTATCTGTGAATATTTTGAACTTTCCATCATTTTTGAATGCCAGCTTTGCTGGATAGAGAATTCTTGGTTGGAAATTTTTTCTTTTAGTATCTTAACTATGTCATACCACTGCCTTCTGCCTTCCATGGTTTCAGATGAGAAATCAGCACTGAATTTTATTGAGCTTTCCTTATATGTGATGGTTCTCTTTTATCTTGCTGCCTTTAGTATTTTCTCTTGTCTTGAGAATTGGACAGTTTGACAAGTATATGTCTTGGAGTAGGCCTGTTGATATTCATACTGTTTTGGATGTGCTGTGCTTCCTGGACATGTATGTCCACCTCCTTCAATAGTGTTGTGAAGTTTTCAGCCATTATTTCCTTCAACACTCCTTCTGTCCACTTTCCCTTTGGTTCTCCCTCTGGGATGCTTATAATGCATATGTTTGTGCATTTTGTGTTGTCGTTCAAATCCCTAAGTTCCTGCTGGACAGCTTTATTGGTTGTTCAATGTTCTACAACTTTTCCTGTTTTCCTGTTCATTCATTGTACTGAGCCATGTCTTTCTGTTTCTTAGTATGTTTGCAATTTTTGTATGCCTTCTGGTCATCGTTTTTTCTTGATGGGTTTATTAAGTTAATTAGCTTCTCTCTCTACTCTAGAGTTTTATTTAGCTGCTGGTTTTGTGTGTGTGTTAAATTTTCTCTTTGACACTTTGTTCTTCTTTTTCTATTTCCTTGCTGTTTTCTATGCTCCCTTGAAGGAAAAAGATTAGGGTCAGAGAAAGCAGAAGAGGTAAGAAAAGAGAAAGGATAATGGTAATAATACAAGTAAAAGTTAGAAGAGGAACTGTATAAGGCTTAGTAAAATTAATATTTAACTCATGCGAGCAGTGTAGAGTAATAGTAATTAAAAAGTGGTGTACCTACAATGAAATGGGAAACCAAATAGAGAAAAATATATAGAGTGATTTAAAAGGCCAGAATGATGAGGAGAGAGAGAAAGAGAAAAGCAAGGATAATATTTTAAAAAGTTAATAAAAAAAGAAAACCGAATAGACAAGATAGAAATAGAAACTAGAAAAACTGAGGACTCAATAAAGAAAGGTGGAATGTAAGAACCACAACAGACAGCAGAAGATAGAAAGATGAAGGAAGGAAAAGTGATAGCACTGGTAGACAAAATCAGTATACACAGAAAATGGGAAATCAAGGAAGAAGAAGCACAGCAAAGAAGAAACAAGCCGGTAGGACCTAATTTTAAAAAAGTGGGGCAGGGAGGTGTATTAGTCAGCCAAAGTGGTGCTAATGCGAAATACCAAAAATGGGTTGGTCTTTAAAAAGGGTATTTATTTGGGGTAGAAGTCCACAGATACCAGGTCATAAAGCGTTAAGTTTCTTCTCACCCAAGTTCATTGCCACATGTTGGAGCGAGACAACTGCTGACATTTGCCAGGGTTCAGGCTTCTTGTGTTCCTCTCTTCCCGGGGCTTCGTTTCTCTCCGGGCTTAGCTCTTCTGGTTCCTCCACAAGGTCAGCTGTAGACTATCAGGCGAACAGCTCACTTCTCTTCTTCTGGGGCCTTTTCTCCAGCATCAAAACTGCTTCTCAAAAATTGCTTCAACTCCATTCTTGCCATGCCTTTTATATTTGATTCCACCCACCAAGGGGTGGGGCTCAATACCCTACTGACATGGCCCAGTCAACGCCCTAATCATAACTTAATCATGCCCAGATTAACAGATCAGTTTACAATCATGATCCAATTATATTTTTGGAATTCATAATTACATCAAACTGCACAACTGCAACAGGAGGAAAGAGGAAAGAAAAACAAGAAACAAAAAATCCAAACAAACACAAAAGCAACCAGTCAAACAAAAACTAAGGAAGAACAGAATTTCTTCTTAGGCCCCTGTGGAGCTTCTCAGGCTGCCGATTTTCATCAATCAATTACCCTGCAGCCTTCTCTCTGCAGGTTTTGGAATGGGTTTTAGTGAGTAAGCTAAGTTAATTTTTTTAAAAGTAACCTTTCTTTAGGAAAAATAAGGGGCTCAAGAAAATCTAATATAAAAATAATGTCTATGTTTTCCCTGTCCTAAAGTATCAGTTGGATGTTTGATATCCCGGTGGATCGCTAGTCCAAGAGGAGCCAGGAATCAAACTAGGAACTTCATCTATTCAAGGCAGAAACTCCTCCACTAAGCTAAACTTTCTTGTTAGGACAGTTAGCGCTTCAAAAAAACTATCCAGTCACTATCCCTCAGGCAGGTTTGACTCTCCTAAGGCAGCAGGATTCAACAGGCTGTGTGAGAAAATCCCTTGAGTTCCCTTTTGAAATTCAAATGGGACCTAGTTGAAGGAATTCACCGCACAGAAATGATTCTTAATCCTCTTCTAGACTAACCCCTCTTCCCAGGGGTCCCCAGATATGCTCTGGGAAACTTATTAAGCACTTCCTACTGTCTGGCTCCCTTAGGGGACTTGAAATTTTGATAGTTTTCAGCATGCAACAGTCAATTGGCTGACTCCACACTCTCACAGGCCAAGTTTCTCTATCCCAGGGTGGTTAGGTAAATCAGACTTCCTCAGTAGATTCACCTCTCCCCTCTGTCTGGTGCCACCTAGAACTGGCTGGCATCCCCTCCAAACCTGAAATAGGGTCAAGGCAACCAAACTCCCAGAAAGAAACACCTTCTCTGCCCTTTACCAGAACCATCCCACTCTTGGAGAATGCTCACTTTTGCTGAATGGTCAGCCAGAGTTGGGGCTCACCCTGACCCTTCGCCCTGAAGGTTGGGCTTAGCTGGCCATGGTTTCCAGTCCCTAAAACTCATGGTTTTATCTTGAACAATCTATCCTCTTTTGTGAGAGAGATGGTGAGTGCCCACTTAAACAGATGCCATCTTGCTACTTTTCCTTATACTTCTTTTATAACAGTGTGCAAAATTTCTAGAAATAAGATAATGTTTTAATTTGGAAATTCCACTTTTACCTATTATTCTCATACATATGCAAAAATAATAGTATGAAGATGCTTTTGATAGTATGAATGATAACTGTGCAAAATGAGGAACATTATAAATTTAATTTAGACATTGTTAAAATAAATGTCAAAATATTCCTACAGCCAATTCGATTAATAATGATAAAGTAGAAAGAGCAGAAATATATATTATGTGATAAATAATATGTGTTTAAAATCTAAAGTATGTTTTTGCATCCTGTTATACGATGTGATTGAAAATATTCATGCATTTGTGAATGTGGGTTTATTTAGAGAAAGAGAAATTTGGAAGGATAAGTTCTTTAACGTATATAGGAGCCTCATATAATTGCATAAATTTTTCCTTTTGCCCATATGATTAAAATTGACCAATGAGAATAGAGGATTCACACAATGTAATGCAGGATTCTATCCATAAAACAAAGGTTTACAGTATTCCAAATGTCTTAGTGGATGTGAAACTTTAAAAAAAAAAAAAAGAGCTATAATATAGTTGTCCTCCTGACCTGTGTCTAATGCTGATGTATCATCCCCTGTCTCCAAGGACACTGTCCCCACTGAAGCCTGTGTTTTTGTGGGTTTTTTTTTCCAAAATTTCATTACTCTGAAAATTCATTAATGACTTCTGAATGTAGGTCACCAAGGACCTTTATTTTCACTGAGTGACATTTTCAGCAAATTATAAAAGAAAAGTGCTCTACATCATAAAATAATTTCCCATTGCCTGATTTTTTTAGAATATCACTTTTTTCACCAGTGGATACAGTTCCATTCCAGGCTTCAGAGTAACTTATGTTCTCTTCAGTGATGGAAAGAGTAAGAAAATGTTGGGGAGCTTATAAGAGCACTAAGGCCATTATCAGGAATTCTGTCAAATTTGCCAAGGATGAAAATCTCAGTATGCTCTATGCATTCCCTGACATGCTAGTAAATGTGAAAATATAAATGTATTCATCAAAATATCACTTTCAACATTTCAGTCTTAATATTGTTATGTTTAAACAACCAACAGAA
>JAKSZT010053893.1:730688-776734 GCA_026826555.1 Tolypeutes matacus
AGTTGTATGATATATTTAAGATATTGAAAAAGAAAAACTGCCAGTCAATAATTCCTTACTGAGTAAAATTATCCTTCAAGAAAAGGGAGAGTTTAAAATATTCACAAATAAACAGAAACTAAGAGAGTTTTTAAACAAGAGACCAAATCTGCAAGAATTACTAAAGGTAGTGCTGCAGCCTGAAAGAAAAGATGAGAGAGAGGCTTGGAGGAGAGTGTAGAAAAGAAGATTATCAGAAAGGGTAACCAAAAGTGTAAAAAGACAGACAAATATGAGAAATGATATATGAAAGCTAAAGGAAAAATGGTTGAAGTAAGTAATGCCTTTACAGTAATAACATTGAATGTTAATGATTTAAATGCCCCAATCAAAGACACGAGCTGACAGAGTGGATACAAAAAATACGAGCCGTCCATATACTGTCTAGAAGAGAATCACCTTAGACCCAAGTATACAAAAAGGCTGAAAGTGAAAGATGGGGAAAGATACTCCAGGCAAACCATAACCAAGCAAAACAAGGATATCTATACTTGTGAAAACAGACTTTAAATGCAAAAAGATTGTAACAATTACAGAAAGCCAATATATATTAATTGAAGGGGAAATCCACCAGGAAGAAATAACAATTATAAATATCTATGCATGTAACCAGTGTGTCCCAAATTCATGAAGCAAACTCTGGCAAAACTGAGAGGAGAAATAGACGTCTCTATAAAACTCAGAGAATTCAAGATGTCACCCACATGAATAGATAGAACAACTAAACAGAATATCAGTAAAGAAAGAGAGAACATGAACCAATATAACTAACTAAATGAGCTAGACCTAACAGACAAATACAGAACATTACATCCCAAATCAGCAGAATATGCATTCTTCTCAAATACTCATGGATCTGTCTTCAGGGTATACCACATATTGGGTCACAAAAGAGATTTCAACAAATTTAAAAACATTGAGTTTGTACAAAGTACCTTCCCTGATAAAATGAAATGAAGCTGGAAATCAATAATAGGTGAAACATGGGGAAACTTGCAAATATATTGAGGTTAGACAACACATTCTTAAACAATCACTGGGTCAAAGAAAAAATTACAAGAGAAATTAATAAATACCTTGAGAGGAATGAAAATGAGAACACGGCTTCTTAAAGCTTATGGAATATGGCAAAGGCACTTCTGAGAAGGAAATTTATAGCCTTACATATCTATATTAAAAAAAGAAGAAAGACCTAAGATCAAAGATCTAACTGAACACCTAGAGGAACTAGAAAAAGAACAGCAAATTAATATCAAATCAAGCAGATGCAAAGAAATAACAAATATTAGATCAGAAATAAATAAAATTGAAAACCAAAAAAAAAAAAAAAAAATGGAGAATCAACAAAACAAAAAGCTGGTTCTTTGAGAAGTTCAATTAAATCAACAAACCCTTAGCTAGACTAGAAACTAAAAAAGAGAGAAGATGCACATAAATAAGTCAGGAATGAAAGGGTTATCATTTCTACTGACCTCACAGAAATAAAATGGATCATAAGAAGATGTTATGAAAAACTATGTCTACAAATTATACAACCTAGTTGAAATGAATAAATTTCTAGAAATGCATTAACAGTCTACACTGACTCTAGAAGAAATACAAGGCAGGGCACAACAAACCAATTAAAAGTTAATAGATTGAATCAGTCATCAAAAATCTCCCAGAAATGAGAAGCCCAGATGCAGATGGCTTCACAGGTGAATTCTACCAATCATTTCATGAATAATTTACAATATTGCCCAAACTCTTCCAAAAAATTGAAGAGGAGGGAAAATTACCTAACTTATTTTAGGAAACCAATATCATCCTAATACCAAGGCCAGATAAAGATTGATTACAAACTAAGTTCTTTCATGATTATAGATGCAAAAAATTCTAAGCAAATTACTTGCAAAGCAAATCAAACAGCATATTCAAAGAATAATAACCAAATTCAAGTAGGTTTTATTTTGGTTATGAAAGGATGGTTCAACACAGGAAAATCAATTAATGTCATACACCACATTAACAAATTGAAGGAAAATATCTATATGCTCATTTCAAGTGATGCAAAAAAGAGCTGACAAAATCCAGCATCCTTTCTTGATTAAAATGCTTCAAAAGATAGGAATAGAAGGAAATGTCCTCAACATGATACAGGGCATATATGAAAACCTACAGCCCGCATATTACACAAAGAGCAAAGGTGAAAACTTTCTCTCTAAAATCAGGAAGAACATAAGGCTATCCACTATCAACATTGCTATTCAATGTTGTGCTAGAAGTTCTAGCTAGAGCAATTAAGCAAGAAAAGGAAATACAAGACATCCAAATTGTAAAAGAAGAATTAAAACTCTCACTCTTCCCAGATGACATGACCTTATATATTGAGAATTCTGAAATATCTAGAAAAAAAGCTATTAAAGCTAATGAGTTCAGCAAAGTGGTAGGATGCAAGATCAACATGGAAAAATCAGTAATGTTTCTATAAACTAGTAATGAACAATCTGAGGAGGAAATCAAGAAAAAATTCCATTTACAATAGCAACTAAAAGAAACAAATATCTAAGAATTAATTTCACTAGGAATGTAAAAGACCTGTACTCAGAAAACTACCAAACCTTGGTGAATATAAACATATGGAAGGACAGTCCATGTTCCTGGATTGGGTGACTAAATATTGTTCCAATGTCAATTCTATGCAAATTTATTTACAAATTCAACACAATTCCAATCAAAATTCCAATAACCTACTTCACAGAAATAGAAAAGTCAATAACCTAATTTATCTGGAAAGGAAAGCGACCTAAATAGCCAAAAACCTCCTAAGAAAAAAGAGCAAAGTCAGAGGACTCACATTTCCTGATCTTAAAGCATTTTACAAAGCTACAGTGGTCCAAACAGCATGGTATTGGCATAAAGATAAACCATTGATCAATGGAATTGAATTGAGAATTCAGAAATAGCCCTTCACCTCTATGGTTAACTGATTTTTGACAGCTATACCAAGTCTACTTTACTGGGACAGAACAATCTCTTCAAAAAATAGTGTTGGGAAAACTGTATATCTATATCCTTATAAACTTCTTACAAACTCAAAATGGATCAAAGACCTAAACCTATAAGCCAGGACCACAAAACTCTGGAAAACAATATAAAAAAGCATCTTCAAGATTTGGCGTTTTTAGACTTCACACCCAAAACATTATCAATGAAATAAAAATATAGATAAATGGGACCTTCTCAAAATTAAACAATTTTGCACTGCAAAAGGCTTTGTCAAGAGAGTGAAAATGCAGCCTACTTAATGGGAGAAAAATTTTAAAAATTACATATCTGATAATGGTTTAATATCCAGGATATATAAAGTTATCCTACAACTCAATGATAAAAAGACAAACAACCTGATTTAAAAATGGGGAAATGACTTGAATAGACATTTTCCAAAGAAGAAATGCAAATGATGGAAAAAACACATGAAAATATGTTCAACATCACTAGATGTTAGGGAAATGCAAATAAAAACTACAATGAGATATTATTTCACACCTATTAGAAAGGCCACTATTGAAAAAAAAAAAACTACAGGTGCTAGAGAGTCTGTGGAGAAAAAGAATATTTATATGCTGTTGGTGAGAATGTATACTGGCACAGCCACTTTGGAGGACTGTTTGGCAGTTCTTAAAGAAGTTAAATATGGATCTGTTATGTGATCCAGCAATTCCACTACTGGATATATACCCAGAAAATTTGAGAGCATGGATATCTGCATATTATCAGTTCAAAGTGGCATTATTCACAAATGCGCAAAGATAGAAATGACCCAGTTTTCCATCAACTGATGAATGGGTAAATAAATTGTGATATATACACAGCTGTAAGAAGAAATGAAGTTGTGAGGCACATGATAACATGGATGAACTTGGAGGACATTAGGTTGAATGAAACAAGCCAGACACAAAGTGACAATTATTGTATGATTTTGCTAATATGAATTAAATATAATGATCAAAGTCATGGAGTTAATAGCTAGAATATAGGTCAACTGAAGATAGAAGGAGGATAAAGAATGGAAAGCTGAGGCATAATTTGTGCAGAATCTGTAAAAATGTTGTTTGTAATTGTTTGGGTATGGATAGAGGTTATGATAGCACATTTTAGTGATTATAATTTCACTAATTCATGAGTATGACAGTGATTGAAAGGGAAAGTCTAAGGTTGTATATATAACAGAAGGGAAACTAAAAAATGAAACCTGGATATGAATAGCATAGCAAATTTTCTTGGGGACAAAGAGTATGGATAATAGGCCACATATAAGAATGTTTTTCTCTGAATGAGAACAAATGGATGTTAATGTTACAAGATGTTGATAATATGGTGATATTTGTGCAAAAATACAACTAAAGCAAATTAGGGAATGTAGGGAATAGCAAAATATTAATATTCTTCCATGAATGGTAAAATAGAAAATAATGCTAAAGGAAAGAAATCAGACTCAATACACTACATTTGACTCCATTTATACAAAATGTAAATACAAAAAACTTTTAGAGACAGAAATGGATTAGAAGTTATGTATAGTAGGAGAAGGATAGACGGATTGAGAGATGAATACTAAGGGATAGGCAGTTTTTTCTTTTGGAGTAATGAAAATGCTCTAATATTGATTGCAGTGATGAATACACAACTCTGTGATTACACCAAAAGCTATTGATTTTTCAGTATAGATGGGTTGTATGGTTTCTGAATACATTTCAATAAAATTTATTTTAAAAATCTCTAAAAGGTAAGTGTGATCTTGAACACATTAAATATCTTCCTATAATTTGTAAAAAAGGGATGAAAAAAAATTAGACTGTGGATTTCAAGCCAACAATATTAATGATAATAATAAATATAAATGACCTAAACACACCCAATCAAAACCAGAGAATGTCGGATTGGATAAAAAAGCAAAAACAGCTCTAGGCAATATACAAAACCTACTTTAATTTAAGGGCAAAAATAACTGAGAATAAAAGGATGAAAAAAAATTTATGTTGCTAACACCAAGCAAAAGAAATTGGAGATTACTACATTAGTATTGGACAAAGTAAATCCCAGAGCAAAGAATGTTACCTGAGATGAAAGGGATTATTTAGGACATGGCAATCTTAAATGTTCATGTCACTGATAACAATATTTCAAATATATAACATATATAACACAAAAACTGACCAAACTGCAAGGAGAAATTGGATTATAATTGGAGAGTTCAATACCTTTTTATTAAGGATTAACATAAAATGTATGCAGGAAATATAAAAAAATATATAGAAAACCTGAATAAAACTATCAATTAAATTGACCTGATCAACACTTAGAGAACACTTGATCCAAACAATAGCAGTATAAACAATTATATCAAAAGTTTTACAAACAATTTATAATATAGACCATATTCTGAGCCATAATATAATTCAAATCATACATTATATGAACTCTAAACAATAGATTTAAAATAGAAATAACAGGAAGCATCAGGAAAATCTCTAAATATGTGGGAATTAACACAAGTCTAAATTAAACATTAATCAAAGAAGAAATCAAAAGAGATATTAACAGTTTTTTTAAATGAATTTGAATTTAAAAATGTCAATATAAGTTGCATATAGCTAAAACAGAATTTAGAGGCATATTTATACTACTCATTGCCTATATGAAAAAAGAAAACTCTCACACAAATTTGCTATTTTTTCCCTTTTAAGAATGAAAAGAAGAAAAATGCAAATCTAAAACCAAAAGAAGAAAATAATAAAAATCATTGTAGAAATCAATTAGAATGTAAAAGGAAAGAAGAGAAAATTATTTCTTAGAAAATCTCAATAAAGAAACAAGATGACACAAATTACTGATATGGCAAATGACAGATGTGGCACTTCACATTCTACAAATATTAAAGGATAAGGGAATATTATTTTGAAACATAGCCTTAAATCGACAACTTATATAAAATTGACACATTCCATAAAGAACTCTTCACTAATGGTGGCACTTAAAAAACATTCTGAGTCACAGGACTCAGAATGGCAATGTTAGCAAGTTTACAGTTATTTACAGGAAAATAATACAATATAAGAACAACATTAAAATAAGAATATGTGTCACAGACAAATGCTGTGACACACTAAGGAATCTGAAGAGGCCTGGTACATACTCTTATTGTGAATTATACCTCAATAATGCTGTTAAAAACTAAAAAGAAAAAAAAAAGATAGATTTAACTGTATAAAACCATAAACCACAGGCCACAAATCAGCACAGACACATTTAAAAACCTATTAAACTTAGAATACATATTTAACTTACTTTAAATAACAAAATATGAATTGACATTAAAAATAGAAATGATGTATACTAATGACCTAATTATAGTGACAAATATTTGATATAAACTAATCTTATAGTTCTTTTTTTTTAAAATATTTTTTATTTTTATTTTTTTTAAAAAGGTATTTAGATTACATAAATGTTACATAAAAATATAGGGGATTCTCATATGCCCCACTTCTTACATCTCCCACATTTTTCCACATTAACGTCATCTTTCATTAGTGTGGTACATTCATTACAATTGATGGAAAAATTTTAGAGTATTGCCACTAAGCATGAATTATAGTTTACATTGTACTTCACACTCTCCTGCACAATTTTGTAGGTTATGGCAAAATATGTAATGGCCCATATCTGTCATTGTAATGTCATTCAAGAAAATTCCCAAGTGCCCAAAATGCCCCCATATTTTACCTGTGTTTCCCTTTCCTTGCCCTCAGAACCTCTAATGGCTACTGCCTCCACATGAATGATATTGTTTCTTCCATTGCTAAAATCACAATAATTCTATAGTAGAATATCAGTAAGTCTACTTTAGTCCATAGTTCATTCCCCAACCTGAGGATTCTGGGATGGTGTTGCCCACTTCAACTCTAATTGAGAGGAGGCTTTGATCCCATGGGGCATATGGATGGGACTCTCTTGCTTGCAGTTGTAGAGTCTCTCGGTTCCTTGGGATTGTTATTGTCCATCATCATCTCCTAGTTAGTTGTCCTGGGCGAGTTCTATGAACTGGAGAGTAGATATTGCAACTCCGATGAATTTCAGGGCCCAGCTGGCACATGGACAACCCAGAATTTAAAGTGTAGAGAAGTCACATCTGAGTCCCACTCTGTCACACTCTGGAGCAAAAACTCCAAAGTAGGACCAACTGGCATGGCACCAAACTCTGGAGCATTCTGCCATGACTGTAGGTCCTGGGTTTCTCCAGAGCCCTCAGGATCCCCACTATTTGGAGTAGTATCTACCTTGGCTGTTTATGAGATCCTGCTGAGACATGCATAAGCATTACCTCTCTGATGACCTCCTGACTCACTTTGAAGTCTCTTAGCCATATACACTCATTTATCTTTACCTTTTCTCCCTTTTATTCATTTTTTTCCAATTGTATCACCAGCTTGTGCTTGGTAGTAATGTCTCGTGCCAAGGAGGTTTATCCCCAGGAGTCAAGATCCACACTGGGGGGAAGGTAATGCTTTATGTGCTGAGTTTGGTTTAGAGAGAGACCATACTTGAGGAACAAGAAGGCTCTCAGGAGGCAACTCTTAGGCACTCTCCAAGACTAGGCTAAGTTGTAAATTCAAGAGCAAGAGGCTAACAAGCATAGTCGTCTACATTGAGGGTCCATCAATGGACCATTCATCTTCACTAGTCTTCGCCCCTGCACCTGGGGGATTATTTCTCTTCCACTAGAGAATGTGGCAGAGGTCCTCAGGATGGGAATTCAATAATCTTCCAGTTGTTGTATGTATCTCCACCCACTGTGGCAATACTCCATGAACATTTGAACATATTTATATAGCTTATATGTATGCCCAGGTGAACTTCCACCCATGTATCCCCCATCACTGTCACTCCACCCCATTAATCGTCCCCTGCCATAGATGTAATCCTTCTGTGATCCAAAACCTCTTCAAAAATGAAGCCAAGAATATTGCCAAATTCAATTAATAGAAAAATGAAATAATAATGATAGGTTTAAAAATAAGAAATAAAAAACATAATAATTTGGAAAAAACTAAAAATAAAGTGAAAATATTGGGGTAGCAAAAAAACAAAACATTAAAAAATAAAATAAATTATTTTTTTTGACATTTTTCCTTTCATCACTGTAATATCAGTTGTCCAGTATGTACATTTTCTTCCATTTCTTCCCCAGTGTCTTACTTTTTCAAAAAATATTGTCTTCAAAGAAGTTTTAGGTCACAGTAAGGTTACATACAGAATATACGGGACTCCCATATACCCAACATCCTCCCTCTTTTCCCCCTTCCCTATTAATATTCTTTTTAGATGTGGATGGTACATTTGTTACAACTGATGTATAAATATTGAAACATAGCTACCAACCATGGTCAATGGTTTACATTATGATTTACATTTTAGACGATACACTTCTATAATTTTTTGATGAAATTTAACATGGCCTGTATCCATCATTGCAAGATTAGGCAGAACACTTCCATTGCCCCCCACCAAAACCCCTCTTTAATCTCTTCTATACCTCACTCCCCCTCCCCTCAAGGCCCACAGAGACCACCAGGTTTCACTCCTTGAAGGGCAAAATTCTTAGATATTTGCAACAACACTGAGGGCTGGACACATTAGTATGCCCTCCCCTATTAAGAAGTGCCAATGCTCTAAAGAGACACACACACACCCCCTCTGTTTGAGAAAATATCAGGCCTCCCCAGCATGTGAGTCCAACTCCTTCCCACTCATTATGTAGGTCTTGCCCCACTGTTACAGCACACTATGACAAAATGATCTCTCACACATTCTCTAGATGACTGTCCTAGTTATGCCCTGTCTCAAATGCCCCCCCATTCAATATCCTAAACCAGTAATACTTTCTTGTCATATTGCCAATAGAGTTTTCTCAACATTATAGTTTCACCCATGTACCCACCTATCCCCAGGGTTCACCTATTCTCTCTCCCAACCCTCTTCCCAGTTCCTTGAACCATCCAACCCTTACTCCCTACACTACACCCCTGTGAAGCTTGCACCACCCAACCCAAGAGTATCCCTACACCCCTGTCAAATCTCTTCACTGCACAACTACTCACTTCCACTTTATTATAGATTTACCCTTATGGGTATTGGCTCACAATTTTCTCCTTTCCTATTTCCTGTAATCCTATCTTCCAGACTCTAGATCTCTGAGTCGGCTAGATTTGCTTAATTCATATTAGGGAGGTCATGTAATATTTGTCTTTCAATGCCTGGCTTGCTTCACTCAACATAAAGTCCTCAAGATTCATCCATGTTATCCCATGTGTTAGTACCGTATTCTTTCTTATAGCTGAGTAACACTCCATGGTATGTATATACTACATTTTGTTTATTCATTCCTCTGCGGATGGGCATTTAGGTTGATTCCAACTTTTGGCAATAGTGAATAATGCCGCTAAGAACATTGGTGTGCATATATCTGTTTGTGTCCTTCCTTTCAGTTCCTCTGGGTATATACCCAGCAGTGGAACCACTGGGTTGTATGGAATATCTATATTTAGTTTTTTGAGGAACGGCTAAACTGTCTTTCAAAATGGCTGGACCATTCTACACCATCAGTGGATGAGGGTACCCATGCCTCCACATCCTCTCCAACTCTAGTATGCCTCTGTTTTTTAATGGCTGCCAGTCTAATGGCTGTAAGATGGTATCTTGTTATAGTTTTGGTTTGCATTTCCCTAATAGCTAGTGATATTGAGCATCTTTTCATGTGGTTTTAGCCATTTGTATTTCTTCTTTGGAGAAGTGTCTGTTCAAACCTCTTGCCCATTTTTTAAATGGGTTGTTTGTCTTTTTATTTTCAAATGGAGGATTTCTTTATATATGCTGGATATTAGCCTCCTATCAGATATATGGTTACCAAATATTTTCTTTCATTGGGTAGGCTGTCTATTCACTTTCTTCACTAACTCCTTTGAGATGCAAAAGGTTTTAATTTTGGGGAGGTCCCATTTATCTATTTTTTCTTTTGCTGCCCATGCTTTGAGTGTGAAGTTCATGAAGCTGTTTCCTATTACAGGATCCTGTAGACACATCCCTACATTATCTTCCAAGGCCTTTATGGTCTTGACTCTTATATTTAGATATTTGATTCATCTTGAGTTGATTTTTGCATAAGGTGTGAGATGGTGTTCCTGTCTCATCCTTTTGGATATGTATAACCAGTTCTCCAAGCATCATTTTTTGAAGAGGCCATTCTCTCCCAGTTGAGAGGGCTTGGTGGCCTTCTCGAATATCAGATAACTGTATATGTGAGGATCTATATCAGAGCTTTCAATTCGGTTCCATTGGTCAGTATGTCTATCCTTGTGCCAATACCATGAAGTTTTGACCACTGTAGCTTTGTAGTATGCTTTAAAATCAGGTACTGTGATTCCCCCTATTTCATTTTTCTTTTTCAATATGTCTTTGGATATTCAGGGCCTCTTGCCCTTCCAAATAAATTTTATTGCTAGTTTTTGCAATTCAGTAAAAAATGCTGTGTTGATTTTTATTGGGATTGCATTATATCTGTATATTAGTTTGGGTAGGATAGATATCTTAACGATGTTTAGTCTTCCTATCCATGAACAGGGAATATTTTTCCAATTATTTAAGTCTTCTTTGATTTTCTTTAACAGTGCTGTGTAGTTTTTTGTGTTTACATTTTTAGTTAAGTTAATTCCTAGATATTAGATTCTTTTAGTTATTATTGTAAATGGTATTTTTTCCTTGATTTCCTCCTCAGATTGTTCATTATTGGTGTACAGAAATGCTACTGATTCTTGAGCATTGATCTCATAGCCTGCAACTTCACTGAACTCTTTTATGAGCTCTAGAAGCTTTGTTGTATATTTCTCAGGGCCTTCTATGTATAGAATCATGTCATCTGCAAATAGTGAAATTTTTACTTCTTTTTTTCCAATTTGGATAAAATTTATATCTTTTTCTTGCCTCAGTGCTCGAGCAAGTACTTTAAAGGCATTGTTAAATAGGAGTGGTGATAGTGGGCATTCTTGTCTTGTTTCCTATCTTAGAGGGAAAACTTTTAGGACTTCACCATTGTATATGATGTTAGCTGTGAGTTTTTCATATATGCCCTTTATCATGCTCAGAAAGTTTCCTTCTATTACTATCTTTTACAGTGTTTTTATCAGGAAAGTGTGCTATATTTTGTCGAATACTTTTTCTGCATCTATAGAGATGATCGTGTGATTTTGTTCTTTCAATCTGTTTATGTGGTGTATTACATTGATTGTTTTTCTTATGTTGAACCATCCTTGCATATCCATGAGGAAACCCACATGATCATGGTGAATAATTCATTGGATGTATTGTTGAATATTATTAGCAAGTATTTTGTTGAGGATTTTAGCATCTAGATTCATCAGAGAGATTTGTCTGTAATATTCCTTTGTGACATCTTTGTTTGGCTTTTGTTTTAAGGTAATGTCGGCATTGTAAAATGAGTTAGGCATTGTTCTTTCTACTTCTATTTTTTGGAAGAGATTAAACAGGATTGGTGTAATTTTTTTCTGGAAAGTTTGGTAAAATTCACCCATGAAGCCATTTTATCCTGGGCCTTATTTGTTGGGAGGTTTTTGATGACTGGTTCTATTTCTTTACTTGTGTTTGGTCTGTTGAGTTCATCAATTTCTTCTTTCGTCAATGTAGCATGCTTTTGTGTTTCTAGGAATTTGTCCATTTCCTGTAAATTATCCTTCTTGTTGGCATATAATTTTTCAAAGTATCCTCTTATGATACTATTTATTTCTGTGGGATCGGGGGTGAGATCCCCTTCCTCATTTCTTATTTTGCATATTTACATCTTCTCTCTTTTTTCTTTGTTAGTCTAGCTAAGGGTGTCTCAATTTTATTGATCTTCTCGAAGAACCAGCTTTTGTTTTGTTAATTTTTTCTAGTGCTCTCTTATTTTCCATTTCATTTAGTTCTGCTCTAATCTTTGTTATTTCCTTTTTCTACTTCCTTTCAGGTTGGCTTGTTGTTCTTTTTCTAATTCTTCCAGGTGTTCAGTTAAGTGTTGAATTTTAGCTTTTCTTTTTTGATATATGCATTTATGGCTATGAATTCCCCTCTCAGCACAGCTTTTGCTGCATCCAATATGTTTTGATATGTTGTGTTGTCATTTTTATTCATTTCAAGGTAGTTACTGATTTCTTTGGAAATTTCCTCTTTTATCCACTCTTTGTCTAGGGTCTGTGCTGTTTAACTTCCATATCTTTGTGCCTAATTAGGTTCTCTGGCCCTTACTGATTTCCAGCTTCATTCCACTGTACTCAGAGAAATTACTCTGTATGATTTCAATCTTTCTGAGTTCATTGAGAATTTTTCTGTGGCCTAGCATGTGGTCTATCTTGGAGAATGATCCATGTGCACTCAAGAAGAATGTATATCCTGCTGTATTTAGGTGTAGTGTTCTGTATATGTCAATTTGGTACAAATCCTCTAATGTATTATTCAGAGATTTTAATTCTTTATTGATTCTCTTTCTATGTATTTTGTCTAATCGTGATAATGGTGTATTAAAAAGTCCTCCACTATAATTGTAGAGGCATCTATTTTTCCACTCAATTTCTCCAATGTTTTCCTCATGTATTTTTTTATACATTTACTTGTTTATTTTTATCCATTTTAAACCTCCCTCTCTCCCCCCAGGTTTTGTGGATTTTTTTGCTCTTTTGTGTCAATTTGCTGGGTAATTCTCTATGTCAGTTTCCTGCCTTCTCTTCTCATCCTTCTCCTCCTGTCTTAGCTGGGATTCAATCCTGGGAACTTCTGATGTGGGAGAGAGGTGTTCTGCCATATCCACCACCTTATTTCCCAGTTTTTCATCACATCTCATCTTGGCTCTCCCTTGTGTCACCCTCCTTTTATGTCATCATCTTGCTGTGTCTCAGTGGGGCTTAGCACATCTGCTCAAGGGGCCTACCAGCACACCCACATGCAGGGCCTGTGGTCTCACCCACTCACAGTGCCTGATGGCACACCCACACACAAGACCTGATGGCACACCCGCTCATGGGACCTAACGGTCCATGTGCCTTCTATATTTTTTTAAATTTTACTTGGGGGAGAGTTTCCCAGGGATTGAACCCAGGTCCCTCTATATGAGATAAGGATGCCCAACTATTTGAGCCAAATCTGCTCCCCTTCCTCATGCATTTTGAGGTGCCCTTGTTAGGTGCATAAATATTTATGATTGTTCTTTCTTCTTGAAAGATCACCTCTGTTACTAATATATAGATTCCATCTTTTTCCCTTGCAATAGTTTGCATTTAAAGTCTATTTTGTCCAATATTAGTACAGCTATGCCCACCCTTTTTTGGTTATTGTTTGATTGCAAGATTGTTTTCCAGCCATTCATGTTCAACCTCTTTGAATCCCTAGGTCTAAGGTGGATTTCTTGTAGACAGCATATAATTGGTCATATTTTATTATCCATTCTGCCAATCTGTATCTCTTGACTGGTCAGTTTAATCCATTAACATTTAGTGTTATTACTCTCAAGGAATTACTAACATTAGCCATATTTTCTTTGGGTTTATGTATGCAGTATGTTGTTTTTATTTTCTCCTCATCTTTTTAGTTGTTCTTACACTCGCCTTCAACTCTCTCTCTCCTGTTTTTTCCTTTCAACCTGAGGAACTCCCTTTAGTATTTTTCGAAGGGTGGGTTTCTTATGGCAGGCTCTCTTAATTTCTGTTTATATGAGAATATTTTGAACTTTCCATCATTTTTGAATGCCAGCTTTGCTGGATAGAGAATTCTTGGTTGGAAGATTTTTCTTTTAGTATCTTAACTATGTCATACCACTGCCTTCTGTCCTCCATGGTGTCAGATGAGAAATCAACACTTAATTTTATTGAGCTTTCCTTATATATGATGGTTCTCTTTTCTCTTGCTGCCTTCAGTATTTTCTCTTTGTCTTGAGAATTGGACAGTTTGACAAGTATATGTCTTAGAGTAGACCTGTTGATATTCATACTGTTTGGGATGTGCTGTGCTTCCTGGACATGTATGGCCATCTCCTTCAATAGTGTTTTGAAGTTTTCAGCCATTATTTCCTTCAACACTCCTTCAGTCCACTTTCCCCGCAGTTCTCCCTCTGGAATGCCTATAATGCATATGTTTGTGCATTTTGTGTTGTTGTTCAAATCCCTAAGTTCCTGCTGGACAGCTTTATTGGTTGTTCAGTGTTCTACATCTTTTCCTGCTTTCCAGTTCGTTCTTTGGACTGAGCCATGTCTTCCTGTTTCTTAGTATGTTTGTAATTTTTATATGCCTTCTGGTCATCTTTTTTTTCTTGATGGGTTTATTAAGTTGATTAGCTTCTCTCTCTACTCTAGAGTTTTATTTAGCTGCTAGTTTTGTGTGTGTGTTAAGTTTTCTCTTTGACACTTTGTTCTTATTTTTCTATTTCCTTGCTGTTTTTTATGTTCCCTTGAAGGAAAAAGATTAGGGTCAGAAAAAGTGGAAGAGGTAAGAAAAGAAAAAGGATAATGGTAATAATAAAAGTAAAAGTTAGAAGAGGGACTGTATAAGACTTAATAAAATTAATATTTAACTCATGTAAGCAGTGTAGAGTAATAGTAATAAAAAAGTGGTTTACCTACAATGAAATGGGAAACTAAATAGAGAAAAATATATAGAGTGATTTAATAGACCAGAATGATGATGAGAGAGAGAAAGAGAAAAGCAAGGATAATATGAAAAAAAAAGTTAATAAAAAAAGAAAACAGAATAGAGAAGATAGAAATAGAAACTAGAGGGAAGCGGCTGTGGCTCAATCAGTAGGGCTCCCGTTTACCACATGGGAGGCCCCGGGTTCGGTTCCCGGGGCCTTCTGGTGAAGGCAAGCCCGCCCGCACGGCGTGGTTAGCTGACCCAGCGAGCACAAGCAGCAAGGGGAGGATAAATGAATAAATAAATAAAATCTTTAAAAAAAAAAAAAGAAATAGAAACTAGAAAAACTGAGGACTCAATAAAGAAAGGTGGAATGTAAGAACCACAACAGAAAGCAGAATATAGAAAGATGAAGAAAGGAAAAGTGAGGCACTGGTAGACAAAATCAGTATACACAGAAAATGGGAAATCAAGGAAGAAGAAGCACGGCAAAGAAGAAACAAGCCTGTAGGACCTAATTTTTAAAAAGTGGGGCAGGGAGGAAAGAGGAAAGAAAAACAAGAAACAAAAAATCCAAACAAACACACAAGCAAGCAGTCAAACAAAAACTAAGGAAGAACAGAATTTCTTCTTAGGCCCCTGAGGAGTTTCTCTGGCTGCCGATTTTCATCAATTAATTACCCTGCAGCCTTCTCTCTGCAGGTTTTGAAATGGGTTTTAGTGAGTAAGCTAAGTTAATTTTTTTTAAGGAAAAATAAGGGGCCCAAGAGAATCTAATATAAAAATAATGTCTATGTTTTCCCTGTCCTAAAGTATCAGTTGGATATTTGATATCCCAGTGGATCACTACTCTAAGAGGAGCCAGGAATCAAACTAGGAACTTCACCTCTTCAAGGCAGAAACTCCTCCACTAAGCTAAACTTTCTTGTGTTAGTTAGCTCTTCAAAAACTATCCAGTCACTATCCCTCAGGCAGGTTTGACTCTCCTAAGGCAGCAGGATTCAGCAGGCTGTGTGAGAAAATCCCCCCTCCCTTCTCCCAAGCAAGTTGAGTTCCCTTTTGAAATTCAAATGAGACCCTGTTGAAGGAATTTACCGCACAGAAATGATTCTCAATCCTCTTCTAGACTAACCCCTCCTCCCAGGAGACCCCAGATAGGCTCTTGGAAACTTATTAAGCACTTCCCACTGTCTTGCTTCCTTAGGGGACTTGAAATTTTGATAGATTTCAGCATGCAACAGTCAATTGGCTGATTCCACACTCTCACAGGCCAAGTTTCTCTATCCCAGGGTGGTTAGGTAAATCAGGCTTCCTCAGTAGATTCACCTCTCCCCTCTGTCTGGTGCCACCTAGAGCTGGCTGGTATCTCCTCCCAAACCTGAAATAGGGTCCAGGCAACCAAACTCCCAGAAAGAAACACCCTCTCTGCCCTGTACCAGAACCATCCCACTCTTTGAGAATATTCTCTTTCTCTGGGTGGCCATCCAGAGTTGGGGCTCACCCTCACCCTTTGCCCTGAAGGTTGGGCTTAGCTGGTCGTGGTTTCCAGCCCCTAAAACTCATGGTTTTATCTTGAACAATCTATCCTCTTTTACGAGAGTGATGGTAAGTGCCCACTTAAACAGATGCCATCTTGCTACTTTTCCTTATACTTCTTTTGTAACTGTGCAAAATTTCTAGAAATAAGATAATGTTTTAATTTAGAAATTCCTCTTTTACCTATTATTCTCATACATATGCAAAAATAATAGTGTGAAGATGCTTTTGATAGTGTGAATGATAACTGTGCAAAATGAGGAACATTATAAATTTAATTTAGACATTGGTAAAATAAATGTCAAAATATTCCTACAGTCAATTTGATTAATAATGATAAAGTAGAAAGTTCAGAAATATATATTATGTGATAAATAATATGTGTTTAAAATCTAAAGTATGTTTTTACATTCTATTATATGATGTGGTTGAAAATATTCATGCATTTGTGAATGTGGGTTTATTTAGAGAAAGAGAAATTTGGAAGGATAAGTTCTTTAATGTATACAGGAGCCTCATATAATTGCATAAACTTTTCCTTTTGCCCATATGATTAACATTGACCAATGAGAATAGAGGATTCACACAATGTAATGCAGGATTCTATTCATTTAATAAAGGTTTACAGTATTCCAAATGTCTTAGTAGATGTGAAACTTTAAAAAAAAAGAGCTATAATATAGTTGTCCTCCTGACCTGTGTCTAATGCTGATGTATCTTCCCCTGTCTCCAAGGACACTGTCCCCACTGAAGCCTGTGCTTTTGTGTTTTTTGTTTTTTTCCCAAATTTCATTACTCAGAAAATTCATTAATGACTCATGAATGTAGGTTGCCAAGGACCTTTATTTTCACTAAGTGAAATTTTCAGGAAATTAAAAAAGAAAAGTGCTCTACATCATAAAATAATTTCCCATTGCCTGATTTTTTAGAATATCACTTTTTCCACCAGTGGATACAGTTCCATTTCAAGCTTCAGAGTAACTTACGTTCTCTTCAGTGATAAAAAGATTAAAAAAATGTTGGGAAGCTTATAAGAGCACTAAGGCCATTATCAGGAATTCTGTCAAATTTGCCAAGGATGAAAATCTCAGGAAGCTCTATACATTCTAGTAAATGCTAGTAAATGTGAAAATATAAATGTAGTCATCAAAATATCACTCCCAACATTTCAGTCTTAATATTTTTATATTAAACAACCAACAGAAACTCTGAATTACTCACAAAACAGTAAGTATAATAAAGTTTTTCTCTTTAATTATAGTTGCTTTTCATGGATTAGGTCATATTTACCTGTAGACAAGTAAATGGATTTCAGTGATGATTTATCTATTTTGTTATGTATCTAACATATAGTTATGAGATGCCATTTTTAAAAATAATTGTGCTTGTACAGCTACATGAGTTTTTCCCAATTCTTGTATCGATAAATTCCTGGGAGCTTTAATGGATAAGATGCATCCACCTAAGAAATATCCCTGGAAAGTTGAGTATACCTTAAATCTCAAATAAAAATAGTAAAATATTTTTGCATCTATAGAAGTATGCAAACATGCCCTTTATTCTCAACCCGCAAAAGGATAACATATTGGCTGAAATGGCAGGATCTTATTAGAAACTGTGTTCATTTTGACCATTTGTTTGAAAAATAAAGAAATCAGTTCAGTTATACTTTATATTCAACCTCTCTATTAACTTTAATTATATTATAATTTGTAATATCATGGGAAAAGTATATTTTGAGGATTGAATAGTGTTCTGAGTTTGAAGGTACAAGTAATGTTTCACAGTGATGCACATAATACCTGAGAAATTAGTATAAAGGTGAAAGGAAGGTAAGTGGGCTGCAAAATATAACTCTCCTACATCTCAATTTGATGTAAGTGGTTGATAGTTATTGAATGAGAGAGCAAATTCCCTAGGACAGGGGTTCTTAACAAGAGGTCCATGAGCTTGAATTGAAATTCAAAAAAACACATTCTAGGGGGGAGGTATTGTTACGAATGTGATCTATTTATTAAATAATATACAGTATAGTGTGCTTAGTAAGGGGTCCATGGTTTTTACCTGACTGGCAAAAGGGTCAGTGGAACAAAAATAGGTTAAGAACCCCTGCCCTAGGAGGATTCTATCTTTCAGGTAAATTATGCTTCTAGGTCAGTGCTTCTTCCCTATATTGATAGTACTGTGAAATGCACAAATACACACAGCCAAGTCACCCCACAGCTCAGTAAGAAGAGAAGACAGTACATTAAAAAAATAAAGTGAAATTGATCATAAATTAAATAAATTGGGTATGTAAAAGGGAAAGCTGTTTTGTTCATTGATGTCAGAAAACCTCAAGCCTTGAGATAATGATTGCACATTGGACAAATTTGAGTACGTACTAGTGTAATTAATATTTACTGCCTGAGAAAAATCCACAAAGCAGCTTAATACTAACTCAGAATCCCAAGATTCTTGACTGTTGGATCAATTATATTTTGAGTCAAATATCACATCAATGAAGATAAAATAATCCATTTGCCTTGAAGATCAGGGAGGGAAGAGAAGGCAGTCATTACTTTAGCCAGCAACAAATAAGCATATTCTGTAAAGGTAATGTATATATTCATTAGAAAAAAAAGGATAATATAGGGGGAGCACTAGGGTGAAGCATTGTTCCTATGAATTAAAAATCTTGTCCTAAACAACAACAAACATGCAAAAACCTTACTTTAGATAAAGAACTAAGTTCTACTCTAGCAGATGTAAAATGAGTCCAAATTATTTTTAAGTAATAGCATTGTGTTTTAAAAAATAAAATGTCAAGAAATAATATAAAATCTATTGTGTAATTTTCTGACTTGTTGGAAATAAAGAACTCTGAAAGATAAAAGGCTTTATTGCTACCACACAATTATGCCTCATTAGACAAATTTATTTCCATCACAAGAGAAATCCTAAGCAAAGAATAGAACTTAAAGGTAAATTTTTTAAATATAGTAGGGAACAGAATAATGAATATGTGATATTTTAGAACAGTTAAAATAATGAATAAGAAAATGTCTCTGAATATCATATGCAGCTTGAAGAGAAGTCAGCAGTCAGTGATGAGAAACGGCACAATAACAACATTCATTCTGCTGGGACTGACAGATGACCCTCAGTTACAGATTCTGCTTTTTATATTTCTACTTCTCACCTACATGCTAAGTGTAACTGGGAACCTAACCATCATCACACTCACTTTTGTGGATTCCCATCTTAAAACACCCATGTACTTTTTTTTACAAAATTTCTCCTTCTTAGAGGTCTCCTTCACATCTGCATGTATTCCCAGATATTTGTATAATTTAGCAACAAGTGACAGGGTCATTACCTACAATGCTTGTGCCCTGCAAGTGTTTTTTACAGATCTCTTTGCAGTAACAGAATTTTATCTCCTTGCTGCCATGTCCTATGACCGCTATGTGGCCATCTGCAAACCCCTACACTACGTGATCATCATGAGTAGCAGAGTCTGCAGGAATCTCATCATCTGTTGTTGGATAGCTGGTTTGTGTGTATTAATCCCACCACTTAGCCTGGGTTTAAAACTGGATTTTTGTGACTCTAACATCATTGACCATTTTGGCTGTGATGCATTTCCCCTGGTGAAAATCGCATGCTCAGACACATGGTCCTTAGAACAGACTGTTATAATCTGTGCTGTGCTGACCCTGAATATGACTCTGACTTGTGTAGTTCTGTCTTATGCTTACATCATCAGGACAATTTTTAGATTCCCCTCAGTCCAACAAAGGAAGAAAGCCTTTTCAACCTGTTCTTCCCACATGATTGTGGTTTCCATCACCTATGGCACATGCATTTTTATTTATATGAACCCTACAGCAAAGGAAGAAGTGACAATTAATAAAGTGGTTTCACTGTTCATTTCTTCTGTTTCACCTACATTCAACCCCTTTATTTATACCCTGAGGAACAATCAAGTTAAGAAAGCCTTCATGGACTCAATCAAAAGAGTAGCATTGTTTTCAATTAAATAAATTATTTATGTATAAAGAAACACTTAAAAAGAAAAGACAAAACACCCTGGGCATTTTCTCCATGTTTGTCTTCAAAATAACTTATGCCCCAGTTCCATTAATTTTCTCATCATGTCTTGAAAATCACTTGCATTGAATTCTGCACAAGTCATTCTTGTATGTTCACTTTTCATATGAAGAGTGCATGATGTGCATCTCATTAAGAGAACATGTAAATTTCTTTAAAAATCATTTTTTGGAATGAAATTAACTTCATAATATTACATTTTAAGATTTAATAAAATTCATTACTCCAATCAGGATAACTTAAGGTAAAAACCCTTGTTACTCTGCTGAAATGTGCAGGACAATGGTATTCATATACATGTAATAAGTCATTTCATAAAAAGTGTCTGTAAAGGATGACAATTGCAAAAATCAAAATACAAACAATTTAAAAGGAGAATGGTAGCACTTTCAATAAAGAAAAAATGGAAGATTAAGGTAACCTCAAAATTATACTATTACAAATGTGTTGAAATATTGGATAAAATTTAATATTCTTTTCAATCTATAGTTAAGTCTTACAAAGTATAAAGAGAAGCTTTACACAGAAGATGCAACTAAAATTTGTACAATAATCTATAAAATGACTCATGTATACTCAAGAGACTGTAAAAATTGGAGGATATGGGGAGTAATATTATGAATCTTAGGGACTTAGGTGTAAAATCTCAAGAACAATGTGGTGACAGTACTTGGCATGACACATAGAATAAAGTCAGAACTGTCAAATCATTGCAAAATCATTGAAACTTTCTACTCTAAAGTCATGTGCATTTAAAGAGAAAGAATAAAATTTTTCTGAAAAATAATGTCTGCTGTATATTAAGTATATTTTATACCCTGTGCTTACATATAAAACAAATTAAGCTTTTGCAGATTAAATTCTCTCATAATATTCTAAATGATTGAATATAATACATTTAAAAATCCACACAATTATAATTCCTTGAAAATTAGGAAATTTACATCTAATTAACTAATAACTATCAAAAAACTATAAATGCAGACACTTCATTATAAATTAGTTAAAGCACTGGAAGAATTCTGTTATTTTAAATGCATTCATTATTTACTATAATGTCAACTAGACCAAAAAGAAGCACTTATACTTATCCTAATAAATATGAAAAAGTACAATGTGAAAAAATGAATGGAAAATATAATTTGCAATGACAGATACAAGCCATTATATGTTTTGTCAAAACCTATAAAAATGTGTGGTGCAAATTGTAAACCATAATGTAAAGTATAGACCATGGTTAGTAGCAATGCTTCAATATGTGTTCATCAACCTTAAAAAATGTACCACACTAACGAAAGATGTTGTTTATGGGAAAAGTTGAAAGGGGGAGGTGGTGGGGTATATGGGAATCCCCAATATTTTTAATGTAACATTTATGTAATTTAAACTTTCTTTAAAAATAAAGAAAAAAAAACTTGGAAATTGAGATGAATTAAATACATGAAAGAAATTCAAAAGACAGCTGTTTGAAAAGTCCAGTAGCATAAATGAACCACATTTTTAATTAATGTGATTAAGTAAAAAAGAGAGAAATATTCAATATTTCATTGGAGAATCTTGGAAATTCAATAAGAAAATAAAATAATCAGAATAAGAACATATGAAACTATTGCATATCAATGATTGTTTTATTCATATTTTACTTTTCTTAAGGGTAATTATACTATAATATGGATCACATTTAGCATTGTTCATAGTTTAATTGGCAATTTTTCTTTTTGTAAAGGGCACACAGAATACAAAATGTCTGATAATTGATGATATCTTGAAATTGATGAAATATGGTATATCTTTGTTTCCTATGAGGATGTTCTTACATATCCTGAAAACTTAAGAAACTTATATAGGAAACTAGCAGAATTAAGAGAATTTATTACTCTAGCTTAACAAAGGGAAAGTATGTAAAAATCAATAGACTATCTTTACAGTAAACACCTAGAATTCAATGAGCTGATTTAATTTCAGTAATAGTAATTATAAAGATTTTATTGCTTTCATAGCTAAACTTGTCTTTTCTCTGACAGGACAACAAATATTTTTCAAGTGTTATATATTTTTTCTGATATAGGGACATTTATATGCTGATTTTAGAAATTTTGGGAAATAAAGTATGAATAAAAAATAAAACTCACTTATTATTTTACTACCCAGAGATAATCAGTGTTAAGATATTATTATATATACTTTCAGACTTTAATAAGATGAATATATATATATATACATATTTTATTAAACTTCAATTTATTTTACATACACAATTTTATATTTTGATTTTTTCACCTAATATTACAATATACTTTCCACTGTAGTAAATACTATTTCAAAACTTAAAAAAGATTTAGTTGTTAAGAGATTAAATTTAACATGATAGGTAAAAGGCACATTTAAAGAAAACTATAAAATCTGTTAAGAGAATATAAACTATAATTTGAGTGAAAGACAAGCACTCAATATTCCTGAATGTATGTATAGATACATTTATGAGGAACAGTAATTCATTTATTCATTTAGTAATAATTCATTTATTTGTATATCATTACCAACCAAGAAGAATATTGATGGATGACAATTTTTAAGGTACGTTATCTGCTAAAGGAAATATGGGATTAAATCAGTTATAACAAAGGGTAATATAAGAGAAAATAATAAAACAAAATAAGACATTGAGTGGATGATCTCATTCATATGCATGGGTTTGAGTATATATATTTGGCAGTGAGTAAAGAAACTAGCAGATTTCCTTACTGAATGATAGGAATGTTAAACATCCATTACCAAGTTAAAAAAAAAAGTTGCAGGACATTTTGTTAAAGACAACATTAGTTTAGTAAATATAAACAAAAAGTGAAGAATGGAAATCCTCTACTAATGTGTAAATGTTGGTGTGAGCAGGGAACTGGTATGATAATATACATGCCAAACTGTTACTAGAGATTACACCTATGGAAGCATATTTGAAGAAGGTGATTCAATTCAATCATCGCAACTAGAATGAAATTTTAAATTTTATTTGAAAAGCATGAGAAATGATTTTTTCATATTGTCTATAATATCAAAATAAGAAACTACTATATATGTTAATCAATAAGAAAATGTATATATAACATCTTCATTGAATAGGATGCTGCCTAGTTTTAAAAGAAATAAAAATATTTTTTCAAATAATATTATTTTCAAATTGGGCAAAATTATGATTTTTTTTCTTTCATATGACTTTATAAAGCATATTAAAATATGTAAGACTAATAAATAAATGGACAGCTATCTTTTAAAATAAGAAGTACAATAAAAATCTAGACAATGAGTCATTTCCCTGAATCCTACCATTAGTGAATATATTGTTTACTTCTTTGTAATAATCTTTATAATCTCATGCATATATATATATTTGGTATGCTTCAATCCCTTGCAGTTATTTTTCTTATTGATGCTAAAAGCATTCTGTTTTTGACCAGTAAGCCTTTTCAAAGTCTTTTTGATCAGAGCTAGTAGTATTTGATAGATTGCTTGCTATTTGGTAAGACAAACTGTTCCAGCCTCATCATACATAATTGTGAGAGATAAAATAATACTATTTCAAAGATATCCAAGAACTAACCTTCAAAACTGTTAAATATGCCACCTTTCATTGCAAAAGTGAATTTGCAGATGTGACTAAATTGATTTTGAAATGGGGAGATTATCCTGTATTATCCAGGCAGGACAAAATAATCAAGAGTCCTTATACTTGAAAGAGGGATGCAGGGGAGTAAGAGAAGGAGATCTCATGATCAAATCAGAGAATAGAGTGAAGCAGAGCCATTAACCAAGGTATGCTGAATCTCCAAAGCTGGAAAAGACAAGGAAATGGATTCTCCCACTAGAGCTTCCAGAAGGAACACAGCCTTGCTGACGCATTCTAGACTTCTTCCCTCCAGAACCATCTGAAAGCAAATTTGCAGAAACAAATTGTTACAGTAATGAGAAACTAATACATTTCCTGCTGCAATCTTATGATCACCCATTCTTCCACATGACCTGGTTTCTTTTAGTTGGAAATAGTATTTGGAAGCCATAATATGGGTGCTTAGATGCACCTGCTGCTCTTGGTTGAGCCATTTCTTTTAGGCCATTTCAGTGGATAAAACTAGGAAATTTGATTTTTATTAAATTAAAGGATGAATTCACAATGATGCTTTCTTTTTAACAGCAAGTCCAGCAAACAGCTAGATCCAAATCTAACTCAAAACTTTATAAATTTATATACAGTGATCAAGACTCTATTAAGAGGATAGCAAAGGACAAATTACAGACTGGATGAAATATTGCCAATTACATATTCTATATTCCAGTATTTTGTTCTGCTAGTTATATGCAAGAACAAGAATTCTGAAAACAACAAAACATTAAAACAAACAAACAAGCAATTCCATTAGATAATAGGCCAATGACAACAAAAGTCATTTCACCAAAGAGGATATGCAGATAGCACATAAGCACATGAAAACGCGTTACACATCCCTAGTCAGTATGGAAATTCAAATCTCAACCACTATACATTCACTACACAACTGTTGGAATGGATAAAATAAAATATATTAATGACACTTAAGATGGAAAGGATGTGGAGAAACTATCATTCATACATTACTGTTGGTAATATATAATAATTCAACTACTCTAGATAATTGTTTAGCATTTTAGGACACAGAATAGATTCTCCTCGGATCCTCAGTGGGAAACAAACCTGTGGACACCTTAATTTAGGCTTTTTGGTCTGTGAGATTTCTACTGTTTAAGTCCTAAATTTTTGGTAATTTGTTATAACAGCCCTAAGAAATTACTACATCATGCAGGGATATAAAAGAGAAATGTCTTCTCTTTCTGGTTGGGATTTACAATGAAGAGAAATAAAACCATGTCTGGATGAGCAGGGTTACATAAAGATTTCTAAAGTCAGTCTATGAACAATGTACAATGATTTCTGGGATATGGTTATGTCCACAAACCAGATGAATCCCAGATTGCTGAAAAATGTTCTGTAGCCATGATCTGACTCACTGAGTATCTATGTACATAGGAAAAAATCATTTTATTTGGGAAGAAGGAGGAGTAATACTGCAATTTTAACTGATAGGGTATGCCAAACATTACTTTGATGTCTCTGCTATAGCTTTGTAGTATAACAAAAATGTTTAAATATATATTAACAGAATTAAATGTACACTTCTTTCTCAAACAATATTGCCCAGGACCCGAAAATATTTTGTGAGGTAATTTGAATCCTACAAGTGATATATTATCTATGTAATCCAATTTTCCAGAAAAGAAAATTAATTCTACCTTCAAAATAGTAGAAAATTGATTAAATAACTACAAAAAAGAGTGAAGAAGGAAGGAGAATAATTGGCCTTAAAAGAATCATGAAAAATCACACAGGAGAAAATTTTGTCACTATTAATGTACCTCAAGGAGGGAATTTCTATTCTCTGTGATTGATTTAATTCTGGCAATTTCAGAATATTAGTAAGCTTCTTGGTTTTATATAAAACATTGTAGAAGTTGATGAAAGACAAATAATGGAAGCTACCTGTGAAATTATGGCCCAAATATGTTTTTCAGTGTAAATCACAAAAACCACAGACAGTAATTAAAGATCTACAATTTTTTTTTTGGCACAATGGTCATGCTGATGTGTAAAAAAAGAGCTTGAAAAGTTCTGTTTTAGGATCCAGAACTCTTTCTGATTCTCCTGTTTTTCAGAAATACTAGTATTTTTGAAATGATTAGAATTTCTTTTTTTAATTTTTATTTATTTATTTATTTATTTATTTTTACCGGAAGTTGAAAAGTGTGAAATTTCTAAGTCATGATTGACATTTCAATCCTTTTGTCTTATTGTACATAGTAACAGAAGAGGGGAAATATTATTTGACCATATATATATAGAAGAAGAAAATACCTCTGAAAATTTCAAAAGCTTTTTTGATAAACCACTAATCAGGCACGGATTAGAAAGGAATTTTCTTAATCTGAAAATAATTTCTGCTTATCCAACATTCTATTTAATGATGAGAAAATGAATGTGGAGCCTGAGCTCAAAAATTGGTGGAGGACCTCGCCATTGAAAAAAGTCAATAAAAAAGAAATAAAATATATAATTATTGGCAACTAAGAACTAAAACTATGATTACTTAGTGATGGCTTATATAAGGATTTGAAAAACAATCAATGTAATTCACCATACTCTGACAATAAAAATGAAAAATATGCATAAATATAGTCATCAAATTATGCAGACTTGAAAAAGTCATATACATTTCCAATTAAAAATTCTCAGCACACAGAAAAAGAAATGACATTTTTTTTCATTCTGATAAAAGGCAGAGTTATGGGTTGAAATATTTTCCCCCAAAATGTATATTCATGTCCTAACTCCCTACCTTATTGTAACATTATTTAGAAATTGATCTTTGAAGATAATGTTGGTTAAGATGAGGTCATACTGGACTAAGGTGGGCCCTAACCCAAGATGACTGATATCCTTATAAGAAGAGAAAATTGGACATGGACAGAGAGAGAGAAACAGAAAATGCCATGTGGCAGAGGCAGAAAATGTCTTGCATTACCAGGAAGCCACTGCCAGAACCTACAGGCTTCAAAGGAAGCCTGCAAATGGCTATTCCCTTATTTCAGATTACTGGATTCCAGTACTCTGAGACACTGATTTTCTGTTGTTTTGAGCTACCCACATTGCAATACTTCTTATGGCAGCCCTAGGAAACTAAAAGAGACATCTACAAAAACCTACAAATTATCACATCATATTTAATGTCATTTTTAGCATGACAGTTTAAGTGAAATACTGAATGCTTCACCTCTAAGATGAGGAGAGAGGCAAGGATGTCCACACACGCCACTTCTGTTCAATATTCAACTGAGGTTTATGATCAAGCAGATAATCAAAATAAAAAAGAAATAAAAGATTAGATCTATTGGATGGATGAAGATAGTCATATTTATTTTCTTCCCACAATGTCATCTATGGAAAAACCTTCTTTATTCTACAAAGAAGTCACTAAAAGTAACAAGTAGGTTTTTAAGTGTTGCAGGAAAAAGACACATATAAAAATTCAAATGTATAGGTATATTAATAAATAAACCAACAGTTATTGAAAATTCAAAGCTGTGCTTAAAATATGAAATATGTAAGCCTAAATCTGACAAAAGATGTGGAAGTCCTATGCACTGAAAAATGCAAATTTTGCTGAGAATTTTAAAAGGACATATAAATAGAGGTATATATCATTTTTCATCAATCAAAAGACTAAATATTTTTTGAGATGAATTCTATCCAAATTAATTTCTAGATTCAGTGCAATCCCAATCAAAATCCAAGCCCAATTTATGTAACACTTGGCAAGCTGCTTATAACTACAGTAGAAATGTAGTAAACCTAAAATAACTGAATAACTCGGATAAAGAACAAAGTTGTAGGACTTACATGTACAACAAAGCTACAGTAATTAAGAGTGTAATATTTGCATTAAGTTAGACCCAAGACCAATGGGAAAGATTTGCAACTCCTGAAGTAATCCCTTATATTTATGGCCAACTGATTTTTGATAAAAGATGCAAAAATAATTCATTGGAGGATAGTCTTTTCAACACATGGCACAGAAAAATTGGATAAACATCTTAAATAAAATGAATTTCTATCCACAAAATTAATGTTTATTTTGGGTTAGGCTACAAATTCTTAGAAAACAAAAAACAAAAAAAATGACCCATTAAAAACTGATAAAATGCAATTCATCAAACTTGAGGCTATCTGCTGTTAAAGAAAGTGTAAGAGAATGAGAAGACAAGTTACAAACTGGTTAAAATATTTGTGAACCAAATGCCTGAAAAAAATTGCATCAAGCACTGTATAAAGTACTATCAAAACTCAATAAGAAAATCAAAATCCATTTATAAAAGAGGCAAATGGTTTAAATAAACATGAAACTAAGGAGGATACACAACAAATAAGCATGCCAAGCAATGATCAACTTCATTAGCTATTAGGTATATGCAAATTAAAACCACAGTGTGAAATCACTACATACCTATTACTATGTCTAAAATTGCAAATAATAATCATACCAAAAATGTGGAAAAAGGACAGCACTCTTGCATTGCTTGTAGGAATGTAAAATCAGAAAACCACTTTGGAAAACCATTTGCAGTTTTTTAAACATTTGAACATATACCTTTCAAAACCCAGCCATTCTAATGACTCTTAAATGTAGACCACAAAGGATACATTTTTTGCTTACTGACATATTATTAAATTTTACAAAGTCATGTTCTGTATTATAAAAGCATCTCTCTGTTCTTATTATTTAGAGTATCATCTCTTCTACTAGTGGATAGAGTTCCTGACATTCCAGTCTTCAGAGTAATTTATTTTCTCTTCAATGACGGAGAGAGTAAGAATATATTGGGGGGCTTAAAATATCACTAAAACATTATCAGGTAGCCTGTAAACATTGCTGAGGATGGCAATCCTGGGAGCTCTGTGCATTCCCAGACAGGTCAGTAAATGTGAACTTATAAATGTATTTGTTAAAAATATCACTTTCAACATTACAGTCTTAATATTTCTATGTTTAAACAATGAAAAGATACTCTGGTATACTAAAAGAAGAGTAATTATGATGATGTTTTTTTCTTTTTTTATAATTCCCTTTGTAAGTTCGATCATGTTTTCTTCTTGAGAAGAAAGTGGATTTCAGTGAAAATTTATATATTTTGTCATGTATCCAATATGTATTTATGAGGTGTCATTTTTTAGGGAGAATTTTTCTTTGGTAGAAAGATATAATTGTCTTGAAGGTTTTTAGGCATATGATGCCCTAATATGCAACTAACATACTAACTAACTTACTATAATAAATATCCATGAAATATTTTTGCTGCACATTCAAACCTAAATTAAAAATGATAAAGTATATTTGTATGTATAGAAGTCTATAAGCATGCCCCTTTACCACTACACACCCCTCTTGTCAAACTCGCAGCCTCCCTCAAAGAATAACATTTTAGCCAAAGTGGCATCTCATTAAAGTACTCTGTGTTCATTTCCACCAATTCTTTGAAAGATAGAATTTTAAAAATCAGTATGTTAAAATTTATTGTTAATATGTTTATTAACTTTCATTATTTAATATGATTTACTATATTGGGAAAATATATTTTGAGGATTAAATAATGCTCTTAGTTTGAAGGTCTGAATAAGGCTTCACAGTGATGCATGCATTATGGAGATATTGGAGAAAAGATGGAAGGAATGTAGGTGGGCTATAAAAAATGATATAAATAGTTAATAGTTGTTGATTGAGAGATCAAATTCCTTAGAAGAATTCTAAATTCAGGTAAATCATGTGCCTAGGTCAGAGCCATTTCCCTTTTTTGGTAACACAGTGAAATATACAAATATTCACAGGCAAAACAGCCCACAATCCTTCAAAAGGGCACACAGTAAGCTAAACAAGATATTAAATTTGCTCATAAAACAAACTGGTTACAAAGGAGAAAATTTTTCTATACATTGATGTTAGAAAATCTCAAGCCTGGAGATACATAATGACTCCATAATGGAAATATTTGAGTCCCTACTGGCATAACCAATGGTTGATACTTGAGAAATATTGGTGGAGCAACGTATCACCAACTCAAGAGTAAAAGGTTCTTGACTTCTGCATTACATATGTTATTATTGGGCAAAAATGGTATGAATATTGGAAAAGTATTTCATTTTCTGGAGATTCAGAGAGGAAGGAGAATGCAGTGAATGCTTTTGTCAGAAGTAAAGATAATGCCCATATTCAAAAAAATAATGGAAACTTTCTGAAAAAAATGTGGGCTATATAGGGGAGTCAATGAACAAACAATTATCAAGTTTGGGAACAAGGATGTCACCTTCCTCTCTAGAGTGTGTATAATGAGGACAAATTTTCTGTTCTTCATTAGCACTGTTAAGAAAGATAAAATATGTCAAGAAAAGACATGTAATCCCTTATGAAATTTTTTGTTTAATTTTTGAATAAGAAAGAATTCTTAAAAGCCAAAGGATATCATTGCCACTTGAAAAAAATTTACCTCTTCAGCAATCTATTTAGCCCAAGGAAAAAACAAGCAGAAAATGGAAGTAAAACATAAAATTTTAAAGTATAGTGGGGAATAATATACTGAATATGTTCAGTTTTAGAATAGTTATAAAAATCTGTAAGAAAATGACTCTGATATAATATACATACTGGAGAGAAGTTGGGAGTAAACAATGAGATATAGGACAATAGAAACATTCATTCTACTGGGACAGAGTTGAGCCTCAGCTACAGGTTCTGCTTTTTGTATTTCTACTTCTCACCTACATGCTGAGTGTAACTGGGAAACTGACCATCATCATACTCACCTTTGTGGATTCCCATCTGAAAATGTCCATGTAATTTTTCTTACAAAATTTCTCCTTCTTAGAGGTCTCCTTCACATTTGCATGTATTCCTAGATTTTTATATAACACAGCTATGGGTGATGGGGTCATTACCTACAATGCTTGTGCCATGCAAGTCTTTTTTACTGACCTCTTTGAAGTAACCAAATCTTATCTTCTTGCTTCCATGCCCTATAACTACTATGTGGCCATCTGCAAACCCCTACACTATGTGACCATCATGAGCAGCCAAGTCTGTAGGATTCTCATCATCTGTTGTTGGATGGCTGGTTTATGTGTATTAATCCCATCACTTAGCCTGGGTTTAAAACTGGAATTTTGTGACTCTAACATCATTGGCCATTTTGGCTCTGATGCATTTCCCCTGGTGAAAATCGCATGCTCAGACACATGGTCCATATAATAGACAATTATAATCTGTGCTGTGCTAGCCCTGAATATGACTCTGACTTGTGTATTTCTGTCTTTGCTTACATCATCAAGACAATTTTTAGATTGCCCTCAGTCCAGCAGAAGAGGAAGTCCTTTTTGACCTGTTCTTCACACAGGATTGTAGTTTCCATTACCTATGGCATGTGCTTTTTCATTTATATGAATCCTACAGCAAAGGAAGAAGTGACCATTAATATAGTGGTTTCAATGCTTATTTCTTCTATTTCACCTACATTGAACCCCTTTATTTATACCTTGGGAAACAACCAAGTTAAGAAAGCCTTCAAGGACTCAGTTAAAAAGATAGCATTATTTTCAACAAAGTATAAGAAATTGTGTATAAAGAAACATTTAAAAAATAACAATAAATGGCCCAGAACATTTCCTCCTTGATGTTTATTAACTTTAATGTTTTTGTAATAATCTAGAATTCAGTTCCATTAATATTTCAACATGACTTTAAAATAGCTTGCATTGAATTATGCTCAAGTCATTCCTGTGCAGTTATTTTTCAATCCAATACCTCATAATATTTTGCATGCCATTGGGAGACCATGTAAAAAGTTCCTCAAAAATTATTATTGAATAGAAACAAACTTCATAATATTATACAAAAAGATATGATAGATGTTATATCTCTCAGTCAGTATATACACAGAAAAAATACCTTAAAGATCTACTGAAATATACATAACAGTAGTAGGCAAATACATGTAATATGAGTAAATTTATGTAAAAGCTTATGAAGGATGAATAATTGCATAATGTAAAAATATTAACAAAAGTTTAGAGAGAGCATTATAGCACATACAATATTGAGAAGGATTAAGATATCTCAAAATAATATTACTACAAAAACAGAAATGCTGGATAAAATTTAATAAATATTCTCTTGCATCTATAGCTGAAAGCACTGTAAAGATGTAAATAAATAGTCAGAATTAAAGAAGTAGACCAATGGACTATAAAATGAACTGTGGATGCTCAGGAGAGCATACACTGAAGGATGGGAGCAGGGGTTGCTTTATGGATCACAAGGATGTAGGTAGAAAGTCTTAGGATCAATATGGTGACAGCACATGGAATGACACAAAAGAATAAAGTTAGGACTGTCCAATCATTGTACACTCAATGAAAGTATGAATTGGAAAATCATGCACATTCTGTCGAGTACAATATTCTGAAAGTTATTGTCTGCCATGTACTAGGTATGCTTGATACCTTGTCCCATCATATAACAAAATTTAGTTTTACAAATTTTCCCATTATGATCTAAACAATTAGATTTTAAAAATTTGAAAATCAACAGTGATACATATCCTTAAAAGACATATAAAATTTGTATCTAATTACTGTCCAGAAAGCAGATACTTCTTTTTTTTTTTTTAATTAGAGTACTTGTGCATTACAGAACAATCATGCATAAAATGCATTTTCTCATATACAATCCCACCAATGAAAACTTGCATTGGTGTGGAACATTTCTTACAATTGATATAGCACATTTTATAATTGTACTATTCATTAAAGTCCATAGTTTAAACTAGGGCTCACAGTTTGTGTAGTGTAGCTCCATGAATTTTTTTAAAAGAAGCTTTAGATTACATAAATATTACATAAAAATATAGGGGACTCCTCTATACCCCACCCTCTTCCCCTCCCCCTCTTTCCCACATTAATAACATCTTTCAATAGTGTATTGAAATTGTACATTTGTTACAATTAATGAACACATATCGAAGCATTGTACTAACCTAGGACTATAATTTACATTATAGTTTTCACTTTGCCCCGCATAATTTTATAGGTTTTGAAAAAATGTACAATGGCTTATATCCATCCAATTCCAGTTTTCCAAAAATGCCCAAATGTTGCATCTACTCTTCCCTCTCCCTCTCAGAACCTCTGGTGGCCACTGCCTTTATATCAGTGTTACAAGTTCTTTCAGTGCTACTTTAGTCCATAGTAGCTTTCCCCGCTTATGTTTGTTCATTCCTCACTCTTGAGGATTTGAGGATGGTGATGCCCACCCTGTCTCTGTTTGAAAGGGGGCTTAGGTCCCATGGGACAATGGATGGAACTGTATTGCTTGCGGTTGCAGACACTCTCTGCTTCCTGGGATGGGCATTGCCCATCATCACAATTTTTTTTTCAGGGTTGATTTTTTAAAAATTTTTAATTTTTAAAGGTATTTACATTACATAAATGTTATATAAAATATATATAAGGGATTCCCATATGCCCTGTTCCCTCCACCACCCACATTTATCCACATGGATAACATCCTTCATTAGTGTGGTACATTCATTGCAATTGATGAACACATTTTGGAGCATTGCAACTAATGATTGATTATAGTTTAAATTGTAGTTTACCCTCTCTCCCACACATTTCTGTGGGTCATGGCAAGATATATAATGGTCTGCAACTGTCATTGCAATGTCATTCAGGACAATTCCCAAGTCCCGAAAATGTCCCCATATTACACCTGTTTTCCCTCTCCCTGACCTCAGAACCTCCAGTGGCCACTGCCTCCACATCAATGATATAAGTTCTTTCTTTGCTAGAATCACAATAATTCTATGGTAGAATACTACTTAGTCCACTCTAGTCCATATTTCATTCCTTAATCCTGAGGATTATGGGATGGTGATGTCCACTCCACCTCTAATTGAGAGGAGGCTTCAGTCCCATACATCCGATGGATGAGACTCTCTTGCTTGCAGTTGTCCTTCCCTATTGGGCACTGTCCATGCTCTCAAGAGACTCCTACCTCTCTATTTGAGAACATAGCCAGCCTTCCCAGGTCCATCATCATCCTTTTGATAGTTTTCCTGGGTTTGTCCAATGAACTAGAGAGTAGGTGCTTCAAATCTGCTGAGATTCAGGGCTCTATCATATAAACAGCCAGAAGATTTAAGTCTCTGTGACATATATTTAAAAATATAGTGCTAATTATAGGTTCAAATAAAAGGGGCAGAAGAGCCATGTTTGGGGAAATTATAAATGAGTCTACCTTGTTACTTTGGGGAGCATATATTCCAAAGTAAGGCCCCTTGACAGGGTGCCGAATTCCTGAGATTATATACTCTACCCACAGTGTCTAGATGTCTCTAGGGCCCTCAGGAGCTCTGCTAATTGAGACACTGTTTACTGTGGCAGTCAATGAGATCCTCCTGAGACTTGCAAAAGTGTAACCTCTGAAATGGCCTCCCCACTCACTTTGAAATCACTAAGCCATAAAAATTCATTTGTATTTACCATTTCCCCCTTATGGTTAAGGTCTTCTTCCAGTGTCTCTAGTTGGTGCTTGGTAATAATCCCTCAGTGTCAGGGAGGCTCATCTGCAGGATGAGCCTCATGTCCTGGCTCATGTCCTACTCTGGGGGGAAGATAGTGCATTTATATGCTGAGATTAACTTAGAGAGGCCACATTTGAGCAACAAGGAGGCTTTCAGGAGGTAAATCTTAGACAATGTAAAATACTAGTTTAAGTTTCAATTTCACAAGGCAACCATCAACATCAAGGGCCTGGTGAGGGTGTCAGAGGTGGGATGATATGCAGGATAGGGCACACCTAGGCATGCCTCTAGGGAATATGAAAGTGTTCATCTTGTCATAGAGTGTTATCTTGGTGGGTGGAGAACCTCACAATAAAAAAGAAAATACTAAACTCTCACCCTGGGGAGTCTTGTTATATTCTCAATTTGCAGGGCAAGAATCTCTCGAGAACATAGGCAGTGCCTAATGGAAGGAAATAGACCGAAATGCTAAGCACTCAATATCATTGCATGTAACTATGAACCCTTATTCTTAAAAAATTGAAACTTAGTGGTTACCATAGGTTCCAAGGAAAGGGAGAAGGAAGCATAGAATAGATGGAACACAGGGCATTTTCAGAGCATTGGAATTGTTCTGCATGATCTTTCAATGATGTATACAGGGCATTTTAAATTTTATCAAAACCTGTAAAAGTATATGGGAAATATGTAGCCATAACATATAAAACATCAACCATGGTTAGTAGCAATTCTCTGATATTTGTCCATCAATTGTAACAAATATACAATACACATGTAAAATATTAATAATGGGGAAGAGTGGGAGGGGTTTGGGTATAAGGGAATCCCTTATATTTTTTCTGTGACTTTTCTGCAACCTAAAGATTCTTTGAAGATAAATTTTTAAAAAATTAGACATAGGAAGAACATATGAAAAAAATTGTTACTTTACATAAAAGATAACTGATCTTACAGGATGAAAGACACAATGAAAAAATTATTTCTTTACTTTTATTTATTATTATTTTATTTTTTTATTATTTTTATTTTGACTTTGTTTTTGGGGAGGTTTTGGATTGCAGAAGGATCACAACTGTGGCAGGGGAAGATCAGTGGTGTGGGGTGTTGGTGATAGGGAAATTTGTGAGGAAGGGTGCACCTGGGGCATGCCTCCATGGTATATGAATATGTTCAAGTAGCCATGGAGCATTGTCTTAGTGGATGGAGACCCCCAAAATGACAGAAAGACTATTGAATTACCAGCCAGGGGAGTCATGATACATTCTCTAATAGAACAGCAAGAACCCTTCAGTATATGGGCAGTGCCTAATGAATAGGACAGTTCATAGATTATTTTAAAAATTTCAATTAACATATATGCAATCTAACAGTTTCCCTTTTAATCATATTCAGACATATATTTCAGTGTTGTTAATTTCATTCACCACTATCCATTACCAAATATTTCCATATTCCAAATAGGAACTTTGTACATTTTAATCCTTAACTTCCCATTCCTTATCCCAACTTCACCCCTGGAAATCTATATTCTAGATGCCACCTCATGAGTTTGTTTATACTAATTGTTTCAAATCAGTGAGATCATACACATTTTTTTCCTTTTGTTTCTGGCTTATTTCCCTCAACATTATGTCTTAAAATTTCATCCATTTTTTCACATGCTTCAAGTCTTCATTCTTTTTTACAATCAAACAATATCCCACAAATATATATATGATTTCAATTGGGTTGCTTCCATCTTTTGGCAATTGTGAATATTGCCACTATAAACAACAGGGTGCAAATATCTGTTCAACTCCATGTCTTCAATGTTTGGGGGTGTACACCTAGTAAGTGGGATTGCCAGGCAAAGTGTTAGTTCTATACATAGCTATATGATGAATCGCCAAACTGCCTTCCACAGTAGCTGCATGATTTTACATTACCTCCAATGATGAGAGTTCCTATTTCTCCACATCTTTTCCAACACTTATTTTCTAGTGGGTGTGAAATGCTCTCATTTAGTTTTGACAGCATTTCTGTGAAGGCTGATGATATTGAACATCTCTTTATGTGCTTTCTGTCCATTTGTATACCTTATCTGGAGAAAAGTATGTTCAAGTTTTTTGTCCATTTTTAAATTGTGCTGTTTAACTTTTTGTTATTAAGTTGAAGGATTTCATTACATATTCTGGATATTACATTTTTATTAGATATGTGGTTTTCAAGTATTTCCATTCTGTATTTTGTTATTTTACTTTCATGATAAAATTCTTTGAGGTACAAAAGTTTTTATATCTTATATTTGATGAAGTGCTATTTATCTATTTTTCTTTTGTAGCTTATGCTTTGTGTGTAAAGTCTAAGAAACGATTGCCTCACACAAGCTCCTGAGGTAGCTTTCCTTACATTTTCTTCTTGGAATATAATAGTTTCACCTCTTATATTAAGGTCTTTGATCCATTTTGAGTTGATCAGTGTATATGGTATGAGTTAGTGTTCCTCCTTCTTTTGCAAATGCTGTTTTCACAGCACTATTTGTCAAAGAGACTATTCTTTCCCCATTGAGTGGTCTTTGCTACCTTCTTTAAATCAGTTGCCCATAAATGTGAAGGTTGATTCTGAGTTATTAATTTTATTCCATTGGTTTATATGGCTCTCCTTGTCCCAGCACTATCCTGTGTTGATTACTGTGGCTTGGCTTTGTAATAAGTTTTAAGTTTGGAATTGTGAGCCCTCTAACTTCATTGGAGGTTTTAAGATGGCTTTAGCCTTTTGGGGTTCCTTCCTCTCCTATATAAATTTGATGATTGGCTTTTTCATTTCTGAAAAAAAATTGGTTGGAATTTTGATTGTAAATACATTGAAACTTTAAATTGCTTTGGGTGGGATTGAATCTTAATGATGATTAGTCTTCCAATCCATGAACACAGAATATCCTTTCATTTATATATACATAATATTTGATTTCTTTTAGCAATGTTGGGAATTTTTCTGTGTACAAGTCCTTTGCATACCTGGTAATATTTATTCATAGATATTTGAATTTTTTAGTTGCTAATTTGATGGAGTTTTACCTTGATTTGTTCTTCTGGTTGTTCATTGCTTGTTTATAGGAATACTACTGATATTGGGGTATTGATCTTGTACCCTGCCATGTTGCTAAATTCATTAGTCTAAGTAGTGGATTTTTTTTTAGGATTTTATATATGTAGGGTCATGCCATCTGCAAATAGAAAGAGTTTTACTTCTTCCTTTCCCATGTGGATGCCTGTTATTTCTTTTTCTTGCCTAACTGCTATGGCAAAATCTTCCAGTACAATGTTGAATAGCTGTGGTGACAGTGGGCATTCTTTTCTTGTTCCTGATGTTAAAAAGAAAGCTTTCAGTCTTTCACCATTAAGTAGTATGTTAGCTGTGGGTTTTGCATATATGCCATTTTACATATTAAGGAATTTTCCTTCTATTCCTAGTGTTCTAAGTGTTTTTATCAAGGGTTCTGTGTTTTTTCAAATGCCTTTTCTATATCAACTGAGGTTATTTTGTGGTTTTGTCCTTTGTTGTGTTAATATGGCTTATTACATTAATTGATTTTCATGTTTTGAACCACATTTCTCTAGCAGGGATAAATTCCACTTCTTGGTATATATTAATGTGGTATTGCATTTGGTTTACTAGCATTCTGTTGAGGAATTTTGGATCTTTTTTCAAAAGAGATATTGGTCTAATATTTTCTTTTTTTGATGTATCTTCATCTAGGTTTGGTTTGAAGTTGATGTTGGCCTTGTTGAATGAATTAGGGAAGTTTCATCCTCTTAAATTTTTGGAAGAGTTTGAGTAAAATTAACGTTAAGTGTTGGGATGTCTGGTAGAATTCCTCTGTGAAGCCATCTGGTCATGGGATTTTTCTTTGTTTGGAGGATTTTGATGGCCCATTCAATCTCTTTACCAGTAATTTGTTTGTTGAGATCTTCTGTTTCTTCTTAAGTCAATGTAGGTGTTTTGTGTATTTCTAGGAATTTTTTCCATTTAATCTAGGTTATCTAATTTATTGGCATACAGTTGTTCATAAGGATAGTATGAACAAAATTTATAGTATTTTTAAGTTTAGTAAGTTTTACTTAATTAATATAATTCAACTTCATTAACTTGAACTTTTATAATTTAAAATCTAAAACCATGTAGCTCTAGAAAGGACAATTTTGGTAATCCATGCAAGAATACAGAAATAACATTGAAGTTACTTAAGAGAACACATTACTTTGAAGCTCTCTACACATAGAAGACACACAATAATTATTTAATACCTAATGAACATTAGAAGTCTCAAGTTCTTCCTAATCAGGATTTACATATTAATTACTTTAAAAGAATCCTTATTTGACAAATTGGTCATTTTAGTTGAAGCAAATTATTTGTGTATATGTTCTACCTTTTTCTGATAAAAGGTGAGCTGCCTGAGGATATTCTTTGTCTTGTTCAACTTTCTGTTTCCCATTGAGTTTAAAAAACTGCCTAATGCCAAATATAGTAATTGACAAATTTTGGTAAAATTGATCACATTGCATGATGTACTTGAAGGTAATTCAGTTGTCTTATAGTTCACATTTTTTTCACTAATTTGTTCTGATCTTTTTTTACAATTGGTCTTAATTCTAATATGCTTCCAGGAAGCAAACTGTCTACCCCTTTACTAACTTGTACAAATTTATTTTTTAGTAAAAATAAGAATACAAATATTTTCCATTTGTAATTGTTCATCTGTGGTGTTCAAAACTATTCCTTCACTTCTGGGACTGATGCATACTCTTGTACAACTTTAGCCTGATTTAGGGGAATGGCGTCCCCTGGGGCTGTGCAGGGCAGCAACGTGTTCATTTCCTTTTCTGGAACAGGACAGAGAAAAACCTAATTCATAAGATTTCCATTCTGCTACAGACAGAGATGTACAATTCAGCTCTATTTTTTTTTTTTTTTAATGATTACAAAGTTATACCATTCTGTTTAGAAGAGGAAAGAAAAGATATATCTGTTTAGTTTATTCCTCCGGTATTGTCAGAAAAAAATCAAACCTCTTTTATAGTGTTATAATGCCTATGTTCAGACTTTACTTCTCAATGAATCAAATTTTGAAATATTTCTTTATAAGGTTAATAACTGTCTTTGAAATTGTTTACTTAGAAATTAAAGAAATTAAAGGCAGAAGTTTAATATTTCATTGTTTATTGTGTCATTCTTCACTAACTAGAGAACACCTTCTGACCAGATGAACACATTCATATTCCATAGAGGCATGTCCCAAGTGCACCCTTTCCCATACATCCCCTACCACCAACACCATGAACCAGATCACTTCCCCTGTCATAGTTGTCCAAAGAACAATTGTATTCTGAAACTCAGATCTCCACCTCACTAGTGTTCACCTGTTCCTTTCTCCAGTCCTCTCCTTAGTTCCATGGGTAGCTGAACTCCCCTACCCTCAACCTCGCTCACCATCCCACTCCAGCACCGTTGACCCCATTCACATCCCTCCATCCACCTTATCATAGATTCTGTCCAGATAGACATACTGACCAATGGAATGGAATTACAGTTCATATGGAGACCCATGCATATATGACCAACTGATATTCAATAAGGTCACAAAGCCCACTCAAGTGGCACAGAATAGTCTCTTCAACAAATGGTGCAATAAGAACTGGATATCCATAGCCAAAAGAATGAGAATCACCATCTTATACCCTATGCAAAAATTAACTAAACATGGATCAAAGACCTAAATATAAGAACCAAGACCATAAAGCTCCTAGAAGATAATGTAGGGAAGCTAAGAGAACTTGTAGTAGGAAATGATTTCATAAACTTTACACAAGCAATGAAAGAAAAAAATAGATACACAGTAACTCCTGAATTTAATGTTTTTAAAATAATGTTTATCAATTCATTTATACAAACATGTTTGATAGATTTCTTCCATGCAGTTATTTGCCTTATTGGTACTTAAATTGTTTTATCTGAAGTGAGACTTTTAAAATCCTTTTGACAAAACAGTAGTAGTCTTTCATATCTCAATGGCTATTTGGTATGACAGACGTTTCCAGGTTACTTGAACACAACTGTGTTAGGCAGAAAAAAGCTGTTCCAAAGATGACCCAGGCCTAATCTCCAGAATTTGTGAATATTTTACCTTAAAGGGCAAAAGGAACTTTATAAATATGCTTAATTTAAGGATCTTGAGATGATTATCTTGGCTACATAGGTGGGATATGTAATCACATGGGTCCTTATAAGTGAGAGACGGAGGCAGGACTGTAAGATAATGAAATGTTATGATATAAGCCAAGGTCAGAGCAAAGCAGGGCCTTTAGCCAGGAACTGCTGCCATCACATGGAAATGGAGCAGATTCTTCCTCTAGAGCCTCCAGAAAAATGCAGCACTGACAATCCATTCTAGACTTCACTCCTTCCAGAAACATTTGGAAATAAATTTGTTTTGGGTAATTTGTTAAAGCAATGGGAAACATATGTTTCTTACTGCAACCCTAGAATCATCCATTTCTCCATGTGACCTGTTTCTTTTAGTTTGAAATAGCATTTGTAAACCACGATTCAGATGAAGTTGTACATGTTGCTCTTATGCCAACGTTTTAAGGTCATTTCAGTGGGTAGAACTAGGAAATGAGATTTTATTAAATTTAAAAAGGAATTCAGAGTGATGTTTCCAGTTTAAACTCAAGACTTCAGGATTTATCTTAACACATTTTGGTTGAATAATTAATTAATAATAAATTAATACTTAATTTGTCTATACTTCTTGGAGTTAATGATTGAAGGTATATTGCTACATATACATGCCACAAAAGGAAATCATTTGAACTGAAAACTGGATACTAATGCTCACAATTGGCATTACTACCAACCTACTAAAATGGATAAAGGCAGGGATTTGGCAAATTTAACCTGGAAAGGTACACTTTTCCATTTCTTTTTTTTTTTTTTTAATCTCTCCATTTCTTAACCAATAAATGGATTTCTTTCTAAAACAATAGCAATGTAAAGGGTTCAATTTATATAGGTTGACTTTTTGGTAAGCCTCATTCTTGGGAGGCCAAAACATAGGAAAGAGCATTCATGGGACTATTGACATTGTGCAGCATATTAGGAAATATATTTCAAATGAGAGGGGAAGGAGAGAAACAATAAATAATCCAACTGCACAGATCAGTTAGATGACATTTGAAAACTGATATCAGAATTCAAAATTGGTGAGCATTTTCACTAATGAGTTAATAATACTTACTCAATGTTGAGAAGCAAGGCAGTTACTCTTAAAATGCCATGGCATATACACATCTCTTAAAATGGCTTAGCAAATTTTGTCTATATATCTTAGTCTGGAAGAATTCAATCCAGTTATGAACAACATGATTTCAAATGGAAAATGCTTGAAAGAGAGCTGAAATTTTCCCAGATATGTAATAGATGTGCTCTTGAAACAGAATTAAGGTTTGAATCAGTGAAGTCCCAATTTAGCCCATCTGAGTATATTACTTCTAGCAATAGTCTACATTCATTGCCAGCAATGTAAAGAATAGCACAAGAACACACAATATAACATTGGCAACCAAATCAATTCTCACCTGCATATCATCAGTCTGATTGAAAATTTGAATGGACAATCAAAAAACTCACTCAAAATGTGATAAAAATGTACACAACTTAGTTATTGAAATGGCTGTGTGCTTAATATGAGAATACATGAATATGAGAGAATGTACAGGGTGGAGGCAAGTTCCACTGAAAAATTTTTTAGTTCCAGAAATTAGATAGTAGTGGACAAGTGGGGAAGGGTGCATTATACCTTTGTATAACTTGCAACTTCATGTGTTTTTCCAATCTAGCATGGATTTAAATTAATTGCTGGACAGGGAAGGTGATATAAATGTACAGGACTTCATATAAATATCATTACATATGACACTCCATATTCTTAGAGGGATTATCAGTGGTTCAAATAGACAGTCACACAGTCAATATTGGGATAGTCATGAATTCATCCTGACTACCATGACACAGAGGTAATATTGTAGTTCTCATCTGTGAATCACTATTATCTCTACGCGAAGCTAGGGCCAATGTTAATCATAAGCATGTCTGTGATAAATATCAGAGCTATAGGTAAAAGCACCTGTGCCATTGTTTGCCAGGTTTCTATGACAAATAACATGTTATGGGTTAGCTAAAACAAGAACGTATTAGTTCATAGTTTTAGACTCCTGAAATGTTAAATAAATGATTCAACAGAATCACTCTTTCTCCACAATCCTTGTAGTATTGTGGTGCTGGCTTGCCACAATCCTTGGGATTCTTTAGCTTGATCTATGCTTCCTGCCTCCACTAGTCAGTCAAAGGGATGGTGATGCAAAATACCAGAAATCTGTTGGCTTTTATAAAGGGTATTTATTTGAGCTTACAGTTACCAGGCCATAAAGTGTAAGTTACTTCCCTCACCGAAGTCCTTTGCCATGTGTTGGAGCACGATGGCTGCCAATTTCTGCCAGGGTTCAGGCATCCTGGATTCCTCTCTTCCCAGGCCTCATTTCTCTCCAGGCTCAGCTCCTCTATTTTATCCACAAGGTCAGTAGACTATGAGGCTCTCTAGGCTTTGCCTCACTCCTCAAGGCCAGCTGTAGACTATCAGGCAAATGGCTCTGTCTCTCTCCCTGGGGCTTCTGTCATGTCTAAGAGCTGTATCTATTCCTCTATTCTAAAATACCTATTATTTTATTCCAAAATGATTGTACAAAGAATCTCCTTGAAAAAAGTTTTATTATATTTATGAAAAATGGAAAAGAAACAAAATATTTATTGTAGTTAAATTGTTTTGTAGGCATGCAAATATATTTTTAAACGGTGAAACATTGGATAGAGTATAAGTTTTCAACAAATTTCAGTTTAAGCCCTGAAGTTAACGTAATAAAGTGGACCTAAATAAAGTGGAATTAAAATGTTTTGATGTGTAAATTTAATTTAATCCAAATATATGGATGGGTACATTTTAAAAAAAATCTTTTGTTCTTTTATTCTTTCTGTTGGATGGATACATTTTAAAGACACAACGTGAAAAGCAAATCTTCAATAGTAAATAACTTAATCAGTGTTATTAAAATGTGACTCATTGACTTTTGTTTTATGATAAAGGAAATTAGTGATTACTTTCAGTCCTAGAAATATACTGCTATTACTATTCACTCTGTTTTCTTTGCTTCTGTAGAGTAAGTTGGTCACAAGGCTTAAAGGTTTTTTGATATTAATTTTGATTCAAAGTTGCGGTTTTGTTATATGTGGAATCTTTAAAAGTTCAGCCAAAAATGCATGCAAAGTGAACATTCAGAAGTTTCTCTTAATTCTGAGTTGTGCTTCAGTTTTTTTCTTTAAAAATGTTATAACAATGGTAGTTGCCTCCTTCAGTATTTGTTAGATGTGTGAAGTACTGAAGAATGCCACAATGATGGTTTTATTTTTTAGATTATTACTGTAGTAGGTTAATCCTTACCAGAAGTGAGTCATTTTTTCAATTGTGCTTTTTTTAAATGAGTGGATTTTACATATTCATCATAATAAATTGTACTGCTACATTAAAAAGCATAGGGGATGATGTGGGAGAGGGAAGCGGGTATATGAGAATACCTCATACTTTCTATGTAACTCTTCTGTAATCTAAATCCTCTTTAAAAATAAAGCTTATTATATTAAAAAATCTTCCAACAAAGAAAAGTCCAGGACCAGATGTCTACACAGGTGAATTCTACCAAAGATTTTGAGAAAAATTAATACCAATTCTGATTAAACTCTTCCAAAACATTAAAAAAGGAGGGAAAATTATCCAACACATTTTATGAAGCCAACATCACCTTAATACCAAAGCCAGATAAAGATAGTACAAATAAAGAAAATTACAGACTAATCTTTCTAATGAACATAGATGCAAAAATTCTCAACAAAATACTTGCAAATAGAATCCAACAGCATATCAATAAAATTTTACACCAAGATCAAGTTGGTTTTATTTCTGGTATGTAAGCATTGTTCATCATAAGAAAATCAATTAACATAGACAACATTAACAATTAGGAGGAAAAAACCACATGATCGTCTTGATTGATGCAGAAAAGGCATTTGATAAAATCCAGCATCCTTTCTTGATAAAAACACTTTGAAAGATACGTATAGAAGGAATGTTTCTCAATACAATAAAGGACATATATGATAATCCCACAGCCAACATCATATTCAATGGGGAGAGGTTGATAGGAACAAGACAGGGATGCCCACTGTCACCACTGTTATTCAACATTGTGCTAGAAGTTGTAGCTAGAACAATTTACACAATAAAAAGAAATTAAAGGCATCCAATTTGGAAAGGAGAAAGTAAAACTGTCACTATTTCCAGATACATGATCCTATATTTAGAAAATTCTGAAATATCTATCACAATGCTATTAGAGCTTTCGGCAAAGTGGCAGGAAACAAGATCAACATGCAAAAATCAGTAGTGTTTCTATACACTAGTAATGAGCAAGCTGAGGATGAAATCAAGAAAACAAATCCATTTACAATAGCAACAAAAGACTCAAATATCAAAGAATTTATTTAAACAGGAATGTAAAGGATCTGTATCCAGAAAACCACAAAACACTGCTAAAAGCAATCAAAGAAGACCTAAATAATTGAAAAGACATTCTCAGTTCATGGATTGGAAGACTAAACATCGTGAAGAGGTCGACTATACCCAAAGTGATTTATATATTAAATGCAATACCAATCAAGATTCTAGCAACCTACATTACAGAAATAGAAATGTCAATTACCAAATTTATTTGGAATGGAAAGTGTCCCAAATAGCTGAAAACATCCTATAAAAGAAGAGTAAAATTGGAGGACTCATGCTTTATGACCTTGAAGTGTATTATAAAGCTACAGTGGTCAAAACAGCATGGTATTGTCATACATATAGACACATTGATCAATGGAATCAAATTAAGAGTTCAGAAATAGCCCCTCACCTCTATGATCACTTGATTTTTGATAAGCCTACCAAGTACACTTTTCTGGGATAGAACAGTGTCTTCAACAAACAGTCCTGGGAGAACCAGTAATCCATAACCAAAAGATGAAAGAGGACCCTTATTTTACTTCCTATATGAGAATCAACTCAAAATGGATCAAAGACCTAAAAATAAAAGCCAGGACCATAAAATTCCTAGAATATAATATAGGAAAACATCTACAAGAACTGGTAGTAGTATTTAAACCAATACTTGGCACTGGAGTTTGTAGGTGTACATCCAAGAGATTGGAATCTTTGGGCTATTTTTGTGCAAGGTGGGCCCAGAGCCTCAGCAGAGTCACAACACCTACTCTCCAGTTCATTGGACTCACCCAGGACAACTAACAAGGACGTGAGGATTGACAAC
>JAKSZT010053893.1:787456-818061 GCA_026826555.1 Tolypeutes matacus
TTTTTTTGTTGCCCTCTGGTCATCATATTATCTTGATGGGTTTGTTCAGTTGATTAGCTTTTCTCTATGCTCTAGAATTTTATTTAGCTGTTGGTTCTGCGTGTGAGTTAAGTTTTCTCTTTGGCAGTTTTTCTTCTTATTTTATTTCCTTGCTTCTTTCTATGTTCCCTTGAAGGCAAAAGGTTAGGGCCAGAGGAATCAAAAGATGTAAGGAAGGCAAAAGGATAATAGAAATATTGATAAAAGTTAGAAGAGGGGCAAAATGAGACTTAATGAGATGAATATTTAACTTGTATAGGCAGTGTAGAGTACTAGGAAAAAATATGGAGTTCCTATAATGGACTGGGAAAACAAATGGAGGAATATATATATAGTGATTTAGAAGGCTAGAATTATGAGGAGGTAGAGAAATAGTAGAGAAATTTCTGAAAGGAAAAAGTTAATACTAATAAAAAAAAAAAAAGAAAAAAGAAGAAGAAAACAAAATAGATGGGATAGAAATTGACACCCTTAAGTTGTGGGCCTATGAAAAAATGTTGCCTCTAAGGGCCACAACAGAAAACAGAAGGCAGAAACATGCAGGAAGGATAAGCGATAGTTTGTAATACAGAATCAATATATACAGTGAGTGGGAAATTAATGAATAAGAAGCCTAGCAAAGAAGCAACCAGCTGGCAGCACCTATTAAAAAAAAAATAGAAGGAAAAAGGAAGGGGGGAGGAAAATGGGAATAATAGCAATAGACCAGAAAGTAACAGAGAGAAACCAATGATCCACACAGGCAAGCAGTCAAACAGAGCTAAGGGGGGTCAATGATTCCCCTAGGGTCCACGTAGATCCTTCCTGCCTACTTGTGTTTATCAATGAATTTCCCCACAGGGTTCTATATGCAGGTCCTGAAGCAGCTTTTAGCTATTAAACTAAATTAAAAAGAATTTATTTTTCATTTGTTGAGGTGACCTCACTTTTTTTTTTTTTTTTTTTAGCCAAATGCAGGACCCAAAATAATTCCTCCTCTAGACCAACCCCCTTATGGAAGGGACCCTAGCTGGGCCTGTGGAAATTAATCAAGCACCTCCCACTTTCCAGACTCCCCAGGTTAGCTGAAACTCTGATGTTAGTCAGTGAGGAGTGCTAAAGACGGCGGATTCCGCCCCTTTTGGAGCCGAGCTACAGTGTCACCGGGCTGCTCAGTAAATCAGTTTCAGTGCAGATTCGCATCTGCTCTCAGCCTGGTGCTGCTTCAGGCCGGCTTATCTGCTCCCCAAAGCTATGGGGCGGTTCAGGCAGCCAGATCAATGTCTAAAAATATAAAATACCCTTCCCTGTCTTCCAACCGAACCCTCCCTTCTTTGGGAAGTGTCCCTTCCTCCTGGCTCCGCAGCGGCCTGGGTCTTAACCCTGGGTGGCTAGGGAAATCAGCTGCGTTCCCCGACCAAAATCCCCCCTCCGGTTCACTGGGTGCTGACTAGCTCGTTTGCTCTGTTCACACAAGGTCCAAGGGGCACCAGGCAGCCAGCACCCCAGAAAATAAAACTTTTTCGCTCCGCCCGCGGCTCCAAATGGCCGTTTTATTTTTTTTTTCTGTAACTGCGGGGCTCAGCCTCCTGTGCCAACCTCCACCGGCAGCCTCAAAACTCACGAATCTCCACCGTTCGGTCCACGCCGCCGATCAGTGCAGATAGATGTCCCAAGCTTCTCACTCCATGCGTGCACAGCACAGACCCCTGGGCAGGACCCCGTCCCCAATCCGCCTTGCTCTGGGAGCTTGCAGTGTGCGCCCTCCTACACCAACGCCATCTTGCCGCCCTCCTGTATGCTTTTATACATGATTGTTTTATAAGTTCACAACTTTTACCATATAATTACAGTTTATGTATGATCATGTATAAATGATATACTTCAATGTTTTAAATGAAAAAAAATGAGATATATCAATAATTATGATCATAAAATGGATTAACACACATCTGAGGTTAAAATAGCCTTTGATAGTCTATGTATATGAAAATACAAGTATGTTTTCAAATTAATGTTGATGCAATTGTAAATATTATATTATGACATACATAAGTATATCGGCTGGAAGAAAATATGGAATCATATGCTTGAAAATAATAGCATTTGTTATCTTTTTTTAAAGTTATTTTCCTTAATCTTTTGCATTGCTTATTTCTGCATTTGATCATCTGATCATATTTCATAGCAATGCAAAGTTTATTTATTTTATAGAAAATTGATGAAAGAGAAAAAGAAGATGTATGACCATTTAATTACCTTACATCTTGGAAATTAATTAAAAGGAAATTGTCTATTATTTTAAAATAAGAGGCTTTAAACCTAAAGCCCAGGTATAAAGTATTTCCAGCCCAGGTGACACTATATATATGAAGAACTCTGTAGTGAGGACCAAACTATTTGTCATATGTTTGTACTTTATTACTAACCAAACTTCAGGAAAGACATTAATATGTTGAAGAAGTTTGAGATTTGGCTTTAGGGATCAGCTGCAGTTAGCAGTCCAATAAAACTATATGGATAATCCCCATCCAACGTGCAGATAAATAAAATATAAGCTGTGGGTAAAAAGTGTTAAGAAGGAAGAATTTCTAAAAGGTTGGAGTGTCATATGGATAAAGTAATCTGTTTTGTTAAAAAATATTGCATGATATTTTCAATACACACAACGGAGACTATGCTTCTAGTGTAATGATGCTACTTATAACCAAATTAAACTTGCATGTATATGAGAAGTTTGGCTGAGTTTGTTGAGCCATTAGCTGCAAAGTAAGGTTAATACATATCACCTCCTATCAAATATCTCTGAAATATAAATGGAGATTGAACAAAAGTCAGGATTCAAGGATCAGTTGCCACACAATAACATTTATCCTGCTGGGACTGACTGATAATCCACAGCTGAAGGTTCTCATTTTCATCTTTCTATCTCTCACCTACATATTGAGTGTAACAGGGAATTTGACAATCATCTCCCTCACCTTCATGTATTCAAACCTTAAAACTGCCATGTACTTTTTCCTAAAAATCTTCACTTTCTTAGAAATGTCTTCTATATCTGTGTATATACCCAGATACTTAAAATATATCAACAGGGACAAGACAATCACATATGATGATGGTTTCATCCAAAAGTTTTAACAAACCTCCTTGCTGTTACAGAATTTTTTCTCCTGGCCACCATGTCCTATGACTGCTATGTAGCCATCTGCAACCCCCTACATTACGTGACCATCATGAACAACAGGGTCTGTAAAAGACTCATGCTTTTTTGCTGTACAGCTGGCTTGTTGATTCTATTCTCACCACTTAGACCTAAGTCTGGAATTCTGTGACTCTAATGTAGTTGACCATTTTGCCTGTGATGTATACCTTCTCCTAAAGATTTCATGCTCAGATACATGACTCATAGAGCAGATAGTCATAATCTTGAAGCTACCATTTCACTAAACCTTGTCAGAAATATACTTTCTTACCTATTTATTAAAGTTTCTATTTCCTTAGTTTCAAAACTCTCTCTCATAATAATAGAAACATTAACAGTCAATCACTGAAATTATTTAGCTTAGTGGTACAAGGTATCATTTATATGACATTGGCTGGTTCACATTAGAATGCCCTGAACATTGCAATGATCTAATCTGTATCTTTCCTATGTTCCTGCCAGTGTGGTAATTAATCTGTTATCAATCCTCTATGCATTACAATACCTAAAACTTGGGATCACAACCTCCAGTCTATTGATCTCAAAAATCCACTATGGGCTAGAGTGGACTTGATGGTATTCTGTTGTACACATATGGTGATTCTAGCAAAGGAAGAAATTATAACAATGAGGTGGAGCCAGTGGCCACTAGACACTTTTGGGGTAGGGAGGGGATGAGCAGTTGAAATACAGGGGCTTCTTTGGGATTTGGAGGTTGTCCTGAGTACCGTTGTGGCAAAGGATGTAGGCCATTTTAAATCAGCACACACCACTCAGAACTATGTGGGAGAGAGTGTGGTCTATGATGTGAACTGTGGTCTATGGTTGGTGGCAAGGCCCCAGGATGTGTAAGTCCATTGAGGGTGGTGGGTCACACTTGTGGGAGATGTTTGCGTGGGATGTGGTGGGAGGTGTGGGAGGTGGGCAACATGGGAATCCCAGGGGATTCTGTGAAATATTTTGGGTAATCTAATCACCTCTTTATATATATATATATATATAACATTTTTGTAAGCAAATGCACATATATGCATATATATTTATTTATCATTTTACAAATAGTGGTATGTATTGTGAAAATTTTGATTTTTACCCACAATAAAAAATAAATAAATTAAAAAAAAATCTACTCTTCCCTATAGTTACTAATCAAACAAATCTTGATAAAGCTAATAATAAATCTCCAAGAACAGACAATTAAATTTATTTTAGTACACATGAGATGTGATCCAGAAACTATCCACTCTATTATTATCATGATTGTAGTGTCAGATTTTATAGGTTACATGTACATCTTATCTATGTTGAAACTATGGAGAATTCCAGAAATATATTTGGGCTTACTTTTTATATGGCTTTCTGTCTTCAATTATGAAATCTCCTGCTCATCATTATGAAAAATATGATTTCTTGAATTTGCGAGGTAGAGAATTTCTGATCACTCATATTTGAGGGAGATATCTGGATGCTCTGGTTATTCTACTGCAATTTTAGGAAACCTGTACCTTAGAGGTAGGGTTAATAGAAAACTAGACTATGACAATTATTTTCTATCCAAATAGAAATGCTTCACATATCTCAAAAACATCTAGCTGATATACAGGCAAATTATGCATCCAAAAGAGGAAAAATCAACCATCTCTAAAGAAAAATGCATTAAAAAATATCCAACATATCATAAAAAACTACTTGGTAAGCAAAGAACTATGTCTTGGAACCCATATCCAGAGGATTAACAGTCAATAGTAAACAACAGTGAAATGATTCAGATGTTGGAATTAACAGATGAATACATTAAAACACTCATGTTAAATATGTTTAAAATATAGTGTACACATTGTCATAATGAATAAAGTTTTGGTAAAAAGAAACAGCAGCAAACTAGAGAAACCATGATTAGAACCAAATGGAATTACTAGTACAAAAGAAATGAAATAACTGGAAAAAAAATTCTGAGTAAATCCTTTCATAACATTGTACAACATATCTGAAAATAAGATTTTGATCTTGAAATTTCACTTTCAGCAATTAATCTCACTTATATTGAAAATATTAGTATGCAGATACTTTTGATTGAATAATTGATAGCTAAACAAAATGAAAAGCATTGTATTTCAGGCATCATTAAAGTAAATGCCAATATTTTCATAGAGCCAACTTATTAATAGTGATAAATTGGCTATTATGTGATTTTTCTAAGATATTTTTAATGATAAAAAGCATATTTTACACATCTACATTAAGATTGGTAGCAAATGATTATGCATTTGTAAATAAAACCATAATGTATTGGGTATACTTAGAGAAAGAAAATCTGGAAGGATAAGTCCTACAATAAAAGAAGTAGTTGTGTATCATTGTATAAACTTTTCCTTCTTCATATCTGATTAAAATTGTCCAACTCTAATAAAATTTCACATAATAAAGAATATAATCATATAATAATGTGTTTTGATCTACAGAATGACTTAGTAGATTAAAAAAATTAAAAAATGAGCTATTTATTTAAGTGGTAGACTTGTCCTCCTGATCTCTGTCTGATGCTGATGTATCATCCCCTGTCTCCAAGTACATTGTCCCCACCAAAGTCTGTGTTACATGGCTTTTGTTTTGTTTTGTTTTTCCAAATCTCATTATCCAGAAAATTCACTAAAGACTCTTATTTATTTATTTATTTATTTTTATTTTTATTGTGGGTAAAAATCAAAATTCTCATGATACATACAAACATTTGCAAAATGATATATAAATATATATGCATATATGTGTATTTGCTTACAAAAATGTTATTTATATATATATATATACATATATTTTAAGAGGTGCTTAGATTACCCAAAATATTACACCGAACCCACTGGGATTCCCATGTTGCCCACCTCCCACACCTCCCACCACATCCCACGCAAACATCTCCCACAAGTGTGGCCCACCACCCTCAATGAACTTATACATCCTGGGGCCTTGCCACCAACCATAGACCACAGTTCACACTATAGACCACACTCTCTCCCACTCAGTACTGAGTGGTGTGTGCTGATTTAAAATGGCCTACATCCATTGCCACAATGGTACTCAGGACAACCTCTAACTCCCAAAGAAGCCCCTGTATTTCAACTGCTCAACCCCTCCCTACCCCAAAAGTGTCAAGTGACCACTGGCTCCACCTCATTGTTATAATTTCTTCCATTGCTAGAATCACCATATGTGAGCAAGAGAATACCATCAAGTCCACTCTAGTCCATAGTTCTTCCCCCAATCCTGAGGGGATGGGGATGGTGATGTCCACTCCAACTCCAAGTGAGAGAGGGCTTATATCCCATGCATATGGTGGGTGGGATGATCCTGCCTGCAGATGCAGGCCCTCTCCATTCCCTGGGATGGCCATTGCCCATCGTTGTCTCCTCACCAGGTGACTTGGATGCATCCATTGAGCTGTAGGGTAGGAGTTGCAGCTCCACCGAGATTTCATGCACACCTGAAACATAGGTAGGCCAGAGGCTCCAGTCTCTGGAAGTATACCTAAAAACTCCAGCATAACATATAGGTTTGAATAGAAGGGACTGGTGAACCATGTGCAGGGAGGACTTATTTGAGTCCCATTCCATCACTCTCAGGAGCACAGATACCAAAATAGAGCCCACTGATAAGACATCAGTCTCTGGGGCTATCCCCCCTTATATAGGACCTGGGTGTCTCCAGAGCTCTCAGGAACCCCTCTGTGTGGGGTGATAGGCACTTAGATGTTCTATGAGCTCCTACTGAGGTGTGTAAGAGTTACCTCTGGGATGACCTCCCTAGTCTCTTTGAACACTAATGACCCTTGAATATAGGTCACAAAGGACCTTTTTTCACTTAATGTCATATTCAATTATAAAAAGTCGGTAAAAGCATCTCTCTCTCCTGATTATTTGAATAATATCTCTTCTACCAGTGAATAGACGTTCCAGCTTTTAGAGTAATTTATTTTCTTTTCAATGACAGAAAGAGTAAGAATATATTTGGGGCCTTATAATAACACTAAACCTATTATCAGGTATTCTGTAAACCTTGCTGAGGATGGCAATCCTGGGAGCTCTATGCATTCCCAGACATGCCAGTAAATGTGAAGATATAAATGTATTTGTCAAAAATGTCACTTTAAACCTTACAGTTTTAATATTGCTATGTATAAACAAACAGATGCTGATTTATTAAAAGAAGAGTAAGTATAATGATGCTTTTCTCTTTGATTATAATTCCCTTTGTAGGATTTGGTCTTGTTTTCATCCTGAAAAGAAAATGGACTTCAGTGATAATTAATGCATTTTTTCATGTATTCAACAGATATTTATTAGATGTCATTTTCTAGAGAGACTTTATCTTGTGTAGAGAGATATTGTCTGGAAGGATTTTATGCATAAAATGCAGTAATAAATTCAAAAGAAATTCAATATAATAAATATCCATGGAAACTTTTGCTGCATATTTGACCTCAAATTAAAAATGATAAAATATATTTGTATGTATATAAATCTGTAAGGAGGCCCCTTCAACCACATATTCCCAGTGCCAATATTATCAGCCTCCCTCAAAAAAATTATTGAGGCCAAAGTGGCATTTCATTAAAGAATTCTGTGTTAATTTAAAACATTTCTTTGAAAGATAGAATAAGCAGAAATCAGTATGTTACAATTAATTGCCAATCTTTTTATTAACTTTCATTTTTTAATAAGCTTTAATATACTGGAATCTATTTTGAGAATAATGCTCTGAAGGACTATGTAAGTTTTCAGAGTGATGCATGAATTACCTCATATATTGGTAAAAAGATGGAAGGAAGGTAGAGGGGCTGCAAAAATTTGATACCAATAGTTGATAGCTATTGATTGAGATATTATATTCCATAGAAGGGCTCTAATTTCAGAAAAATCATGTCCAGATCAGTGCTTCTTCCCCATGTTGGTAACACAGGGAAATATACAAACATTCAGAGACAAGTCAACCCATTTTCAGTATGAAGGGAATACAGTAAGTTGAATAAGAAATTAACATTGCTCATAAAATAAATAAACTGGGTACAAGGGAGAAAATTTTTCTATACATTGATGTTAGAAAATCTCAAGCCTTGAGATAGATAATGACTGTATAATGAAAACATTTGAGTACTTACTTACATAACCAATGGTCGATGCCTGAGAAATATCAGTGGAACAACTTACCACCACCTCAGGAGAAAAGTTCTTGACTTCTCTATTACATATGATATTATTAGGCAAAAATGATATTGATGAAGAAAAACTAATTCATTTTACTGGAAATTCACAGAGAATGAGAGTCTCCACTTGTTTCAGAAGTAAAGGTAATGCAAATATTTAAAAAATTATGTATATAAGAAAGGGTGGATTATATAGAGGAGTCAGCAGCAAGTTGGGGTAGGGGAAGAGGTTTAAACATTCTTGTCCTAAAAATCAATGAACAAATTAAACTCTTGTTTTGGAATAAAAATAAGACTCAATTACTCCACTGGAATGTGTATAATAAGCACAAGTTATAATTTATTTATTGACAATGTTAAAAAAAGATAAAATTTGTCAGGAAAAGAAATGAAATCTTTATGAAATTTTATGATTTACTTATTGAATATGAAAGAATTCTTGAGTGCCAAAGGACATTATTGCTACCCAGAAAAATGTATGTCCTCAGAAATCTATTTATTCTAACGGGAAAATTAAGCAGGAATGGAAGTTAAACATATATTTTAAAAATATAGTGGGTCATAAAACACTGAATATGTTGAGTTTTAGAATAGTTATAATAGTTAAAATAATCTATAAGAAAATGTCTCTGAATATGTCATACAGATTGGAGAGAAGTTGGAATTCAGTGATGAGAAATGGTACAGTATCAGCATTCATTCTACTGGGACTGAGAGATGACCCTCAGCTACAGGTTCTGCCTTTTATATTTCTACTTCTCACCTACATGCTGAGTGTAACTGGGAACCTGATAATCATCACACTCACCTTTGTGGATTCCCATCTGAAAACACCCATGTTCTTTCTCTTACAAAATTTCTCCTTCTTAGAGGTGTCCTTCACATCTGCATGTATTTCTAGATACTTGTATAGCATAGCTACAGGTGACAGGGTCATTACTTACAATATTTGTATGGTCCAAGTGTTCTTTACCAACTTTTTCACAGTAACTGAATGTTATCTCCTTGCTACCATGTCCTATGACAACTGTGGCCATCTGCAAACCTCTGCATTACATGACCATCATTAGCAGCAGATTATGCATTTGTTGCTGGATGGCTGGTTTGTGTGTATTAATCCCACCACTAAGCCTGGGTTTAAAACTGGAATTTTGTGACTACTATCACTAACGATAGAATAACACATATTTCTATTTGTTAGCAGTTCTAAACACATAGAACTGCTGGATAAAATTTAACAAAAGTTCTTTTGAATGTATAGCTGTAAGCATTGCAAAGTTGTAAATAAGTAGTCAGAAATAAAGAAGCAGAGCAATGAATTATAAAATGACCATGTATGCAAAAGAGAACATACGCAGGGTAATCGGAACAAGGGGTCAGATATGGATTCCAGGAACTCAGGTTCAAATTCTCAGGTTTGGTATGCTTTTAGCACATGGAACGACACTAAAGAATAAAGTTAGAACTCTCCAATTATTGCACACTCAAAGAAAATTTGAATTAGAAAATCATGTGCATTCGGTTGAATACATTTTTCTGAAAGTTGTCTGTTATGTACTAGGTATGTTTGGTACCATGTGCATACATACAACACAAATTTAACTTTTACAGTCCAAATTCTCTCATGATCATCTAAATAAGTAGATACAAAGATTTAAATATTCACACAAATATCAATGCTTAAATTAAGATATTTAAAATATATATCTAGTTATATAATTGCTGGTCTGAAAGCAATGATATGCAGACATTTCATTTTTTCTTTCTTTTTTCTTTACTAGGGAAATTGTGGGTTTAACCATGCATAAAATACCAGTTTAACCATGCTTAAAATACAGGATTCCCATACACCACCTCACCAACAACTTGCACTGTTGTGGAACATATGTTACATCTGATGTTAGCAAATTTTTATAACTGCACTATTCATTAAATTCCATTGTTTAACTTAAGGTTCACTGTAGTATAGTCTATGGATTCTTTAAAGAATATATACAATCTGACATTTCCCCTTTAATGATATTCAGATATGTATTTCATTGCTTTTAATTGCATACACAATGTTGTGCTACCATCCATCTCCACTCAATACCAAAATATTTCCATCATTCCAAAGAGGAACCTTGTGCATTTTATGCCTTAACTTCTCAATCCCTAGACTCACCCCATCCTCAAGTAACTTAATAATTCTGACTCTGTTTGCTTATTTTAATTGCTTCAAATCGGTGGTATCAGACAATATTTGTCATTTTGTGCCTGGTTTATCTTACTCCATGAAGATTGACTACGACATTCATCCATGTTGTCACCTGTATCAGGACATTATTCCTTTTTAAGCCTGAATAATATTCCATTGTGTGTATTTACACATTTTATTTATTGATTCTTTGGTTGATGGACAATTGAGTTGCTTCCATCTTTTAGCAATCGTAAAAAATGCTCTTATGAACATTGGTGTGAAAACTTCTACTTGTGTCCCTGCTTTCAATTCTTTGGGGATATATACTTAGTAGTGGGATTGCAGGTCAAATTGTAATTCTATACTTAGCTTTCTGAGGAACTGCCTAACTGTCTTTCACAGTGGCTGCACCATTTTACAGTGCTACTTGAAATGAAATAATACTCCTATTTCTCCACATCCTCTTCCAAACTTATTAAGTTTTACTTTTAATAGTGCCATTCTAGTGTGTGTGAACTTGTATCTCATTGTAGTTTTGATTGCATTTCCATGACGGCTAATGATGTTGACCTTCTTTTCAAGTGCTTTCTGGCCCTTTGTGTATCTTCTTTGCTAAGATTCTGTTCAAATTTGCCCATTTATATTTTTATTTTTTTATTGCTGTTAAGTTGCAGGAGTTCTTTATATAATCTGGATAATAAACACTTATCAAATATGTGGTTTCCAAATATTTTCTTCCATTCTGTAGGTTGTCATTTTACTGTCATAATAAAGTCTTTTAAGGTACAAACATTTAGAATTTTGATGAGATCCCAGTTATCTCTTTCTTTTGTTCTTTGTGCTTTTTGTATAAAGTCTATAAAGTCTAAGATATCATTGCCTAACACAAGATCCTGAAGCGCTTTCCTACAGATTTCTTTTTCTAAAGGGTCTAAAGCTGATAAACACATTCAGCAAAGTGGCAGCTCTTATATTAAGATCTATAATCCATTCTGATTTTATTGTTGTATACCGTATGAGTTAGGGGTTCTCCTTTTTGTGCAAATGGAGACCCAGTTTTCCCAGTAACATTTTTTAATAGACTATTCTTTCCCAATTGTGTGGTTTTTGCCACCTTGTAAAAAATCAGTTGACCATAATTGTGAGGGTTGATTTCTAAGCTCTCAATTCTATTCCATAGGTCTATATGTCTGTCTTTGTGCTTGCATCATGCTGTATTGATTTCCATGGCTTTATAACAGATTTAATATTGGGAAGTGTGAAACATTGAACTTTATTCTTCTTTTTCAAGATTACTTTTACTATTTGGGTCCCCTTTCAATTCCAATAAATTTGATTGATGATTGACTTTTCCTTTTCTGCAAAGAAATCTGTCGGAATTTTTATTGGGATTGCACTGAATCAAAAGATGTTTTTGGGTAGGATTGATATCTTACTGATGTTTGGTGTTCCAATCCATGAATATAGAATATCCTTCCTTGATTTAGATCATCTTTGATTACTTGTAGCAATGATGTATAGTTTTCTTTGTATAAATCCTTTATATCCTTCGTTAGATTTATTCCAAGATATGTGGTTATTTTAGCTACTATTGTAAGTGGAACTTTTTCTTGATTTCTTCTTCTGATTGGTCATTGCTTATGTATCAAAACACTACTGAATTTGGGATATTGTTGTTGTACCCTGCCACTTTGCTGAATTTGTTTGCTAGCTTTAGAAGCATTTTTGTAGATTTTTGAGACATTCGATATATAGGATTATGTCATCTGCATATAATAAAAGTTTTACTTCTTCCTTTCCTATTTGGTTGCTTTTTATTATGTTTTCTTGCCTATTTGCTCTTGCAATACCTGCCAATACAATCCTGAGCAACAGTGGTGTTCTGATTATAGCAGGAAATCATGTAAAATGACAGCTTCCCACCAAACTGAGATGGTTATGTCAGACCAAAGAAAGACTTGGACAAATTTGGGTAAGCTCTTTCACGGTGGTAGATCCAAGCCTGACCATGGCCTAGAATACTAATCCTTGGCAATGGGAGGAGAGCTTGGTCCTTCTGATGCTCGTCATCCACACTTGACACAAAGCAAAAGGAGTCTTTTATACTACATGTCTATGTGGAGATGAGAAGCGTATGTGAGGGAGAGCATGAATATAAAATGCATCACTGAGCAAAAATAATGAAGAATGGACATTCACAGAAATTATGTAACATGAACATTTACAATGTTTGTCAGTAAGGTTGAAGTTATATCTTTACAATAATTACTTAAGGGATCTGCTAGTTGAAGGTGGTGAAGCAGTTCACAGAACATATTATTCTTAGAGTTTCCAGGACAGAAGTCTTGGCATAGGAGATTTCCTTATCAATCATGAGCTTACAAACACTTATTACTGAAGGCTTGCTGTGTAACTATTAAGAAATACTGCTGTGACTAGAAGGGGAAAGAACTGGAAGGGTTGTTGGAAATATGCAAAGCCAGATATGTTACAAGTGGTGACAGTTGGCATCGTTGTTTTGTTCCTGACAAGAGAAAGTTTTCAGTCTTTCATCATTAAATAAGATGTTAGCTATGTTCTTTTCATATATGCCTTTCATCATGTTAAGGAGTTTCCTTCTATTCTTAGTGCTCTAAGTGTTTTTATTAAGAAAGGGTGCTGTAATTTGCAAATACCTTTTCTGCATCATTTGAGTTGATCATGTGTGATTTTCCTTCCTTCTGTTAATGTGGTGTAGTTAATGAATTGATTTTCTTATTTGAACCACCCTTGCATATTAGGAATAATTCTCACTTGTTCGTGGTGTGTAATTCTTTTAATGTGCGCTTGGATTCTTTTCCTAGTATTTTGTTGAGTATTTTTGCATCTATATTCAAAACAGATAGTGGTCTGTAGTTTCCTTTTCTTAGGTTATTTTTATCTGGCTTTGGTATGAGGGTGCTCTTGGCCTTGTAAAATGAGTAAAGGAGTGTTCCCTCACCTTCAATTTTAGAGGAGTGTTTGAGCAGAATTGGAGTTAAACCTTCTTGGAATGTTTGTTAGAATTCCCCTTTGACGCTTTCTAGTCCTGGGGTTTTTTGTTGGACGGTTTTCATTACTGATTCAATCTCTTTATGAGTAATTTGTTTATTGAAGTCTTAATTTCTTCTTGGGTCAATGTAGGCAGTTTTTATATTTCTAAGAATTTGTCCATTTCATCTAACTTATCTAATTTGTTAGCTTGGAATTGTTCAAAGTATACACTTATAGTACTTTTCATTTCAGCGGATTGATAGAAATGATTCCCTTTCTATTTCTATTTTTCCTTATTTGTATCTTGTATCTTTTTTTTCATTGTCAGTCTCTCTAAAGTTTTTAAGTTCTACTGGTCTTTTCAATGAATCAATTTTTGCTTTTATGATTCTATTGTGTTTTTTTTTTTTGTTTTTTTTTTTTTTGTTGTTGTTACTTCATTATTCTGGGCTCTAATCTTTCTTATTCCCTCCCTTATGCTCACTTACTGTTTAGTTTGCTCTTCCTTTTCTAATTCTTCCAGTTTAGAGGCTAGGTTTCTAATTTGAAGTTTTTCTTCTTTTTAATGTTAGCATTTAAAGCTATATATTTCTCTATCAGCACTGCCTTCACTGCATCTCATATGTTTTGGAATGTTGTATTTTCATTTTCTTCACCTCAGGATATTTCATACTTTTGCTACTGATTTCCTCTTTACCCCATTAGTATTTTCAAGAGCATGCTGTTTAATTTACACATATTTTTTGAAATTCCCATTTCTCCCTCGGGTATTGATATTTAGCTTCATTCTGTTGTGATCAGTAAACATATATGGCATGATTACAATATATTTTTATTTTATTGAGACTTGCTTAGTGACCCAACATATTGTCTATCCTAGAGAATGATCCATGTGCTCAGAAGAAGAACATATGCCCTGGTTTTTTGGTTGCAGTGCTCTTTACCTGTCTTTAGGTCAAGTTGTTTTAATGTGTCATTCAAGTCCTATACTTCCTTACTGATCTCTGAAGAGTTGTTCTAACCATTATTGAGAGTGGTATTTTAAAGTCTCTTACTATTAACGTAGAACCATCCATTTCTCCATTCAAATTTATTAGTATTTTCTTCAGATATAATATGGACTTGATGTTAGGTGCATATATATTTATCATTATTGTGTCTACCTGGTTAATAGTCCTCTTTATCATTGTGTAATGAATATCTTTATACCGCATGTCTGTTTTGACTTAAAGTCTATTTTATCTGATATTATTAAGCCACTTCAGCTCTTTTTTGATTACTACATGCATAGTGTATATTTTTTCCCCCTTTCATCCTCAGTCTACTTGTATCTTTGAATTTGATGTGAGTCTCTTGCAAACAGTATATAGTTGGGCCATGCATCTTTATCCATTTTGCCAATGTCTGTCTTTTTACTGGAAAGTTTAAACCATTTTTATTTAATGTCACTCCTAATAACTTGGAACTTTTTTTCTGCCATTTTACTATTTAGCCTTTTTAAAGTCTTTTTTGTCCCTCACATCTGTAATGTCTACTTTTATATTTATTTCCTTTTTGTGTTTACCATATTGAGCACCTTCTCATTTCTATCTGGATGTATTCTTCATTTATTTTCCTTGTGGTTTTCTTGGGATTTAAAATTTAATATCTCTAGTATTTAGCTATCATATCTGGTTTCATACCAACTTAACTTCAATAGCATGTCCAAATACTAGTCCTATAAGCTTTGTCCCCCACCAATTTTTTATACCTTTTACCGCATACATACATTTTATGTACAAAAACATATATTTCTTGTTACTTTATATGCATATGCATTTTAGCACCTGGGGGATATAAGAAGTGGGCTGGCACACCAAACAATATAGTGCAATAATACTGACATTTATAATTTCCCAGATGGTTACCTTTACCACAGGTCTTTATATCTTATGTTGCTTTGAACCACTGTCCAGTGTCCTTTCCTTTCATTATGAAGCCTATCTTTACCATTCTTTGTATGGCAGGTTTAATGGTGATGAATTCACTCAGCTTTTGTTTATCTAAGAATACCTTAATCTCCCCCTCATTTTTGAAAGAGGAGTCTTGCCAGACATAAAATTGTTGGCTGACAGTTGGTTTCTTTCAAGACATATCATTTATAATGATTTCCAGTATTTTTTTAAAACCTGTACTCAAAAGAAATTCCACTATCTTAAAAGCAATAATTATGTAGCAATTCCTCAACTAGATTAAAGGATAGTTCCTTACAGTTTTCCTAATAAATGTAAACAAATATTAAAAGTAAATAAAAATAAATTCAAATTGTAACTTACAAAATAGAAAATGAAATCTCTTAATAGATGAAAGATTTTTAAAAGCCAGCAATTTGAAAAGTCCAAGAGCATCAATAAACCACAATCTAATGATTGTGAATGAGCAAACAATTAAGAAATATTCAATATTCCTTTGGAGGAACTTTGAAAGAAGTAAGAAAGCAAAACAAAGAAATTTTGAATGACTATTAGAAAAGACAAATGAAACCATCATAATTCCATGACTATCATGACTTTAAAGTATAATTCATAACACCTTTCTTTTCTGAAGTGGAGATTTGGCACACAATGGAAGACATTGAGCATTGTTCATAGTTAAAATGGCAACTTTGCTTTCAGTCTGTATTATACATAATAATGGAATGTTTTATGGTTGAAGGTGTCTTAAAACTGATGAAATTTGATATCTCTTTCAACCCTCAGGTTATTCTTACATATCCTGAAAACTCAAGGGAGTCTAACAGGAAAGTGGCAGAATTAATAAGAAAATTTTGTACTCTAGATGAATAAATGAAAAAATATTTAAAAATATATAGACTACACTTATCATAGCATTGCCACATGAAATCAATGAACAAATATTATTTCAGTCATAATGGTTCTAAAATTTACCTGTGAAGAGACTAATTATCATGAAAACAGAATAAGTGTAAAGAAAATTATTAAAACTTGTAGGGAAAATATATAATATAATATAAATGAATGAAAAGCTCTTTTTCTAGAATGAGAATTGCAATTAGAGCATGAACATATTTGTGTGTATGTATAGATATACTTATTTATTATGGAAATAATCATTCATTAATTCATTTATGAATCATTTATTTATTTGCCTATATTCCCCAAGCATGTAGAATATAAAGGGAAGTTTATTTTTAAGGCAGGGTACTTGCTCAAGGAAATGAGACATTCAATCAAAGTTAAAAATAGTTAGAATGAGGAAAAAGTTAAAAGCAAAATAATACATTGATCATGTGATCCCATTTTTATATGTTCAACAGTGTATATATTTGTTAAAAAACATTTTTTCAGAGAGATTTCTTTTACAGAATTATAGGCATTCCAAATATCTGTTTTAAAAAGAAAAATGTTAAGTTGCAGAATATTTTTATTAATGATGCCACTATTTCAGTAAAAATAAACAAAAATGAAAAAAGGATGATGTTTACAAATTTGTAAGTGTTTGTACCACTGGTTTGCTAACATATACACCAATCTGTTGATACCATACATCAGGAGAAGGATATTTGAAAAATTATGTTGGCCTCTGTATTACTTTCACACATTGCACCCAGAAGAATTTTAACAAGTATATATGTGTGTGTGTGTGTATATATATATGTGTGTGTGTGTGTGTGTGTGTTTTAAACAAATCAGTATTATTGATTCATATTAATAAAGCATAGAATTCATCCAAAGTGTACAACCAATGGTGTTTGGTATAATTGCATAGTTGTGCATTCATCACTTCAGTCATTATTAGAGCATTTCATTATTTCAATAATAATAATAATCAAAAACCACAGAAACAAACAAACAAACAAGAAAATTCTGCACCTCTCAATGTCTCTGTGCCTCCCCTGCTGTAACTTGTTGCTATATTTGGCTATTCTTGCACAATTATTTATTTATTTATTAAGTAGTTTTATTGAGATATAGTCACATACCTTATGATCTATCCAAAGTGTACAATCAGTGGCTTTTAGTATAATCACATGTTGTATATTAATCACCACAAAAAAATTTATAACAATTTCATTATTCCAAAATGAAAAATTCCACACCACTTGGCAATCCTTCCCCAGCCCTACATAACCACTAATCTAATCTCATTTTTTATGAATCGATTCATATTCACACTTTATATAAATAGAATCATACAATATGTAGAACTTTGTATCTGGTTTCTTTCACTTAGCATAATGTGTTTTTTGTCTGATATTAACATCATGTAGCATTAACATACAATTTGTTGTTTCAAAGAAAAATGGTCTTACATATGCAATTTTACCCCTAGTTATATTTCACATGTGGTTTTACTATGCTGTAAATTCCCATGTTACATTTTTTAGTTTTTCTTTTAGTCATATACATGACCTTAGACTTTTTCTTTAAACCATCCTAATACCCATGTAATAGTACTGCTAGTTACTAACAATATGTTGGACTTTTACCTTTTCTATTCATTTCCAAAGATTACACACATCCTTTCTACCAATTCTGCTCAAGTTAACCTTCAGGTTTCCATTCTCTAGCCCACTGGTTCTTAACTTTTTTGTTCCATGGACACTTTTGACAGTCAAATGAAAACCACGGCCCTGTTACTAAGTCGACACTATACCGTATATTAATTAATCAATATATCACATCTGCACCAACAGGTCCCCTCAAGAATAATGTTTTTTTTTTTTAATTTTCATTTCAAACTCATGAGAACTCCTTGTTAAGGACCCCTGCTCTTACTTCATTCTATTATCTGGTGACCCATATTCAAGTTAGTAACTCCATAAGATTACACAATATATTTAGTTCATAGTAGCACAATAATACAGTATTTGTTCTTTTGTGTCTGGCTTGCTTCACACAACATAATGTCCTCCAGGTTCATCCATGTTGTCATATGTTTCATGACTTCATTTCTTCTTACATGTACATAATACTCTATCATGTGAATACACCACAATTTGTTTATTCATTTGTATGTTGATGGACACATGATTTGTTCCCAACCTCTGGCAATCGTGAATATCGGTGCTATGAACATCGGTGTCCAGATGTCTATTCATGTCACTGCTCTCAGGTCTTCTGTTTATATACCTAGAATTGGTATTGCCAGGTCATATGGCAAGTTTATATTCAAATTCCTTATGAACTGCCAAACAGTCCTCCACAGTGGCTGTACCATTTTACATTCCCACCAATAGTGAATAAGCATTCCTATGTCTCCACATCTTCTCCAACATTTGTAGTTCTCTGTCTTTTTAATAGTGGCCATACTAACAGGTGTGAAATGATATCGCATACTTTTGATTTGCCTTTACCTAATCGCTAGTGGAGTAGAACAACTTCCATGTTTTTTTTTTTTTTTTTGCCATTTGCATTTCTTCTTTGGACAAATATCTATTCAATCTTTTGCCTATTTTTTTTTTTATTGGATTGTGTACCTTTTTATTGTGGAGTAGTAGCATCTCTTTATACATCTTGCATATTAAGCCCTTATCAGATATGTGATTGCCAAATATTTTCTCCCATTGAGTCGGTTGCCTTTTCACCCTTCTGACAAAGTCCTTTGAGGTGCAAAAGTGTTTCATTTTGAGGAGGTTCCATTTATCTGTTTTTTTCTTTTATTGCTCCTGCTTTGGATATAAGATCCAAGAAACCACCTCCACAAGGTCTTTAAGATGTTTCCCTACATTTTCTTCCAGTAGTTTTATGGTGCTGGCTTTTATATGTAGTTGTTTGATCCATTTTAAGTAGATTCTTGTATAGAGAGTAAGATAGTGGTTCTCTTTCAATCTTTTGGTTGTAGATATCCAGTTCTCCCAGCACGATTCGTTGAAGAGACTGTTTTGTCCCATTAACATGGCTTTGTTGAAAAGCAGTTGGCCTAAGAAGTGAGGGCTTATTTCTGGACTCTCAATTCTATTTCACTGATCAATGTGTCTATATTTATGCCAATACCATGCTGTTTTAAATTCTGTAACTTTGTAATATATTTCAAAGTCAGTTAAGGAAATTCCCTCTACATTGATCTATTTTTTTTTTTTTTAGAATGCTTTTGGCTCTTTGGGTGAAAGTTTAATTCCAAATGACTTTGGTAATTGCCTTTTCTATTTCTTTAAAGTAGACTGTTGGGATTTTGATTGGTCTTGCATTGAATCTATAAATCCGTTTCAGTAGGATTGATATCTTCATGATGTTTAGTCTTCCAATTCATGAACTTGAAATGTCTTTCCATTTGTTTATGCCTTCATTGATTTCTTTTAGCATTGTTTTGTAGTTTTCTTCATATAGGTCTTTTACTTCTTTGGCTAAATTAATTCCTAGGAATTTGAGTCTTTTTGTTGTTATTTTAAATGGATTTTTTCCCCTGATTTCCTTCTCAGATTGTTCAATACTAGTGTACAGAAACATTATTGATTTTTACTTGTTGATCTTATGTCCTGCCACTTTGTTGAACTAATTTATTAGCTCAAGTAGCTTTGTCATAGATATTTCAGAATTTGCTTAAATGTGGTATCATGTCGTCTGCAAACAGTGAGCGTTTTACTTCCTTGTTTCCTGTTTGGATGTGTTTTTTTGTTTTTGTTTTTGTTTTCCTTATCTAATTGCTCTAGTTAGAACTGTTATCACAATGTTGAATAACAATGGTGACTGTGGGCTTCCTTGTCTTGTTCCTGATCTTAGAGAGAAAGCTTTAAACTTTCCCTATTGAGTTCGATGTTAGCTGTGGATTTTCCATATATGCCTTTTATCATATTGAGGAATTTTACTTCTATTCCTCTCTTTCAAAATGTTTTTATCAAAAAAGGATGCTGGATTTTGTTGAATGCCTTTTCTTCATGGATCCAGTGATCACGTCTTTTTTTTTCCTTCTATTTGTTAATGTGGTGTATTATGTTAAATGATTTTCTTATGTTGAACCAACCTTGCAAACCAGGAATATATCCCACTTGGTCATGATGTATAAGACTTTTGATATACTGTTGAACTCTATTGGCAAGTAATTTGTTTAGAATTTTTGCCTCTTTGTCATTAGAGAGATTGGTCTGTAATTTTCTTTTCTTGTAGTATCTTTATCTGGCTTTGAAATTAAGGTGATGTTGGCTTTGCAAAATATGTTGGGTAATTTAACTTTTCCTCTTCTCCAATTTTTTGAAAGTGTTTAAAAAGGATTGGTGTTAATTCTTCTCAAAATGCCTTGAAGAATTCACCTGTGGATCCATCTGGCCCTGGAGTTTTCTTCATTGGCAGATTTTTGATGACTAATTCAATCTCTTTAAATGTGATTGGTTTGTTAAATCCTTGTATTTCTTGCAGTACCAGGGTAGGTTGGTCATGTATTTCTAGGAATTTATCTTTTTCTTCTAGGTTGCCCAGTTTGTTGGCATAAGATTTCTCATAATATCTTCTTATGATCTTTTTTATTTCTGTGGAGTCAGTTGTAACTTCACCTTTTTCATTCCTGATTTTATTTATTTGCATCTTCTCTCTTTTTTTGTTCATCTAGCTAAGGACTTTCAATTTTATTGATCTCAAAGAACTAGTGTTTAGTTTTGTTGATTCTCTCTATTTTTTTTTTGTTCTCAATTTCATTTATTTCTGCTCTAATCTTTTTTATTTCCTTCCTTCTGATTGATTTGGGAATGGTTTGTTGTTCTTTTTCTAGTCTTCCCAGTTGTCCACTTAGATCCTTGATTTTAGCTTTTTCTTCTTTTTTAATATAGGCATTTAAGGTTACAGATTTCCCTCTCAGGTCTGCCTTCACTGTATCCCATAAGTTTTGATAAGTTGTGTTCTCATTTTCATTTGTCTCAATATATTTATTAATTTCACTTGCAATTTCTTCTTTGACCCACTGATTATTTAGAAGTATGCTGTTCAGCATTCACATATTTGCAAATTTACCTCTTTCCTGTCTATTATTGGTTTCCAGTTTCATTCCCTTATTATTTCAAAAGGTGCTTTGTATAGTTTCAATCATTTTAGCATTATGACCTAACATGTGGTCTATCCTGGAGAAAGATCCATGAGCACTAGAGAAGAATGTATAATCTACTGAGTTTGGGTGCAATGTTCTGTATATGTGTATTAGTTCTAGTTTGTTTATCATATTGTTCAAGTTCTCTGTTTCCTAGTTGATCTTCTGTCTAGTTTTTCTATCTAATGATGTGAGTTGTGTCTTGAAATCTCTAACTATTATTGTAGAGATGTCTGTTTCTTCTTTCAGTTTTGCCATAGATTGCTTTATGTATTTTGGGGCATCTTAGTTAGGTGTATAAATATTTATGACTGTTATTTCTTTCTGGTGAATTGTCCCTTTTCTTAATATATAATGACATTCTTTATCTCTTATAACTTTTTTGCATTTAAAGTCTGTTTGGTCCAATATTAGTATAGCTATCCCTGTTCTTTTTTGGTTACTGTTTGCCTGGAGTATCTTTTTCCAACCTTTCACTTTGAGCATTTATTAAGATATGCTCTTGAAACAGAATTATGGTTTGGATAAGTGAAGTCTTAAATAATTTAGCCTACTATATTACTTCTTGTGAAAATCTATATTCACTGCCAGCAATATATAGAATAAAACATTAATAAATAACATAATAAGGGAGTAATTATTACTTCTCATTTTCATATCATTGGTCTGATTGAAAATTTGAATGGACAATCAAAACCTCACTCAAAATGTGATAAAAATTTTTCATAGCTTAGTTATTGAAATGGATGTATGCTCAAAATGATTATGAGAGAAAGTAGAGGGTGGTGGCAAGTTCCATGGAAAAATGTTTCTAAGTTCAGAAGGTAGGTAGGTGTGGAGAAGTGGGGAAAGTGCATTAAACCCCTGTAAAACATGGAACCTCATATGTTTTTCCAATCTTAGCATGTATTTAAATTAATTGCTGACAGGAAATTGATATAAATGCACAGGACTAATACAGAAGATTGATAAGTACAGAGAGTGATAGTGATAGAGAGAAAGAAATAGAGAGAGATAGGAAGATCGAGATAAAGGTATAATAAGGAATTGGGTCATTTGATTATGGATTCCAAGTTTATAGGGCAGGCAAGAGGTTGAAAATTCCACTGAGATGGTTCTTGAATTTTTGAGTTTGAATTTCTCAGGCTGGAAATTCAGGGAAGAATAGAAGATGTAATTTTGAGGAATTATTATGTCTGATATTTGAGCCTCAATTCATTGGATGATGACCTTCAAATTGTGGATCAGGCTTACCTACATTGTAAGTGTAATGTACTTTAGTTAAGATCAACTGGTTGCAGATGCTAATTCCATCTATGAAATATATCTGAAGTAATAACCAGGACATTGTTTACAAATAAATGGATACCATAAACTACTTAAGTGGACATATAAACTTAGCCAACATAATATCCAATTCCTTAAACCACACTTAATCTCCAAACCACAACCTAAACTAGCTTTGGTTCAACCTACTAGGACCAGCTGAGGACAAAGGGAGTATGGAATGGGTAGTGGAAAATGTAGATATAAATATAACTTATAACCACTTGCCAAAAAGTGGACAACTATAATGAGTTTTCTTTCATATTTTGTTGTGAATAAATTAATGTGTGCATTTACACATATTTACATGTACATATATAAATGCAGAAAACCACACATCTCCAAAATCTTTAATTTCTTCACATTTCTTTTTATATAACATAGATTTTATTAATATTATATCCTCTTCAGGGGAAAGGTTTGCATGTTAAGTTGTATCCACATTATTTATATCACTTCCACAGAAGTATAACTTTGTTTATGTCAAATCTTTTCTCTCTCTAACTCTCTCTGTCTCTTACTCTGTTTGGTCTTTGTATCTAACAGGTTGTTGTAGATTAAATTTTGTAACGTCTCAGGAGACATGTTTATAATCTCAATCTGACTTCCTGTGGGTGTGAACTCCTTTATAAGAAGGACACTTTGATTAAGTATTATCAGTTAATGTGTAGACTCATTTTTGAATAAGATCCTGTAGGATCGTATTTATGTCTGGTTGAACCTGAATCAAAAAACTCATAAAGGATTACTGGAAGCCTTATAAAAATAAAGAAGATTCCACAGGTAGGAGATAAAATCAGAAGTCAGGGTATGCAGAAGAGCAAATATGAAGTGAGGATCCAGTATATTGTCTGTGACAGGACACAGAAAGCAAGTGATGGGATCCAAAGGATAATGGCAAGCCAGCACCAGAATGCTACAAGGTTTGTGAAGAAGAGCACCTCACCTGGTCCTGGTTTTTGCCTGGTAGGTTGAACCAAAGTTTCAAACCTGAAAGATCTGAACCATTGGTATTCTTTCCTGGCTGGTCTCCACAGAAAGCGTTTGGGTTGTTGCAGTTTTCCATTAACTTTAATCACAAGAATGGTAGTACTAAAAGATGTACTATGTATTCTCTTGGATTCCAGACATATTCTTCCTATTTCCTTTGTATAGTCCTACTCCAAGATTCCCTTAGTCAATAAGGATCAATCATGCCAGCCAATGCAGTAACTCTTCTTTGCCTGTTGATTCAAAGACATAGTAATCTACAGTGACTGAATAGAATCATAACTTCCAATTCAATGGAAATATTGCTGTTTCCTTTGGAAGCATTCCTCCCTCAGGACATCTAAAACAGCATAGCAAAAGATCATGGGTACAGAAAACAAAAATGTTGTTAATGGATAACTGAAGTAATAGCGAGTGGTTCCATGCCCAGTTCCGCCTCTCAATTCATGCAACCATTAATTCCTACCACCCGAGAAACAGCACCATCTGTTGGAAACTGACTTAGAACGTACACTGCTTCCTGGAAAATGTTGCACCAGCCCTGCAAGATATTTCCTTCTAGATGTCACCATAACTGAGTTTTCAAAAAGCCATTCCACCATTCTTACCATCCAGATGTTACAGAATGATAGAGAACATAGTAAAACCAGAGACTCTCATGAAGATAGGTGCGGTGTTGTACTTCATTTGCTGTGAAGTGAGTACCTTGATCAGAAATATTGCTGTGTGAAATACCATGATTGTGGATAAGGCACCACTGATGGTGGTTTTGGCAGGTTTGTGTGCAGAAGATACCAATTCATATCCAGAGTTAATGTTTATACTAGTAAGAACAAAATGCTGCCTCTTCCATCTTGGGAGTATTCTAATGTAATCACCTGCCAAAAGGTATCAGGCTAATCTCTTCAAACAATAGGGCATATGGAGAACTGAGCTTTTGTCTTTGTTGCTGGCATATAGGTTACTAAACAAAAGCTGGGGCCAGGTTTGCCTTGAAGGGTGGATGGGCATTTTGCTGAATCCATGCAAAACCTCTATTACTGCCACATTGATGAATTTGTCCATGGGTCCACTGTACAATGACAGATGGAGATGTAGAAAGAGGCTGGCTGGTCACCACAGAAAGGTTCATTCTATTCTGTTGATTATAAATATCATCATGTAGTGAGGTCATGCTCTGGTGAACATTACATGGAAGAGATAGCTACTTACTTTTCCACCCATTCAGAAAGTTCAGGTCTATCCACATACCAATCCTTGTCACCTACTTTCCAATCACATTCCTTCCAACTCTGTGACCATCCAGCCAAACAGTTGGTAATCCTGTATCACTATTCAATGGCTTGTCTAGTCATTTCTCCTTAAAGAAAAATGAAAACCTGGTGCACTGCTTGAAGTTCTGCCACCTCAGAAGATTTCCTTTCACCACTGTCCTTCAGGGCCATACAAGAAAGGGGCTGTAGAGATTTCAGGTGGTGCCTGCATATTGCACACAAGTGCCTGAGAATTTATGCCCAATTTTCTCTTCTCAGTCAAGTGATCATAGAAAACTAAAAGAACATAGCTGTGGGCTGGGAAAGAGAAGGTAATGTGGCAGGAATGAGGGCCATAGGCATTGTGCCAGTTCCTCATGTAACTTACTTTCACCTTCAGTGCCTGCTGGAACCCATTCTTGTATAGATCACATCCATTTGATGATGGAGTACTGCTGTGCATGTTCAACTTTATAGCTTGGTGGATCAGACAATACCCAGTTCATGATGGGAAGCTCAGTCTCATGGTTACTTGGTGGCTCAATCAATTGTTCAAGCTCTGCTTCTACTCGGTGGAAAGCCAAAAGCTGTTTCTCAAAAGAATTGCAGTTATCTAGAGAGGATTCAGGGTCTTGCTCTAAAAATTCTCATCTTCTCTACTGAGATTCACTATAAGGGTATGCAAATGCCCAAACAGCAATTATGACAAGCAATTTGTCTGACAGTATGCAAAAAAAATGTTTGTACAAGAATTCTCCTTGAAAAAAATTTATTATAATTCTGAAAAATGGAAAAAAACAGAAATAAGTTGTTCTGGAAAACTTGCTTTATAGCCATAGAGCTATATTTTTAAATGGTGAAACATTGGAAAGAGCACATATTTACAACAAATTTTGGTGTAAGCACTGACATTATCGTAACAAAATGGACCTAAGTAAATGGAAGTTAAAAGAGATATACAAATAATTATGGAGATAAAAAATAGATTCACACATATCTAAGGTAAAAATAGCATCTGATAAGGTATATATCTCAATATACAAGTATGTTTTTAGTTTAAAGTTGAAGCATTTGTAAATATTACATATCATATATATGGTATATTTGCAGGAAGACAGTATGGAAGCATATGCTTGAAAATAATAGCATTGTTATTTCTTTTTAAAGTTTTTTTTCCTTATTCTTTTCATTATGTACTTCTGCATTTGCTCATCGGATCACATGTCATAGCTACACATAATTTATTCATTTTTGAGAAAATTGATAAAATAGAAAAGGGAGAAGAATCAGCATTTATTTACAATTTAAAAATTGCTTAAAAGGAAGTGGTCTAGGATTTTAAAAATTGGATTGATATTGTTTTCCTGCCTGTTTCAATGTTTTTTCCTGTCTCTTAAAGCTGAGGCCCCACTGTTAAAATGTTATGTATGATTTTTTCCCAAGGTTAATTACACAAATGATCCACTGGTAATTTTTGAGCCTGGTCATTAAGGACTCTTTTGTTTCTTCATTTGGTTGGGAATTTGGCTAATAAAGGAAATACTGCAAAACTTTCTCTGAACAAAGATAGGACAGAAAATCAACTCTTTCATGGCTAGCAGGAGTTCTTTTTAAGCCAATTAATGCAATTAACTGAAGATAGAAATTATAACTCATTCAAGGCTAATCAAACTGTTCACCAGAGCTTCAGAAATGGTCCTTTATGCATCTTCAGATGGTCTGATGTAACTGTCAAGTGTGGACCTACCTTACGAAGGAACATCCCACCTCTCAGGTAAACCATGAGCAAGTCCATGTACTTTCTCTGTAATAGTGACAGAATCCCTAGTATTTAATTCTTGCATTTGGTCAAATGATCTGAACTGACCCAGTCCCCACTTCAGCAGGGAATAATATTTCAAAGCAATTTGTTGTTGTAGATTTGCTCATGTACCCCATAAAGATGTGCTGAAGACTTATTCCACACTACTGTTGATGTAAACCCATTTTTAAATAAGCACATTGAAGGTGTTATTATTAATTTATGTGTGACTCATTTGTGAATAGGATCTTTGAAGGTCATAATTCAGGGAGAGCAAATTGAATCTTGAAAGACCCTTTTTCATATCACTGGAGTTGTTAAAAGGCAGAGAACATTCTGATGTAGAAAGTCAGAAGAAACCTAAAGACAAAAGAAGCCAAAGAATGAAATAGTCATCATGTGAATAGGCAGAGATGCAAACCAAAGAACCCAAAGGATTTAGGCAACTCAGCAGCAGACCCTACATACTCCAGAAGAAAGCATGGCCTATTGAAACTTGATTTCAGATTCTGGCAGCCAAAACAGTAAGACAATAAATTACTGTGTTTAAGCCAACCCATTGTATAGTATTTGTCACAACAGCACTGGCAGTCAGGGACAATAGTAAAATTTTCATATAATAATGTAATTGGAAGCTCCAGGAAAATTGCAAGAAGACTTTCTTTTGGTAAGCACTGATTCAATTTTTAAATATTTGCTTAACTGTTGTAGTATTTAGTGTGTATTCTTTGAGAAGATATTTATCAAGAAGAATTTGATAAAAATCTAGATCTGCAAAGTCTCTGACTCTGGTTTGAATATCTTACTGAGAGATACAACAAGGAGACAAAATCAGCATCAATGAATATACTACTATTCCTCTTCTTGGCAGATGGGCAAAGACAAGCAACTAAGACCACTTTTGTCCAAAGTAGAAATATGGTATATAATCATAATAGTGTTTCTCATAATAAGATACACATCACTCTATAAATCCATTCAAAGAACAAATGTCACAATATTAGACTCAAAGATTTAGCAAATTAATTGAGAAAATTCAATATCACAGTACTTTTTGGGTAGATACCAAATAAGAATAATATAGCTCTTTATGGAAAATATGATTGGATTTTTTTTAGTAAAATTTTCTATGACATTGTGTACATGTCTGAATTTGTGTTAATTATGGACACTATTCCAGTACAAATCACAGTCCTAATTCAAATAAATGTACTTTCTCAGAGTACTTCTTAGAAAGGAGATTGCTTCCTATGAAATGCATCCACCCCATATATCAGGGTGCATAATGCATCATCAGGTTCCAAGGACAATAGATGTTTAAATCTAAAACTCAGGCACTGAGTATGCAGTGGGTGGAAATAGTGTTTGGGGATCATAGATAAGTAGGAAAGCAGAGAGTAACAGAGAAAAGAATATTCCAGGTAGACAATCGATTTTAAGTGATTATATCAATAACTGAACAAATATACTAGTTAGATTATAAAAAAAAAAAAAAAAAACATGGAGAGAAAATGCAGTATTTAGGTATGGAATTACTACATAGAAGGTGTATTTTACTTTATTCTTGACATTCCAAAGAGCAATACATTTTAGACATGAAGCAATTAGTTGTTCACAATTATATCCATGTGGTTATACTTAGTGAGTTCAATGGTTCTAACTCAGAAAAAAGAAAGAAAGAAGCATAACAAGAGACCAGCAAGAAAGAAGCATTCAGGAATTAGAATAAAAAAGGTGAGAGAAAAAAATGTGTGAGGTTTTAAGGAAAATTTCATGACATGTTGTAAATAATGTGCGGTAAAAAGTACACAATCTACATAGAAGTTTTCTAATAAGTTGAAGTAAAAATTGTGTTGGTGACTTTATTTCTTTAAAAAAATTTGATAAACCTTGGCAAAAACTGTTTCCTTATAATGGTTAGGGCAATAAATTTGATTATTAGGTGAACAAAGAAATGTACCAAACAAAAAGAAAATGGTTGCATATTAGAACAAGTGAATTAGATAATATATAATAAGTGAAAATTATTAGATATTATCAGACAAGCACTTTTCTATATTCCATGTATACTAACTAGTTTACTTAATCAACAGTAGATGAAATATATGATCATTATTTCTGTATTAGAAATTGCATAACAAAGTCACAGAGAAATAAGCAGAAAGAGATCAATACTTTAAAGTTGATTTTTTTGCACTTAGTGATACTAATGCCAGAACGTTAGAATTTGTTTCAATTTTACTTCAGAAACAGAACATAAAAGAATTATATGACAGAGAGACAGAAAAGAGTGAATAGAAACTTAGTAAAAGAAAAACACAAATTATTGAAATTGTAATAATGCTAAAACTCATATCAAAAGCAAAAGATATGAAGAACTGTATATTGATGACCAAACTATATGGCATATATTTTCAATTTATTCATAAAAAACTACAATATAAGACATTACATTATTGAAGAATTTTTAATTCGGCTTTAAGATTCAGTAGAAGTCCAAGATAACTATAAGGATAATGTCCATCCAATGTGCAGATAAATAAAATAAAGTGTGCAGGTAAATAAAATATATATTGACAATAAAAAGTGGTAAAAAGGAAGAATTCCTAAAATGTTGGAGCCTGATATGGGTAAAGAAATCTGTTTTGTTAAAAAATATTCTATGATATTTCCAAAACACATAATTGTGAAGACTATGCTTCTAGTGTAATGATACTGCTTATAACCAAATTAAATAAAACTTACATGAATGTGAGAAGTTTGGCTGAGTTCATTGAGCCATTAATTGCTGCAAAGTGATATTAACACTTCTCTCCTCCCATCAAATATCTCTGAATTATAAATGCAGCATGAATAGCAGTCAGGATTCCATGATAACTAACCACAGAATAACAAAATTTATCCTGGTTCCACTAACTGATTACTCACAACTGAAGGTTTTCATTTTCATGTTTTTATTCCTCACCTACATATTGAGTTTAACTGGGAATCTGACAATCATCTCCCTCACTTTTATGGATGCAAACCTTAAAACTGCCATGTACTTTTTTCTACAAAATTTCTCCTTCTTAGAAATTTCATTTGCATCTTTTTGTATTACCAGATACTTGTACAACATAACAGGTGACAAGATAATTACATATGATAATTGTGGCATCCAAATTTCTGAAAAAACTCTTTGATGTTACTGAGTTTTTTTCTCTTGGCCACCCTGTTCTATGACTCCTATATAACCATCTGCAAACGCCTACATTACAATCATGTTGATATTCTTACAAGATTTTGTAGATATGACTCATACATGGACTATGTAAAAGAATGTTACTTTGAAGTACTCCTTTTATTAATCCAGATTGATTCTTTTTTTTTCTTTTTTTTTTATTATGGGTAAAAATCAAAATTCTCACAATACATACAAACATTTGCAAAATGATATATAAATATATATGCATATATGTGTATTTGCTTACAAAAATGTTATTTTTATATATATATATATATACATATATTTTAAGAGGTGCTTAGATTACCTAAAATATTACACAGAACCCACTGGGATTCCCATGTTGCCCACCTCCCACACCTCCCACCACATCCCACACTTGTGG
>JAKSZT010053893.1:818161-988006 GCA_026826555.1 Tolypeutes matacus
TTTATATATATATATATATATATATATATATATATATATATATATATATACATATATTTTAAGAGGTGCTTAGATTACCTAAAATATTACACAGAACCCACTGGGATTCCCATGTTGCCCACCTCCCACACCTCCCACCACATCCCACACAAACATCTCCCACAGTGTGGCCCACCAACCTCAATGAACTTACACATCCTGGAGCCTTGCCACCAACCATAGACCACAGTTCACACTGTAGACCACACTCTCTCCCACTCAGTTCTGAGTGGTGTGTGCCGATTGAAAATGGCCTACATCCATTGCCACAACAGTACTCAGGACAACCTCCAACTCCCAAAGAAGCCCCTGTATCTCAACTGCTCATCCCCTCCCTACCCAAAAACTGTCAAGTGGCCACTGGCTCCACCTCATTGTTATAATTTCTTGCATTGCAAGAATCACCAAATGTGAGCAAGAGAATACCATCAAGTCCACTCTAGTCCATAGTTCTTCCCCCAATCCAGAGGCGACTGAGATGGTGATGTCCACTCCAACTCCAAGTGAGAGAGGGCTTATATCCCATCGATATGGTGGGTGGGATGATCCTGCCTGCAGATGCAGGCCCTCTCCATTCCCTGGGATGGCCATTTCCCATCGTTGTCTCCTCACCAGGTGACTGATTCTTAAAGTAAATTTCACTTCAAACCCTAGTTTACTTTCATATTGATGGAAATCATTGAGTCGATTATTTCAAATATTTAACTTACTGGTACAAGGTTTCATTTACATAAAACTGGTTGGTTCACAATAGAATGTCCTCAAAATTGCAGTCATCTAATCTATCTTTCCAAGATTCTGACAGTATGATAATTAACATAATCCTCTATGTATTACAATTCCTGAAATTGGGATCAAATCCCCCAGTCTATTGATCTCAATACCCACTACCCTAAAATTACCAATAAAACAGCAATTGAGAAAGCTAATATTAAATCTCCAGGAACAGGCATTTAAATTTATTGTAGTAACCCTGAGAGATGACCCAGAAAACATGCACCCTAATGTGACTGCACTGACAGATTTTATAGGTTACGTGTATCTCTTATCTCTGCTCAATGTTTGGAAAGTTCCAGAAATATATTTACATGATTGTAATGTAGGCATTTGCAGATGGTTATATAGGGGTCATAGAACAGGGTGGCCAAGAGAAATTCAAAAATTTCTGAATTTCTTATATCAATTTTGGATTCTCCTTGATCATCATTAAGAAAAATTTGATATTTCCTTTAGGTTGGGAGGTATACTATTTCTGATCAGTCATATTTGTGAGAGAATCATGGACTCCCTGATTATTCATCTGTAATTTGAAAAAAATCTATATAATGGAAATAGAGCTAATATAATCCTAGAATATGGTAATTATTTTAAACCAATCTAGAAAATCTTCACAGGTCTCAAAAATATCTAGCAGAAATACATGTAAATTATTTATCCAACATAAGAAAATATCAAGCATCCCAAATGAAAAATGTAACCATGAATATTCAGCATATCATAAAAAACTACTTGGTATGCAAAGAATCAAGACTTGGGACATATATCCAAAGGATTAACAGTCAATAGTAAACAACTTTGCCATGCTTCAGATGTTAGAATTAACAGATGAGTAAATCAAAGCAGTTATTACAAATATGCATTAAAATATAGTGTAAATGCTGTCATAATGAATAAAGATTGGGAAAGAACAGCAAACTACAGGAACCATAAATAGACCAAATGGAATTTCTACTACAAAGAAATGAAATAACTATACTATAAATAACTATAATAAACAATTATGAATAGATTTAAGCTTGGCAGAAGAAAGTGTGTTGTAGAAGATAGAACATGAGATGTTATCCTAATTTAGAACAACATACAATATTGACAAATATGCAGAATTTTGTGATTTGTGTGATTATATGAAGTAGCCTAAAAATGTGTAATTGCAGTCTCAGAAGAAGTGGGAAATTGGAAAAGAAGAGTGCTTGAAGTAATAAAGATTGAAAATATTCCAAATTTGTTTAAAATACCAAATTCCTAAGAAGAATTTATATGAAGGAAAAAGTAAGCAAATTATAGTTATATATATGAGTTGGAATATTTCAAGGGGTATTTTGGATGAAAGAGAAGTGGAAAGTTTCAGTTAATATTATCTTGTCTTTAACATGTACACAGTGACCAAAATTATAAATGTTTTTATGTATCATTTGTGTGTATGTGAAAAATTTCTGTGTGTGTGTTAAGGTATTCATGTATTGAAGAAATATTCATTTATTTTATTTTTATTTAGTCAGAAAGCCTATAGAATATGAAAGAAATCAAATTTAATGCCAGATTACTCTGGCAGAAAATATGTGATTCAAACAGGGAAAAGAATGGATAAAAGGAGACAAGGTAAACAAAACAAAACAAAAACAAGACCTCAATTCTGGGATAATCACACTAATTCCAAGGATTAGAATACAACATAATAATGATATAGATTCTGCCTATATTGTTCTATGGGTTCAATGCAATTTCTATGAAAAAGTGCATAAAGTTTTTTTTTTTTTTTTTAATTCATAAACAAGCTTATACGAAAATGTAATGACAAAGGAAAGACAGTAGAACAGCCAAAATAAGTTTGTAAAGGAAGTAGGAAGTAGGAAGACCTCTCTTCTATATTTTAAGGCTTATTATATAGTTACAGAAATTAATATTGTGGTAATTGGTTGAAAAGACCATTTACAGAATGTGTGAAAATATCCATCTAGTTGAATATAGAATTCTCAAATCTCTTAATTAAAATAACAAAAGCAATCAATCCCATTAGAAAATGGGCTAATAACATGAGCAAACATTTCACCAAAGAGGATATGCAGATAGCTAATAAAACCATGAAGATGTGTTCATTATTACTAGTCATTAGAGAAATGCAAATTTCAACCACAACACATTCACTACACATGTATAAGGTTGGATAAAATAAAATATAGTGATAACACAAAAGGCTGGCGATGATGCGGAGAAACATGATGATTTCCAAAAACCAATGTCTGTGATCACTTGCATACCTGAATGTTTGTGAACATCTGGGGTATGGTTATGTCCACAAACCAGATGGAATCTGAAATTACTGATCAGTGATCTGTGGCCATGATCTTACTCACTGTCTTTGTTTATAGGAAAAAATGATTTTGTTTAGAGAGAAGGAATGGAGAGTAATACTGTAATTTTAACCAATGTTTAGTGTGCTAACATTATTTAGATCACTCTGATATAGCTATGTGGTATAACAAACATGTCTGTAAACATAGTGATAGAACTACAGGTAAACTTCTTTTTCAGACAATAATGCCCAGGATCAGAAAATATTTTGCAAGGTTAATTTGAAACCTACAAGTGATATAAAATTAGCTATGTAAACCAATATACCAGACAAGGAAATCAATTCTACTTTTATAAAAGAAGAAACTTGATCAAATTAATATAAAAAAGAATGAAGAAGGAAGGAGAATAATTCAATCTAACAGGAACATGAAAAGTCACATGGGGACAATGTCAGGATTAAAATGCCTAATGGAGGGAATTCCTATCCTCTGTGGATGATTCAATTCTGGTAACATCAGACTATTAGGATGTGTCTATATTTCATATTAAAACATTGTAGAAGTTGATAATAGACAAATAATGGAAATTATCTGACTTTAATACCCAAATATGTCTCTCAGTGTAATTGATATGAGGTTAGCTATCACTAAGGAAAAATTAAAATCATGGTTATTTAATTTTGGCTTAAATAAATATTTGAAAAGCAACAAATGTCACTCAACATATTGAGATTAAAAATGAAAAATACACATGGTCATACCAAGTTATGTAGAAGAAGAATTTGAAAATTAACATTCATTTTGCAATAAAACATTCTTAGCACAAAAGAAATGATATTTTCTCATTCTGATAAAAGGCACAGTTATGGGTAAATTTTTTCACCCAAATAGAGATATTCATGCCCTAGCTCCCTACCATACTGTACCTTCCTTTAGAAACTGATCTTTGAAGATGTAAGTTAAGATGAAGCCAAAGTGTACAAAGGTGGGCCCTAATCCAATATGATTTATCTCCTTATAAGAAGAGAAAATTGGACATGGACAAAGAGAGAGAAAGAGAAGTTGGCCATGTGGCAGAGGCAGAAAATGTCATAAATTGCCAGCAAGCCACTGCCAGAACCCTATGAGCTTCACGGGAAGTCTGGGAATGGCTATAATTATATTTCAAATTACTAAATTCCAGAGCTGTGGGACAACTACTTTCTGTTGTTTTAAACTGTCCAGATTGTTGTATTTCTTATGGCACCCCTAGGAAACTAAAACAGACATCTACAAGAAACTACAACTTATAACATTGTATTTTATGTGAAATACTCATTGCTTCTACCCTAAGATCAGGAAGAAGGCAAGGTGTCCACACAGCCACTTTTATTCAACATTCTAAAAAAATTCTACATTTTTCTACAAAAAAAAATCACTAGAAGTAACAAGTGAGTTTTCAAGGTTTGCAGGAGAAATATCCACATGCAAATTTCAAAAATACTTGTACTAAAGAAGAAATACAAACAATGAAGAAACATATGAAATCATGTTCAAAATCACTAGCAATTAGGGAAATGCAAATCAAAACTACAATTAAATATCATTTCACACCTATTAGAGTGGCTGCTATTTTTTTTTTATTGTGGGTAAAAATCAAAATTTTCACAATACATACCAACATTTGCAAAATGATATATAAATAGATATGCATATATGTACATTTGCTTACAAAAATGTTATTTATATATATATATAAATATATTTTAAGAGGTGCTTAGATACCCAAAATATTACACAGAACCCATTGGGATTCCCATGTTGCCCACCTCCCACACCTCCCACCACATCCCACACAAACATCTCCCACAAGTGTGGCCCACCACCCTCAATGGACTTACACACCCTGGGGCCTTGAGTGGCTGCTATTTAAAAGTCAGAAATCTGTAAATGTTGGACAGGATATGGAGAGATAGGGAATGTTGGTGGGAATGTAGAATGGACAGCCACTGTGGTTGACTGTTTGGCAGTTCTTAAGGAAGTTGAATATAGAGTTGCGGTGGGACACAGCAATACCATTGCTAGGTATATACCCAGAAGAACTGAGAGCAGTGACACAAATAGACATTTGCCCATCGATGTTCATAGCAGCATTATTCATGATAACTAACAGTTGGAAGCATTCTAGGTGCCCATCAACTGATGAATGGATAAACAATTTGTGGAGTAAACACACAAAATATTAAACAGCAATAGAAAGAAGTCATGAAACATATGACAACTTGGATGAACTTGGAGGACGTTATGTTGAGTGACACAAGCCAGACACAAAAGGACAAATGCTGTATGATTGCTCTATTATGAACTAAATATATTATGTGAAATATAAATATATTATGTGAAATATGAATATGAGTAAAATTTCATGTATAACCCCGTTTTTCTTTTATGCTGAACAATTGTAGGTTAATACTACAAAATGTTACTATCAGCCAAAAAATACATTATACTAGATGACAGAGAACAGACACAGAAGACTACATGTTGTATGATTCCATTTATATAAAAGGTAAATATAACTGAATTTATAAAGATGAAATGAAATTAGTGGTTATGTAGGGTTGAAGAAGGAATGGCAAGAAGTGTGGAGTCTTTCTTTGTGGAGTAATGAAATTGTTTTAAAATTTGTGAGATGATGAATGTGCAACATTGTGATTATACTGAAATCCATTGATTATACAATTAGGATAAATGATATGGTTTGTGAATATATCTCAATAAAACTGCTTAATAAACAAATAATTGTGCAAAAATAGGCAAAAATAGCAATTATGTACAGCAGGGGAAACAGAGAGATTGAGAGGTGAGGGATTTTCATGTTTGTCTCTTTTTTGTTTATTATTATTACTATTGAAATAATGAAAATACTCTAATAATGATTGAAGTTATAAATGCACAGCTATATGATTATACAAAATACCACTGATTGTACACTTCAGATGGATTTTATGTTTTATTAATATAAATCAATAAAGTTGATTTGTTTAAAAAATTGTTGTACATTAACAAAAAAAAAAAAAAAAAAACAACAACTGAAAATTGATTACCACTCCTAAAATATGAAATATTTAGGCATAAAACTGGAATAAAAAAAGATGTGAAAAGCCTATACATTGAAAGCTACATTTTTTTTTGGTGAAAGAAGTTTAAAAAGAGACATATATCATGTATACAATTGCAAGACTATTGTTGAGTTCAATTCTATCCATGTCAATCTTGAGATTCAGTACTATCCCCAAAATCATCCGAGCACAAATTATGTAAAAACCGACAAGCTCCTTATAACTTAATGGAAATGCAATTGACCTAGAATAGAAGAATCAACTCTGAAAAAGAACAGTTTTAGGATCTACAGTAACTTATTTTAACTACAGTAAGTAAGAGTGTGATATTTTCATTAAGCTATATCAAAGGTCAGTGGAATAGAATGGGCACTCCTGAAGAGATCCCTTATATTTATGGTTAAACAATTTTTTAGAGATGCAAAGACAACTCACTGGAAAGGGTGTCTTTTCAAAAAGTGATATAGAAGAATTGGATATCCATATTAAATAAAATGAACTTCTATCCCTACTTTTTACTATTTACAAAAATTAACAAAAAATTAATATTGATATTGGGTTAGGCCACACTTTCTTAGATAAAGCACAAAAAGCATGATCCATTAAAAACTGATGAGATGTAATTTATCAAAATTGAGATTATCTGCTATTATCAAGACCTTGTTAAGGAATGAGAAGGCAAAATACAAATTGGTTAAATATTTGCAAACCAAATGTCTGAAAAAGGATTGCAACAAGACCGTATAAAGAAGTATCAAAAAAATAAGAAAAAACAAAACTGAACTATAAAATAGGCAAAGGGTTTAAACAGACACTTCACCAAGGGAGATACACAACAAATAAGTACACCAAATATGATCAACCTTATTAGTTATTAGGTATATGCAAATTAAAATCATAATATGATATCACTACACACCTACTACTATGCCTAAATTGCAAAGACTAATCATATCAAAACGGTGGACAAAGGAGAACTCTCTTGCATTACTTGTGGGAACGTAAAATCATAATATCACTTTGGAAAACTGTTGGCAGCTTTTTGTGGGATCTTTTTTTTTTTTTTTGCAGTTTTTTAAACATATACCTTCCAAAACCCAGGCATTGGCTTTGACATGAATATTCATAGCATCTTTATTTAAAATTGCTATGAAATTGAAAGGACAAAATATCTACAAAGAGGTATATAGGTAAACAGATTGTAGTATACAAAAAGAACTGGATTGTTTCTCACAAATGAAATAGAACTAACTACAAATACATACAAAATCAATGTATCACAAAACAAATTATGTGGTGTGAATTAAGTGAGATGAAAATGTGTTCATATATTATGATCCTATTTATATAAAATTTTACAAAATGCATACTAATCTATAGTTGCAAAAAACAGAGCAGTGGTTTGCTGTGAACTGAAAAGGTGGGGGATAGGCAGGAATGAGGGATTAAAAAGATCACAGGGGCACTTTTGGGCATTATGTTTATGTTCATTACTTTGATTGCAGGTATAGACTCTAGGGAGTACACATGTCAAAACTTATCACATTATACACTTTATGTTTGTGCAATTTATTGTACAATTATAGCTCATAATGCTGTCAAAAACTAAAATGAAACAATACAGATTTTGACAGAGTCAAAATATAAACCACATGCCAAAAATCAGCAAGACACTTGTAAAGACTTATTATAAGTTTAGTATACATAATTAATATATTTATAAGAACAAACTATGAATAAATCTAAAAAAGTTAAGGTACCCTAAAGACCTAAGTACAATGACAAATTTTGTAAATAAATTTAACTTAAGGTCCTTTTATAACACTGTCCAACATTTCTAAAAAATAACATTTTAATCTGGAAATATCACTCAGTAATTATTTTCATACATATGGAAAATATTAGTATGAAGATTCTCTTGACTGAATAATTTATTACTGTGCAAATGAAGAACATAATAAGCTTAATTCAAGCATTGTTAAAATGAATGCCACCGTCTTCATACAGCCAATTTGATTTATAGTGATAATTTGGAATGATCAGAAATTATATTATATGATAAATTAAGAGATTTTTAAAGATATAAAAGCATATCTTATGCATCTATATTAAGATTGGTAGCAAATGTTTATGCATATTTAAATAACTATAATGTAGTGGGTGTACTTAGAGAAAGAAAAGTCTGGAGGATAAATCCTACAATATAACCAGCAGTCTCATAATTGTATAAACTTTTCCTTCTGCCTATCTTATTAAAAGTGTTCAATTAAAATAAAAATTCATAACATATGATAAAGAAATATATTCTTATGTTAAGGGATTTTAATTGCCCAAATGTCTTAGTAAATATGAAAGTTTTAAGAAATGAGCAATGTTTTAACTAATAAAGTTATCCTTCTGACCTGTATCTGATGCTGATGTATCATCATCCCCTGTCTCCAAGGGCACAGTCCCTACTGATGACAGCATTATCTCTCTTTTTTTGCAAAATACCATTACTCAGAAAATTTATCAATTACCCTTGAATGTAGGTTACAAAGGACACTTTTTTTTTCACTTACTGGCATAGTATCCATTTTTAAAAATCATGCTCTGATCTGTAAAAGCATCTCTTTGTCCTTATTATTTAGAATATCACTTCTTCTACCAGTGGATAGAATTTCTGAAATCCCAGCCTTAAGATTAATTTATTTTCTTTTCTATGATGGAGTAAGAATATATTTGGGGGCTTATAATAGCACTAAGCCCATTATCAGGTAATCTGTAAACCTTGCTGAGGATGGCACTCCTGGGGGCTCTATGCATTCCCAGACCTGCCAGTAAATGTGAAGATATAAATGTATTCATCAAAAATATCACTTTTGACATTACATTCTTAATATTTTCTATGTGTAAACAAACAAAAGATACTCTGATTTAGTAAGAGAAGATAAGTATAATGATGTTTTCTTTTGATTATAATTCCCTTTGTAGGATTTGATCATGTTTTCTTCCTGAGAAAAAATGGATTTCAGGAATAATTTATATATTTTATCATGTATTCAACATATATTTATTTGATTTCATTTTTTAGAGAGAATTTATCTTGTGCAGACAGATAGCATAGCCGGGAAGGATTATGCATAAAATACACCAATAAATCTACAAATAACTCAATATAATAAATATTCATGGAAATTTTTGCTACACATACAACCCCAAATAAGCTGGGTACAAGGGAGAAAGTTTTTCTATACACTGGTGTTAGAAATTCTCCAGTCTTGAGATGGATAATGATTGAATAATGGAAATATGGAAGTCCCTGCCTGCATAACTAATGGTTGATACCTGGGAAATAACAATGTAACAGCTTACCACCAATTCATGAACCAAAGGTTCTTGACTTCTGTATTACCTATGTTAATATTAGGCAAAATTCTATTAGTGGAGAAAAAATAAATCATTTTACTAGAAATCCACAGAGAAAGAAGGGAGTCACCACTTATTTCAGAAGTAAAGGTAATGCAGATATTCAGGAAAACATGTATATATTCTGAGAAAAGTGAGTTAGATAAGGGAGTCAGCAGCAAGTTGGGGTGGGTGAAGAGGTTTAAAAACTCCTGTACTAAAAATCAATGGACAAACAAAAATCTTATGAAACAAAAACTTCAATTACTCCTCAAGAGTGTGTATAATAAGCAAAAGTTATCTTTTATTTATTGATACTGTTGAAAAAAGATAAAATTTGTCAAGAAAAACATGAAATCTATTATGAGATATTGTGATTTAATTTTTGAATAGAACATATTTCTTGAGAGCCAAAGGACATATTGCCACCTGGAAATATATATATGTCCTCAGCAATCTATTTAGGCAAAAGGGAAAATTAAGCAGGAATGGAAGTTAAGCATAGATTTTTAAAAATGTAGTAGGCAAAAAAAAACTGAATATGCTGACTTCTAGAATAAATAATCTATAAGAAAATGTCTCTAAATATATCATACAGATGGGCGAGAAGACGAAGTCAGTGATGAGAAGCCATACAGTAACAACATTCATTCTACTGGGATTGACAGATGACCCTCAGCTACAGGTTCTGCTTTTTATATTTCTACTTCTCACCTACATGCTGAGTGTAACTGGGAACCTGACCATCATGACACTCATCTTTGTGGATTCCCATCTGAAAAAAGCCATGTACTTTTTCTTACAAAATTTCTCCTTCTTAGAGGTCTCCTTCACATCTGCATGTATTCTTAGGTACTCGTATAGCATAGCTACAAATAACAGAGTCATTACCTACAGTGCTTATATAGTCCAAGTGTTTTTTACCAACCTCTTTGAAGTAACTGGATTTTATCTGCTTGCTGCCATGTCCTTTGACCGCTATGTGTCCATCTGCAAACTCCTACACTACATGGCTATCATGAGCAGCAGAGTATGCAGGATTCTCATCCTCTGTTCTTGGATGGCCAGTTTATGTGTATTAATCCCACCACTTAGCCTGAGTTTAAAGGTGGAATTTTTTGACTCCAACATCATTGACCATTTTGGCTGTGATGCATTTCCTTTGGTGAAAAACTCATGCTCAGACACATGGTCCATACAACAGACAGTTATAATCTGTGCTGTGCTGACCATGAATATGACTCTAACTTGTGTAGTTCTGTCATATGCTTACATCCTCGGGACAATTTTTAGATTCCTCTCCATCCAGCAAAGGAAGAATGCCTTTTCAACCTATTCTTCCCACATGATTGTGGTTTCCATCACCTATGGCACATGCATTTCCATCTATATGAATCCTTCAACAAAGGAAGAAGTGGCTATAAATAAAGTTGTTTCACTGCTCATTTCTTCTATTTCACCTACGTTGAACCCCTTTATTTATACCCTGAGGAACAATGAAGTTAAGGAAACCTTCAAGGACATAATTAAAAGAGTAGCATTCATCTCCACCAAGTAAAAGAAATTGCTTATAAAGAAACATTTGAAAAGTAGAGATATGGCCTGGAAATTTCATCTTTGATATTAATTAATTTTATTGTTTTTAAAATATTCTAGAATTCAGTTTCATTAATTTTTTCAACATGTCTTGAAAATAGTTTGTATTGATCATGCTCAAGTCATTCTATATAGTCATTTTTCAAACTATAACCCCATAGTATTTTTCATGTCATTGAGAGAACATGTAAAAATTTTTCTGAAAACTCATTTTAGATAGAAATCAATGCCATAATATTATATTATAAGATATAATAGGAATTATTTCTCTAATTCAGTATATGGTGTGGTAAAATTTCTTGTAGCTCTACAAAAATATACTTAACAATGATATCAAAATACATGTAATATGAGTAATTTTATGGAAAGGTATATAAAAGATGAATAATAGTATAATATAAAAATATAAACCACAGTTTAGAGAGAGTATAATAGCATTGATAATATTGAGAAAATGGAGGATTAAGGTAACCTCAAAAGAATATTATGAGAAATACATAACTGCTGGATAAAATTTAATAAAGATTCTTTTGAATCTATAGTTGAAAGCATTACAAAGTTGTAAATAAGTGGTCAGAAACAAAGATGCAACCTAAAATAGAGCAATGAGCTATAAAATGACTTGTGGATCTCTAGAGAGTATACCTGGCTGATGGGAGCAGGGGTTTGCATTATGGATCCCAGGGGACTTGGGTGCCAAGTCTCAGGTTTAATACAGTGACAGCACTAAGAATGACACACATACAAATGTTAGAACTGCCTGATCATTGCAAACCTAATTACATTTTCATTAGGAAATCATACACATTCCATAAAGTACATTTTTCTGAAAGTTGTCTTCAATATACTAGGAATGTTTGAGGCCCTGTGCCTACATATAACACAAATACAGCTTTACAGTCCAAATTCTCTCATGGTTATCTAAATAATAGTCTGGCTTACTTCATCCACCACAATGTCTTCAGGTTTCTTCCATGTTGTTGCATGTATCAGGACTTCTTTTTTTTTTTTTAAGACTGAGTAATATTCTTTTGTATGCATTACACATTTTATTTATCCATTCATCTGTTGATGGGCACTTGGATTGCTTCCATTTTTGGCAATTGTGGATGATGTCGCTATGAATATTGGCTTGTGAATATCTGTCTATGTCTTGCTTTCAATACTTTGGGGGTATGTGCCTAGTATTGGGATTGCCAGTTTCAAATGGCAGTTCTATAATGAGCTTTCTGAGGAATCGTCACACTGTTTGCCATAGCAGCTGCCCTGTTTACCATTGCTACTAGCCATGAAAGAGAGTTCCTATTTCTCCACATCCTCTTCCACACTTATTTTAATTTTTTAAAGTTGCCATTCTAGTGAGTGTGTATTGGTATCTCATTGTGGTTTTGATTGGATTTTTCAGAGATCTAATGATATTGAGCACCCTCTCATGTTCTTTATGGCCATTTGTATATTTTCTTTGGAGAGATAACTGTTCAAGTCTTTTGCCCATTTGTTATTTGAGCTCTTTAACTTTTTGTTAAGGTGAAAGATTTTTTTATATATTCTATATATTAAACCTTTTCCAAGTATGTGGCTTCCAAATATTATCTTCCATTCTGTACATTGTTTTACTTTCACAATAAAATACTTTGAGGTTCAAAAGCTTTTAATTTTTATGAAGTCCCACTTATCTATGCTTTCTTTTTTCACTTTTGCTTTGAGTGTAAATTCTATGAAAACATTATCTAACACAAGGGTCTGAAGATCCTTCCTTATATTTTCTTATAGGAGTTAGATAGTTCTAGCTCTTATATTGAGGTTTTTTTTTTTTTCATCTATTTTGATTTGATTGGGGTATACAGTATGAGGTAAGGGTCATCCTTTGTGTGAAAATGGAGACTCAATTTTCTCAGCACCATTTTTTCAAGAGATTTTTCTTCACAATTGCAGAATTTTTGCCACTTTTTCAAAAATCAGTTGGGTATAAATGTCAGAGTTGATTTCTGAGCTCTCAATTCTATTCCATAGATGTATATATCTGTCCTTGTGCCAATGCCATCCTGTTTTAATTACTGTGGCTTTTTAATAAGTCTTAATATTGGGAATTGTGAACCATCTAACTGTATTCTTTTATTTCAAGATGACTTTATCTGTTTAGGACCCTTTACTCTTCCATGTAAATTTTATGATTTACTTTTCTGCTTCTGCAAAGAACGTAGTTGGAATTTTTATTGGGAATGCATTGAATCTATAAATGCCTTTGAGAAGGAATGACTTCATGATGTTTAGTGTTACAATCCATGAATTTAGAATGTCCTTCCATTTAGGACACCTATTATTTCTTTTAACAATGATATATAGTTTTCTGTGTTTACGTACTTTACATCCTTAGTTAGATTTATTCCTATATGTTTGATTCTTTTTGTTGCTATTGTGAATGGAATTTTTTATTGATTTCATCTTCTGATTTTACATTGCTTCTCTGCAGAAACACTACTGATTTTGTGGTGTTGATTTTTACCCTGCCACTTTGCTGAATTACTTTATTAACTTTGTTGTGGATCTTTCAGAATTTTATATATATATTATTATATTACCTGCAAATCTTGCCAAGCAGTTGGTTGTTGGGAGTGGAAATCTGAGGTTTGCTCATGAAACAGTCAGGCTGGAAAAACTAAAAGTTAGCCAAGGCTGTGTTACGTACATGGAACTCTTCTGTGATGAAGGAGAGGTAAAATTTGTCCTGGATTCTGCTTTACTGGAAGGTGAACATGAAAAGGTGTACTTTCATCCAATGACCAATGCTGCAACCCTGGGGTTGAGCCCTGAAGACTTTCTCATATTTGTGAAGAAAACAAACATGATCCTATAATTTACAAAAAGCATTAAAAGTTATCAGAAAATTAAAAATATATCCTTTCACATTTGGATACCTGTTATTACTTTTTCTTGTCTAATTACTCTGGCAACAACTTCCACTGCAATGTTGAATAACAGTGGTCACAATGGGCATCCTGGTTTTATTCCTGATCTTAGAAAACTTTCAGTCTTTCACCATTAAGTAGGGTGTTATCTGTGGGCTTTTCATATATGGCTTTCATTATGTTGAGGAAGTTTCCTACTATAGCTAATGTTCCAAGAGGGTTTTGTTTTTTGTTTTTTTGTTTTTTTTTGGTAGGGTATTTCATCAAATATAGAGGTATAAATTGCCCTCTCAGCACTGCTTTCATTGCATCCAATAAGTTTTTTTAAAATTTTGTATTTCTATTTTTATTTGTCTCAAGATATTTTCTAGTTTTACTTTTGATTTACATTTTAATAGATTGGTTTTTTTAAAGATCTAGATTGCTATGACAAATACTATGCAATGGGTTGGCTGAAACAACAACTTATTAGTTCATGGTTTTAGACTCCAGAAGTTTCAAATCAAGGTGTTGACAACCACACTTCCTCCACAAACCTTGTAGTATTCTAGTGCTGATTTGTCATAATCCTTTGGATTCAAAGGCATGCATTTCTGCCTCCTGTCACATACAATGTCCTACATTACCACCTTGCATTTGGTCTTCTATATTACTTTGACTTCTGGCTCACACTCCTAGCTGTGTAATCTCTAATTTCTTTATTTGTATAAGGCCTTCTGGAATAATTTTATGGGCCTCCTGATTCAGGTTTAGCCATACTTAAATATGATCCTACAAGGTCTTATTCACAAGACAATCTACACATTAAGTGATAATAGATCTTTAAAGTAACTTACTTACTGACAAGTTCACACCTACCCACAGAAAGTCAGATTAAAATTATGAGCATGTCTTCTGAGAGGGGACATAACTCAATATACAACATGTTAGATACAAAGCCCAACCAATATATATACAATTATGCTTTCCAGAAATTTACATAAATTCAGAGAGAAAAAGAGTGAGAGATAGAGAGAGATAAAAAGAATAGATATATAGTTGAGAGATGGATAGATATATAGATGATAGAAGATAGATAGATAGATGATAGATAGATAATAGATAGATAGATAGATAGATAGATAGATAGATAGATAGATAGATGATAGAAAGAAAGAAAGAAAGACTGACACACAAAGTCAGATAAAGGTAGAGGTTATAATAAAGATTTGGCTTATGTGATTGTGGGGAACATCAATTTCAAATTTATAGGGCAGGAAAGAAGCTCAAAATTCCACTGAAAAAGCTGTTTATTTCTTGAGACTGAATTCCTTATGCTGAAAACACATTGAAAAATATAGGATATAAACTTGAGGAAAAATTCTTTATGACATAGGAACCCTCAATTCTTGGAATGAAGACCTCCAAATGATGCAGGCCATCCTGCATTATGAAGTACAATGCTCTTTATTTAAGGTCAACTGGTTGCAGATGCTAATTCCATTTATGAATTATATCTACAGTAACAACTAGGCATTTGTTTCCCAATAAATGGATACCATAATCCAGGCAAGTTGACACCTAAAGTGGCCATGTTGCTGAACCCATGCATAACCTAAACCCTACCACCTTGATTAATTTGTCCATGGGCTTATTGGACAATGACAGGCATAGATGTAGAAGAGGCTGGCTGGTCTCCACAGAAAGGGTCATTCTATTCTGTTGATTATAAATATCCTCACCTACTGAAGTCATGCTCTGGTAAGCATTACATAGGAGGTATAGCTACATACTTTTCTGCCCATTCAGAAAGTTCAGGTCTTTCCACATACCTGTCTCCCAGACTTCCTTGTCATTCACTTTCCAATAATGTTCCTTCCAACTCCCTGACCATCCAGCCAAATAGTTGGTTACCTTGTATCACTATTCAATGACTTGTCTGGTCATTTCTCCTTAAAGAAAAATGAAAACCAGATGTCCTTCTTGAGGCTCTGCCACCAGGGGAGATTTCCTTTCACTGATGTCCTTCAGGGACATACAAAAAAGGGGCTGTAGATATTTCAGGTAGTTCCTGTACAGTGCGTACAAATGCCAAAAAAGCACACCCAATTTTCTCTTCTTCAGTCAACTGATCCAAGAGAACTACCCAAAAGGCCATAGTTGAGGGCTGGGAAAGGACAGGTAATGTGGCAGTAGTGAAGACCATAGGCATCGGACCAGGTCTTCATTGGACTTTTGCTTTCAGTACCTGTTTGAACCCATCCTTTTATATATCCCATTCATTTGATGATGGAGTGCTGCTGTGCACACTTAATGCTATAGCTTGATGAGTCAGACAACACAAATTTCATGATGGGAAGCTCACTTCTCATGGTAACTTTGTGGCCCAGAATCAAGTGTTCAGTCTCTGCTTAAATGTGCTACAAGCCAAAGCTCTTGTTCAAGAACGTAGTAGTTATCTAGGGAGGATTTGCAGCCCTATTTCTGTGCTGAGATTCACTAATGGGGGACTGCAAATGTCTCAAAGAGTACTTACATCTAGTGTTTTGTCTGACACTATGCAAAATAAAAAGTTTGTATATGGATTCTTCTTGAAAAAAATTATTATAATTGTGAAAAATGGAAAACAAACCAAAATGAGTTGTTTTGGATAAATTGTTTTGTATCCATAGAACTATATTTTAAAGTGGTGAAACATTGGAAACAAGGTATAATTACAACAATGTTTTTAGCATTGGTGATACCATTAAAATAGAGCAAAGTAAAATAGAATTAAAATGAGGCATATCAATAATTATTGAGATAAAATAGATTCACAGATATCTAATTTAAAACATTTGATATGCTCTATATCTCAGTATTCAAGTAGGTTTTTAGTTTAACATTAATGCATTTGTAAATATTACATATTGTATAAATGAGTATATTTGCAGGAAGACAGTATGGAAGCATATGCTTGAAAATAATGACATTTGTTATTTCTTGTAATTTTCCTTACTCTTTTGCATTGAGTACTTCTGCATTTGCTCATATGATGATGTGTCATAGCTGCACATAATTTATTCATTTTTGAGAAAAATGATAAATGAGAAAATGGAGGTGAATGATCATTTAATTACCTTACAAGTTAGAAATTAATTAAAAGGAAGGGGTCTATGTTTTTAAAAATTAGATCCTTATTGTTTTCCTACCTATTTGGCCTGTCTCTACAGGCCAAGTCCCCACTGTTTTTGTGTCATGTATGATTTTTTTTCCCCAAAGTTAATTACACAAATGATCCATCAGTAATTTTTGAACCTGTGTCACCAAGGACACTTTTGTTTATTCATTTGGTTGCAGGTTTGAAAAATAAAAGAAGTATCAAGTTTGAAAATTCAAAACTCTCTCTGATGGAATAGAGATCAGAAACTCAAAATTTTCATAGTAGCAGTAGTTCCTTTTAAACAAATGTATGCACTTGATTGACAATAGTAACTGTAACTGTTCACATGCATTCAAACAGAATTGACCAGAACTGTTTTTGCAGATTTTCAACATAACACAAATTTATAAATGTAAGGATTATTCTAGTTGAATAACTGTTAGAGGTAGGCTATGATTAACTGCCAAAAGTGTATGTATGCTGAATTCTTTTCTTTGGATTATATGCCCTTTAGAAAGAGTAAGTGATATTTGTGTCTGGTAAATGGATTTTTTCTGATTGTATAAACCTGAGATGTGAGTGATACTAGGGCTATTAATGAAATGTCAGTTTTTTTTTTTTTTTTTTTTTGGTGCATTACTCTTAGACAGTCTTTTTTGTTGATATGATAATTTTTATGCAATCATGAGTAGGAGGTCATAGGAGGGTAGTATAACTTGAGGGACATTAAGTATCAATGTGGCCCTATGAAGAAAAAAAAGCATACAATGGACATTTTGCTTCGTGTCACATCAACTCATTAGAAATACAAATTTCAAAGTATTTAAAGTGTAATATAAAGAGTAATCAATCAGTAAGAACATACTTTATTACTCAATACTTGCTCTGTAATATTAGAGTCTTCATAGAAAAACACTGTTAATCTCTGGAATAAAACATGGCTTTTTAGAATTGAATACTACTCAAAGTCAGCAGTGTTGCAGAATTATATCAGAGGAATATAGGAATCTCTGTTTAGAAAAAGCAAATACAGTGAGGGAAGTGGGCTGCAGAAATGGTCCTTTATGAATCCCCAGATATTCTGATGTAAATGTCATGTGTGAGCCTACATTACAGGCTCTCAGAGAAACCTTGAGCAAGTGCCTGCCCTTTCCCTATAATAGTGAGTGAATTCCTGGGATTTAACTCTGATATTTGGATACATAACTAGAACCCACCCTCTCCCTACCTAAGCAGGAAGGGAATATTTTAAAGCAATGTGTTGTAGATTTAATCATTCACTCCATTAAGATGTGTTCAAGTCTTTCCACATTGCTGTTTTCGTGAACCCACCTGTAGATAGGAACTTTAAAAGTATTATTTGTGGACTCATTTGTGAATAAGATTTTCAAAGGCCTAATTAGATGAGATCAAATGAATGAGGGTGGGCCCTATTTCTTATCACTGGATTGCTTATGAGGCAGAGGAAATTAATAAGTCAGAAGAAGCCAAAGAATGAAGTAGTCTCCATGTGACAGCAGCAGAGATGCAAAGTAAATAACCCCAAGGATTGTGACAAGCCAGCAGCAGATGCTACAACTCCAGATGAAAGCATGGCTTGTTGAAACTTGATTTTGGATTCTATTGTCTAAATCTGTGAGACTAAATTCCTGGTATTTAAGCTAACCAATTGTGTGGTATTTGTCACTGCAGCCTGAGCAGAAAAGGACAATAGTAAAACTTTCACATAATAATGTGATTGGAGAGTCCAGGAAAATTTCAGGAACACTTTCTTTTGGGAAGTGCTGATCCAATTTTTAAAAGTTTGCTTAGCTCATGTAGTATTTAATATGTATTCTTTGAGAAAATATCTATCAAGAAGAATTTGATAAAAATTTAGAACTGCAAAGTCCCTGACTTTCTGTTTTAATATCTTACTGACAGCAGATCCTAGATGACAGAGCAGGGAATGACAGGCAGCACTCTCTAGAAGCTGTGTGAAGGTAAGCAGGTTTCCCTGGCAGAAGGAAAGTCAAGAGACTGTAAATGCAATTGGAGATGGCAGCTAGATGGGGTAGGGGGGTACCCAGTTGGTGAGGGGAAAGGGAAGCTGTAGGAGAGAAGGCAGACATAGATGGTTCAGAGGGACAGGGAATCCAAGGGGTGACTTGGCTGGAAGACCAGCACTCAGCCAGCTGCAGGAGTAAGGAAAGCCCCATGTGACCAAAAGAGTGTCCCAGTACCCAAAAGGCTCTTAGTGTGAGGAACCTGTGGTGCAAACAATTGTGGGACCAGCACCCAGCCAACTCATGGGAAGAGAGTTGTAGGGGGTAAGGGAGATAGTGTTACCAGAGCAGTTGAGGGTTAGGGGAGCACTAGCCAGAGCTGAAGTGCCTCCAGGGAAGGGAAAGGGGAGCTGGTCAAGCATGCTGTCATACCCACCTGCCTGCCAGAGAGAAGAATTACCTCAGTGAAGGGGTGGACTGACAGGTGCCTAACCATCCTGGAAAGAGTGAAGCTAGGAAAGGCAACAAACAATTCATCAGGTCAATTGCCCTGAGGGAAAAGAGGGTGGGGAGAGACAGATGAGGAGCCTTCAGAAGCCTAACCAGTGGAGCAGGTGTAGCTTAGGGGTGTAGCTTACTGGTCGAAAGACTGACTTACATATATGAGGTCCTTGTACCTCTTAAAAATAGAAAAAAACAAAAGTCTAAGCATCCTGAGGGATGGAGTGACAAGGAGAGGCAGCCCAGGAGCTGTAGGTGACCAAGCTGTCCTGAAGAGAAGGGATCTAGAGATTGAACCAGTGAGTTGTCAGGAACCCCCCTGCTCCTTAGGGAGTGGGGGTTGAGAACAAGCAGGGTTGTGACAGCGAATTTATAGACTGAGTTTTGTTTTTAGGTTTTTTGTTTTGCTAATTTATATTTATATTTATTTTTTATACCTTACTCTTTAGTCTTTATTTTTTCTTGACACCTGGGTACCTTATGTGGTACAGGGTGATTGATTGTTGAGCACTGACAACCTGAGACAATTGCTGGTGACCTGAGAGTAAAACCTGTTTTCTCTGTTTTTTTTTTTTCCTTTGCTTCTTTTATTTTCTTTTTCTTCTTTTTTCTCCTTTTTCCCTCCTTATTTTCTTTGTTTCTTTTCTTACATTTTTCTCTCTTCTGTTGCTTTTCATTGATTCCACCTTCACTTGTTTGTTCTTCATTTTCTTTCAATCTTTTGATCTTTCCAGTCTTTTATCTTATTTTCTTGTTTCTTTTCCTTAACTACATCTTTTTTATTCTTATTCCTTTGGTTTTTTTATGATTTTTCACTCTTACTCCTTATTTTTTCCTTGTTCTTTTATGTTTCCTTCCTCCCACCCACTTTTTTTTATTATTCTTTTTCTTTTCTTCTTTCTTTCCTTTTCTATGGTTTTAATATTCACCGGTGGAGGAAACATGAACAAATAAAAAGATATAGAATTAGTAGAACCAAATGCCGAAGATGATGTTAACACAAAACAAAATGAAATAAAATCCCTAGAGTAGAAAGAGAAGCTCACCAAATGAATAAGCCTACCAAGATAAACAGATGCCTAGACTCCAGAAAAAAATTACAAGCCATACAAAGAAACAGGCCTAGTCTAATGAAGAAACTAAAAACCAGGAGGAGAAATAAAACGTGGAACAACTAATCAAGGGTGTTAAAACAAATATCATGAATCAACTTAATGAAGTGAAGGAGGAGATAAAGGATATTAACAAAACACTGGGGAACATAAAGAAGAAATAGTAAACATATGTAAAAAGATAACAGATCTGATCGTGATGGAAGGCACTACACAAGAAATTAAATATAACCTGGAAATACAGAAGAACAGAACTGAACAGGCAGGGGAAAGAATTAGAGACATCAAAGACAGAAAATCTGAAATTGCTCAAATAGTAGAACAAATAGATAAAAAGATATAAAAAATCAATCAGGGTTTCAGGGCATTGAATGATAACACAAAATGCATAAACATACATATTATGGGCATTGTGGATGAAGAAGAGAAGGGAAAGGCAGCAGAAGGAGGCTTGCAGGAAATAATGGCTGCAAGTTTCCCAACTCTTTTGAGGGACACGAATATACATGGTCAGGAATCACAGTGAACTCATAACAATATCAATACTAACATGCCTACCCTGAGACACATACTTATCAAATTGTCAAATGCTCAAGACAAAGAGAGACCTCTGAATGCAGCAAGAGGAAAGAGATCCATTACATGTAATGGAAGTTTGATAAGATTAAGTGCTGGCTCATCTGAAACCATGGAAGCAAAAAGACAGTGGTATGACATAATTTAGGTGCTAAAAGAAAAATCTGCCAGCCAAGAATTCTGTATCCAGCAAAGCAGGCATTCAAAAATGAAGGAGAGGTAAGCGGCTGTGGCTCAATCAGTAGGGCTCCCGTTTACCATATGGGAGGCCCCGGGTTCGGTTCCCAGGGCCTCCTGGTGAAGGCAAGCCCGCCCGCATGGCGTGGTTAGCTGACCCAGCGAGCACAAGCAGCAAGGGGGGGATAAATGAATAAATAAAATAAAATCTTTAAAAAAAGAATGAAGGAGAGTTCAACATATTCACAGACAAATAGAAATTAACATAATTTATTAAGAGACCTGCCCTTCAAGAAATACTAAAGGGAGTTCTGCAGGTTGAAAGGAAAAAACAGGAGAGAGAGGTTTGGAGGGGACCGTAGAAAGGAAGATTATTATTAAGAATAATTAAATGGATAAAAAGAGAAATAAAAGCAAAGTATGACATATATGAACCTAAATAAAAATGGATAATGTAAGTACTGTCCTGAGAGTAATAACACTGAATGTTAACACTCCAATCAAAATACAAACTTTGGCAAAACAGGGAAGGAAATATTACCTATCTATATGTTGTCCACAAGAACCTCACACTTGATCCAGGTACACAAGGAGGTTGCAAGTAAAGGGTTGGAAAACGAGTTTATATGCAAAAAATAACCAAAAAATTGCTGGAGTAGCTATATTAATATTAGACAAAATAAACTTTAAATGCAAAACTATTGAATGAGACAAAGAATGACAGTACATATTAATAAAAGGGTAATCTGTCTAAAAGAAAGAACAATCATAAATATTTATTCACCTAAACAGGATACCCCATAATACATGAGGCAAACAATGGAAAAACTAAGGGGAGAAATAGATGACTCTACAATTATAGTGGGGGAATTTAATACAACATTATCACCATTAGACAGACTATCTCAACAGAGGATTAATGAAGTAACAGAAACCTTGAATAATACGTTAGAGGATCTAGACCTAATAGACATTTACAGAACATTACACCCAAATACAACAAGATATACATTCTTCTCCTGTGTACATGGATCATTCATCAGGATAGACCAGATGCTAGGTCACAAAATAAATCTCAATTAATTTAGAAAGATTAAAATTAAACAGTCATTTTTCTGACTACAGCTGAATGAAGCTGAAAATTAATAAGGGACAGAGAACCAGAATAAAAAATAAGATATGGAGTTAAACAACACACTCTTAAATAATCAGTTGGTCAAGTAAGAAATTAAAAAATATACCAGTAACTACCACCAAACAAATGAAAATGAGAACACAATATGTCAAAACCTAAGTGATGCAGCTAAATCAGTGTTAAAAGGGAAATTTATAGCCATATAAGACATATGAACTTATATTAAAAAAGAAGAAAGAGCTAAAATCAAAGACCTAACTGTACAATCTGGAGGAAGTAGAAAAAGAACAACAAGCAGGAAAAGAGAAGGAAATAATAAAGATTAGAGCAGAAATAAATGAAATTTAAAATAAAAAAACACATTAGAAAATTTTAACAAAGTCAAAAGCAGATTCTTTGAGAAGATTAATAAAATTGACAAAGCCTTAGCTAGACTAATAAAAAAAAGAGAGAATATACAAATACTTAAAATAAAAAACCAAGAAGGGATATCACCACTTATCTCACATTAATAATGATTTTCATAATATGATCCTTTGAAAAATTGTATACCAACAAGATGGATAACTTAGATGAAATGGAAAAGGTTCTAGAAACACACAAGCAACCTACATTGACAAAAGAACAAACTGATGAACTCAACAGGCCAATCACAATGAGACTGTATTAATCATCAAAAACCTCCCAACCAAGAAGAGACCAGGGCCAAATGCTTACATGAATGAATCCTACCAATCATTCTGAAAAGTACTAACAGCAACACTGCTTAACCTCTTCCAAAAAATAGGAGTATCAGGACTATTATCTAACTCATTCTATGATGCCACCATCACCCTAATACCAAAGCCACATAAAGATGTCACAAGAAAAGAAAACTACAGACCAATCTCTGTAATGAACTTAGATGCTAAAATCCTCAACAAAATACTTACTAATTGTATTCAACAACACATCAAAAGACTTATAGAGGGGCTGGCCAAGATGACGTTAGTGTAGGAGGCACACACTGCAAGCTCCCAGAGTAAGGCGGATTGTGGACAGGGTCCTGCCCGGGGTCTGTGCTGTGCACGTGTGGAGTGAGAAGCTTGGGACATCTATCTGTGTGGATCAACGGCGTGGACGGAACGGTAAAGATTCGTGAGATTTAAGGCTGCCGGTGGTGTTTGGCACAGACGGCTGAGCCCCGCGGTTAGGGAGGAAAAATAAAATAAAATAAAAGGGCCATTTGGGGCCACAAGCAGGGCGAAAAATTTTGATATTCTGGGGATCTGGCTGCCTGTCACCCCTTGGACCTTGTGTGAACAGAACAAATGAGCTAATCAACACCCAGTGAACCGGAGGGGGGATTCTGGTCAGGGAACGGAGCTGATTTCCCTAGCTGCCCAGGGATAAGACCCGGGCCACCGTGGAGCCAGGAAGAAGGGACACTCCCCAAAAGAGGGAGGGTTCTGTTGGAGGACAGGGAAGGGTTTTTTTTTTTTTTTTCGACACTGATCTGGCTGAGTGCACCACCCCATAGCTTTGGGGAGCAGATAAGCTGACCTGAAGCAGCATCAGACTGAGAGCAGACACGAATCTGCACTCAAACTGATTTACTTAGCAGCCCGGTGATGCTCAAGCTCAGCTCCAGAAAGGGCAGAAACGGCCATCTTTAGCACTCCTCACTAACTAACATCAGAGCTTCAGCTAAACTGGGGAGTCCAGAACGTGGGACGTGCTTGATTAATTTCCACAGGCCCAGCTAGGGTCCCTTCCGTAAGGGGGTTGGTCTAGAGGACGAATTATTTTGGGTCCTGCATTTCATTAAAAAAAAAAAAAAGTGAGGTACTTCAAAAAATGAAAAATAAATTCTTTTTAATTTAGTTTAATAGCTAAAAGCTGCTTCAGGACCTGCATATAGAACCCTGTGGGGAAATTGATTGATAAACACAAGTAGGCAGGAAGGAACCACGTGGACCCTAGGGAAATCATTGACCCCCCTTACCTCTGTTTGACTGCTTGCCTGTGTGGATCTGGGGTTTCTCTCTGTTTCTTTTTGGTCTCTTGTTATTCTTTCCTCTTTCCTCCCCCCTTTCATTTTTTTTTTCTATTTTTTTTTAATTAGGTGCTGCCAGACTGTCACTTCTTTGCTGAGATTCTTTTTCTTTTTCAGTAATTTCCCAGTTGCTGTATATATTGATTGTATATTACAAACTATTGCTTATGCTTCCTGCATCTTTCTGCCTTCTGTTTTCTGTTGTGGCTCTTAGAGACAACACTTTTTCATAGGCCCACAACTTAAGGGTGTCAATTTCTATTCCACCTATTTTGTTTTTTCTTTTTTTTAAATTAGTATTAACTTTTTCCTTACAGACTTTTCTTTACTGTTTCTCTCCCTCCTCATAATTCAAGCCTTCTAAATCACTATATATATATTCCTCCATTGGTTTTCCCAGTCCATTATAGGAACTCCATATTTTTTCCTAGTACTCTACACTGCCTACACAAGTTAAATATTCATCTCATTAAGTCTCATTTTGCCCCTCTTCTAACTTTTATCAATATTTCTATTATCCTTCTGCCTTCCTTACATCTTTTGATTCCTCTGGCCCTAACCTTTTGCCTTCAAGGGAACATAGAAAGAAGCAAAGAAATAAAATAAGAAGAAAAACTGCCAAATAGAAAACTTAACTCACACGCAGAACCAACAGCTAAATAAAATTCTAGAGCATAGAGAAAAGCTAATCAACTGAACAAACCCATCAAGATAATATGATGACCAGAGGGCAACAAAAAAATACAAATGACTCTAAGAAACTGGAAAACATGGACCAGGCCAATGCACAAAATAAAAACCAGGAAGCAATGCAGAACATCGAACAACTAATCAAAGCTATCCAAACAAATATTATGGACCAAATTAAAGAACTGAAGGAAGAGATTAAGGATATAAAGAAGACACTGGGAGAACATAATGAAGAAATAGCAAACACGCCTAAAAAGGTAATGGATATGATGGTGACCAATGGGACAAGCCAAGAAATGAAAAAGACGCTGGAATTACATGGCAGCAGATTTGAACAAGCAGAGGAAAGAATTAGTGATATGGAAGACAATACAGCTGAAATCAAAGAGATAGTAGAACAGATAGACAAAAAGATAGAAAAAATACAGGATGGGAGCAGGGAATTAACCCATAATACAAAATGCACGAACATACCCATTGGGGGCATCCCAGAAGGAGAAGAGAAGGGAAAGGGAACAGAAGGAGTGTTGAAGGAAATAATGGCTGAAAATATCCCAACCCTATTGAGAGAGATGGATGTGCATATCCAGGAAGCACAGCACACCCCAAATAGTATAAATCCCAACAGGCCAACTTCAAGTCATATACTTGTCAAAATGTCCAATGCTCAAGACAAAGAGAAAATACTCAAGGCAGCAAGAGAAAAGAGAACCAACACATACAAGGGAAGCACAATAAGATTAAGTGCTGATTTCTCAGCTGAAACCATGGAAGAAAGAAGACAGTGGTATGAAATAGTCAAAACACTAAAAGGAAAAAACTTCCAGCCACGAATTCTCTATCCAGCAAAATTGTCATCCAAAGATGATGGCGAGTTCAAAATATTCACAGATAAACAGAAATTAAGAGAGTATATCAAGAAGAAACCAGCACTTCAAGAAATACTAAAGGAATCTCTACAAGTTGAAAGGAAAAAACAAAGGAGAGAGAGTTGGAGGAAAGTTTAAAAACAACTGGAAACTGAAAAAGAGAAGCAAAACAACATATGACATACATTAACCGAAAGAAAAAATGACTGAAGTAAGAAATTCGTTACGAGTAATAACACTGAATGTTAATGGATTAAATTCACCAATCAAAAGACACAGATTGGCAGAGTGGATAAGAAAATATGATCCGTCTATATGCTGTGTACAAGAAACCCACCTTCGACCCAGGGATTCAAGGAGGCTGAAAGTGAATGGCTGCAAAATCATTTTACAAGCTAACAATAGCCAAGAAAAGGCAGGAGTAGCTATTCTAATATCAGACAAAATAGACTTTAAATGCAAAACTATTGTAAGAGACAAAGATAGACACTACATATTAGTAAAAGGAGTAATCTCTCAAGAAGAGAGAACAATCATCAACATTTACGCACCTAATCGAGGTGCCTCAAAATACGTGTGGCAAACTCTGGAAAAACTAAAAGGAGAAATAAATTCTTCTACAATTATAACAGGGGACTTCAACACACCACTATCATCATTAGACAGAACATCTGGGCAGAGAATCAATAAAGAAACTAAGGCACTAAACAATACATTAGAAGACTTGGACTTAATAGACATATACAGAACACTACACCCAAATACAGCGGGATTTACATTCTTCTCGAGTGCACATGGAACATACTCCAAAATAGACCACATGTTAGGCCACAAAATAACTCTCAATTAATTCAGAAAGACTGATATTATACAAAGTAATTTCTCTGTCCACAACGGAATGAAGTTGGAAACCACTAAGGGCCAGAGAAACAGGTTAGGCACAAGGATATGGAAGTTAAACAACACACTCTTAGACAAAGAGTGGATCAAAGAGGAAATTTCAAAAGAAATCAGTAACTACCTTGAAACTAATGAAAACGACAACATAACATATCAAAACCTATGGGAGGCAGCAAAAGCAGTACTGAGAGGGCAGTTCATAGCAATAAATTCATATATTAAAAAAGAAGAAAGAGCTAAAATTGAAGACCTAATGCACACTTGGAGGAACTGGAAAAACAACAACAAACTAAACCTAAAGGAAGTAGAAAGAAGGAAATAACCAAGATTAGAGCAGAACTAAATGAAATAGAGAATAAGAAAGCACTGGAAACAATAAACAAAACCAAAAGCTGGTTCTTTGAGAATATCAACAAAATTGACAAACCCTTAGCCAGACTAACAAAGAAAAAGAGAGAACAGATGCAAATACATAAAATAAGGAATGAGCAAGGTGTTATCACTACTGACCCCACAGAAATAAAGAGTATCATAAGAGGAAACTTTGAAAAATTATATGCCAACAGGAATAACAATTTAGAGGAAATGGACAAGTTTCTAGAAATCCACAAACAGCCGACATTGATGAAAGAAGAAATAGATGAACCCAACAGTCCAATTACAAGTAAAGAGATACACTCAGTCATTAAAAACCTCCCAAAAAAGAAGAGTCCAGGACCAGATTGCTTCACAGATGAATTCTACCAAACATTCTGGAAAGAGCTAACACCAATTCTACTTAAGCTCTTCCAAAAATAGAAGTAGAAGGGATATTACCTAACTCATTCTATGATGCGAACATTACCCTAATACCAAAACCAAATAAAGATACCACAAGAATGGAAAATGACAGACCAATTTCTCTAATGAACCTAGATGCTAAAATCCTTAACAAAATACATGCTAATCGCATTCAACAACATATCAAAAGGATTATACACCATGACCAAGTGGGTTGCATCACGGGTATTCAAGGATGGTTCAATATAAGAAAACCAATTAATGTAATACACCACATAAATAGATTGAAATAAACAAATCACATGATCATCTCTATAGATGCAGAAAAAGCATTCGACAAAATACAGCACTCTTTCCTCATAAAAACACTACAAAAGATTGGAATAGATGGAAACTTTCTGAAAATGATAAAGGGTATATATGAAAAACCCAAAGCTAACATCATTTTTAATGGTGATATCCTAAAAGCATTCCCTCTGAGATCGGGAAAAAGACAAGGATGCCCACCATCACCACTCCTATTTAACATTGTCTTAGAAGTACTTACACGAGCACTGAGACAAGAAAAGGACATAAAAGGCATCCAGATTGGAAAAGAAGAAGTAAAAATTTCATTATTTGCAGATGACATGATCCTACACATAGAAAGCCCTATCTACAACAAGGCTTCCAGAACTTATAAAGGATTCAGTAATGTTGCAGGCTATAAGATCAATGCTCAAAAATCAGTAGCGTTTCTGTACACCAATAACGAGCAAACTGAGGAGGAAATCAGGAAAAAAATACCATTTACAATAGAAAATAAAAGAATCAAATACCTAGGAATAAAGTTAACTAAAGATGTAAAGGATTTATATACAGAAAACTACACAACACTGTTAAAGGAAATCAAAGAAGACTTAAATAAATGGAAAAATATTCCCTGTTCATGGATAGGAAGACTAATCATCTTCAAGATGTCTATCCTACCCAAACTAATCTACAGATTTAATGCAATCCCAATAAATGTCAACACTATATATTTTAAGGAACTGGAAAAACTAACCACAAAATATATTTGGAGAGGCAAGAGGCCCCGAAGAGCCAAAGATATATTGAAAAATAAAAATGAAGTTGCAGGTATCACACTACCTGACTTTAAAGCATACTACAAAGTTACAGTGATCAAAACTGCGTGGTATTGGCACAAGGATAGATCTACTGACCAATGGAACCGAATTGAGAGTTCTGATATAGATCCTCGCATATATAGTCATCTGATATTTGACAAGGCCATGAAGCCCACTCAGTTGGGATAGAATGGCCTCTTTAACAAGTGGTCCTTGGAGAACTGGATATCCATATCCAAAAGAATGAGAGAAGAATACCATCTCACACCTTATACAAAAATCAACTCAAGATGGATCAACGATCTAAATATAAGAGCCAAAACCATAAAGACCTTGGAAGATAATATAGGGAAGCATCTACAAGACTTTGTAATAGGAAATGGCTTCATGAGCTTCACAGCTAAAGCACGAGCAGCAAAAGGAAAAATAGATAAATGGGATCTCCTCAAAATTAAAAACTTCTGCACCTCAAAGGATGTTATTAAGAAAATAAACAGGCAGCCTACCCAATGGGAGAAAATATTTGGCAACCATATATCTGATAGGAGCCTGATATCCTGCATATATAAAGAAATCCGACACCTTGAAAATAAAAGGACAAACAACCCATTTAAAAAATGGGCAAGTGTCCTGAAAAGACACTTCTCCAAGGAAGAAATACAAATGGCTAAAAAGCACATGAAAAATTGCTCAACATTGCTTGCTATCAGGGAAATGCAAACTAATTCTCCAATGAGATACCATCTTACACCCACCAGAATGGCAGCTATTAAGAAAACAGAGACACCAAATGTAGGAGAGGATGTGGAGGAATAGGAACCCTCATCCACTTCTGGTGGGTCTGCAGTATGGTCCAGCCTCTGTGGAGGACATTTTGGCAGTTCCCCAGAAAACTAACAATAGATCTTCCGTATGATCCAGCAATTCCACTACTGGGTATGTATCCAGAAGAACTGAAAGCAAAGACACAAACAGATATATGCACACCAATGTTCATAGCGGCATTGTTCACCATTGCCAAAAGGTGGAATCAGCCCCGGTGCCCTTCAACAGATGAATGGATAAGCAAAATGTGGTACATACATACAATGGAATATTACTCAACTGTAAGAAGGAAAAAATGGGCAATTGTCCTGAAAAGACACTTCTCCAAGGAAGAAATACAAATGGCTAAAAAGCACATGAAAAAATGCTCAACATCGCTTGCTATCAGGGAAATGCAAATCAAAACTACAATGAGATACCATCTTACACCCATCAGAATGGCAGCTATTAAAAAAACAGGAGACACTAAATGTTGGAGAGGATGTGGAGGAATAGGAACCCTCATCCACTGCTGGTGGGACTGTGGCATGGTCCAGCCACTGTGGAGGACAGTTTGGCAGTTCCTCAGAACACTAGCAATAGATCTTCCATATGATCCAGCAATTCCACTGCTGGGTATATACCCAGAAGAACTAAAAACAAAAATACAAACAGATATATGCACACCAATGTTCATAGCGGCATTGTTCACCATTGCCAAAAGTTGGAATCAGCCCCGGTAGTCATCAACAGACGAATGGATAAGCAAAATGTGGTACATACATACAATGGAATATTACTCAGCTGTAAGAAGGAACAAAGTGCTAACACATGGAATAACGTGGATGAATCTTGAAGACCTTATGTTGAGTGAAGCAAGCCAGACACTGAAGGATGAACAGTATATGACCTCACTGATCTGAACTGAGGAAAGTGAGCAGTCTCTGAGAACCATTGTCAGAAAGATAGGTTAACAAAGGAGAGTAAGAGAAAAGCAGTCTTTGAGCCATCACCCATATGGACATAGTCTATGGTAAAGGGATAGCGTGTGGTTGCATGTTGGGGGATGGGGCAGATGAGTGGGGGTGTTCCTGGGTTTGGTGGTACAGCACTGGGGGGTGGATGGATTAGGAAGTGCTGGTTCAAATCCCCAGGACATGTAACTGTGAATCTTGACATTCCATGGGTTAGGAGAGGGGGGTATCATGGGCCCAGGGGGGCTGGGGTGAAGGTAACAGTCAAGATCTAATGGGGCGTTTGGTGGTCATGGGGAAGGTTTTTCATTACCTTACAGTAATGGACACAGGTCATGGTAAATATCATCAAAATTATTAAACTGTATCATCTAAATTGTAAACTATACTGTAAATCATTGACAATGTTTAGTTGCTATATTTTGCTACCTGTATAACAGTTATAACAATGTTAACATCCAAAAAAGGAGGGGGGTTAATATGGGGTGGGGAAGGGGGGGTGGTTTGGTATCTGGGATTCTCCGGCACTCCGTTTGTGACTTTGATGTGACCTAAAACTTCTTTGAAAATTAAATGAAAAATTGGGAGACAATGGGGTTTGAGAGGGGGAAGGTGTCACGGCACACCACGCATCCGTTAACACAGTGATAAAAAGAAGGAGAGAAAAGAAAAGAGAAAGGAAAAAAAATGAATATATATATATATTTAAAGGCATTTCCTTTGCTTTTTTGCCCATTTTTTGAATGTCCCAATCTGCTAATTATATTTTATTTTGTTTTGTTTTTTATTTGATTATTTGTTTTTTTTCCTTCTCTCTTTTTTTTTCCCCCTGAGTTTCCTTATGTTTGTCTCTTGTATGTAACCTTATCATACTTGTTTCTTTTTCCTAGTAAGTGCATTTGATTATTTTATGGACTACATGTTCATGGAGGATTTGGATCACAGAATGGTTACAATGGGTACTGCAGGGGATTATTGGTGGGGGGTGTCTGGGAGGGGGGTTTCATGGGAATTAGTTCATCCGAATATACATGAAAGATATACAAAATCGTTCAAAAGATCAAAAGATGGGGCATGTTCACGATGGGTGGACAATCACACAATAACTGAGGGAATCTGAATTCCTAGCCTGGAGAGCTCTGCCACAGTCTCCAAGGGAGCAGCAATAGTTCTCTGAGTGCAGGGACAGTGTCTGTCAAAAGAGGATGACCTACTGATGTGTTCTTTTTATTGGTGACTACCCTTGTGAGTCTTTGCTCTTGTAAATGAGACTTAGCCTGCAGTTGTGGGGTGCCTAAGGGTTGTCACCTGAGAGCCTCCTTGTTGCTCAAATGTGGCCTGTCTCTAAGCTAAACTCAGCATATGATTGCATTACCTTCCCCCAACGTGGGACATGACTTCCGGGGATGAGCCTCCCTGGCAACGAGGGATTAATACCAAGTGTCAACTGGCCACACAACTGGAAAAAGTCCTTGAATTAAAGGGGGAAAAGGATAAATGAGTTCAAGTGCCTAAGAGATTTCAAAGAGAGTCGGGATGTCAGCCCATAGGTAACTCTTACGCACACCTCAGTAGGAGCTCATAGAACATCTAAGTGCCTATCACCCAACACAGAGGGGCTCCTGAGAGCTCTGGAGACACCCAGGTCCTATATAAGTGGGGATAGACCCTGAGACTGATGCCTTATCAGTGGGCTCTATTTTGGAATCTGTGCTCCTGAGAGTGACAGAATTGGACTCAAATAAGTCCTCCCTGCACATGGTTCATTAGTCCCTTCTATTCAAACCTATATGTGATGCTGAAGTTTTTAGGCATACTTCCAGAGACTGGAGCCTCTGGCCTACCTATGTGCCAGGTGTGCATGGAATCTCAGTGGAGCTGCAACTCCTACCCTATAGCTCAATGGACTCATCCAAGTCACCTGGCAAGGAGACAACAATGGGCAATGGCCATCCCAAGGAATGGAGAGGGCTTGCATCTGCAGGCAGGATCATCCCACCCACCATATCCATGGGATATAAGCCCTCTCTCACTTGGAGGTTGAGTGGACATCACTATCCCAGACCCCTCAGGATTAGGGGAAGAACTATGGACTAGAGTGGACTTGATGGTATTCTGTTGTTCACATATGGTGATTCTAGCAATGGAGGAAATTATAACTTGAGGTCGAGCCAGTGGCCACTTGACACTTTTGGGGCAGACAGGGGACTAGTAGTTGAAAAACAGGGGCTTCTTTGAGATTTGGAGGTTGTCCTGAGTACCGTTGTGGCAAAGGATGTAGGCCATTTTAAATCAGCACACACCACTCAGAACTGTGTTGGAGAGTGTGTGGTCTACGGTGTGAACTGTGGTCTAGGGTTGGTGGCAAGGCCCCAGGATGTGTAAGTCCATTGAGGGTAGTGGGCCACACTTGTGGAGATGTTTGTGTGGGATGTGGTGTGAGGTGTGGGAGGTGGGCAACATGGGAATCCCAGTGGGTTCTGTGTAATATTTTGGGTAATCTAAGCACCTCTTAAAATATATTTATATATATATAAAAATAACATTTTTGTAGCAAATACACATATATGCATATATATTTATAGATCATTTTGCAAAATTTGGTATGTATTGTGCAAATTCTGATTTTTACCCACAATAAAATAAATAAATAAATAAATAAATGTTAAGAAAAAATCTATTAACCATATGTATGGGCTTTTTTTGGTCTCTCTTGTGATTTACAGTTTCACTTGGCTGTTTACTTGCCAAAACCTCATGGTCTTGAGTACTGGAGATTTAAATTTTGACTTGATATCACGTAGTTTAGATCTTCTAAATCTATTCTTTTATTTCTAAGTTTTTTTGGCTGTTCTAAGTTATTTTCATTTCCATATAAAATTTTAAACCTGCTCCTTAGTTTCACAAAAACCTGCTGAGATCCTGGGATTATATTGTATCTCTATATCAATTTGTGTAGAACTTCGACCTTAGCAATACTGTGTTTTGGGGTCCATTTACAAAGGCTCCCTCTCCATTTATTTACTTTTCCTTTCTAATAGAAAAGTTATTAAAATAAGTGATCAGATAAAAAAAAAAAAAAAAACCACCATGATCAAGTGGGGTATATCCCTGGTATGTAAGAATATTTCAATATAAGAAAATCAATCACTGAATTACACCACAGTAACAGATCAAAAGAAAAAAAAATGATCATCTCAATTGATGCAGAAAAAGCATTTGAAAACAGACAGCTTCTTTTCTTGATAAAAATATTTCAAAAGGAAGGAATAGAAGGAAAAATTTAAAAATTTAAAAACCTTAGCACTTCAAAAGAATTTTTTCAAGAAAGTAAAAAGTCAACCTACTCAATGGGAGAAAATATTTGAGAACCACTTATCTGATAAGGGTCTAATAGCCAGTGTATCAGAAGAAATCGTACATCTTGAAAATAAGAAAGCAAACAACCCATTTAAAAATGGGCAAGAGATTTGAATAGACACTTTTTGAAAGAGAAAATACAAATAGCTAAAAAGGACATGAAAAGATGCTCAACATCATTAGCTATTATGAAAATGCAAATCGAAACTACAATGAGATATTATTTTACACCTATCAGATTGGTGGTTAAAAAAACAGAGATTCATCTATTCTATCCCATGTGTTAATACTGCATTCCTTCATATAGCTGGGTAATATTCCATTGTATGTATATACTACAGTATAGGCAGGGCAGGCAGCTCAGGAGTTTGGCACCCTGCCAGTGGAGCCTACCTTGAAATTTATGCTCTCCAGTGTGACAGAGTTGGACTCAGTTGTGTTTTCCTTACGCATGGCTCTTCTTCCCCTTCTATTTGAAACTATAGTTAGTATGAAAGTTGATAGGTATATGTCCAAGAGACTTAAATCTTTGGTCTTTCCATGTGCCAGTGAGACCCTGAATAGCAACAGAGTTGCAATGCCTACACTCCAGTTCATTGGACTCACCGAGGACAAATAAGAAGGAGATGATGATGGGCAATCACCATCTCAAGGAACAGAAAGAGTCTGCAACTGCAAGCAAGATAGTTCATTCCAATTGCCCCATGGGATCTAAGCCCCCTCTTAATTAGAGGTGGAGTGGGCATCACCATCAAAGTGTCCTTAGGATTGGGAAAGAATGAGGGTCTATATTAGACTGTCTGGTATCCTACTACAGACCTACTGTGATTCTAGCAATGGAAGAACTTTTATCATTGATGTGGAGTCAAGGGTCACAGGAGGTTCTGAGGGGAGAGAGAGTGAAAAACAGGTGTAATATGTGGCTATTTTCGAGACTTGGGAATAGTAATGAATGACAGTGCAATGACAGACTCAAGTCATTTTATATAGCTTGTCATAACTTATAAAATTGTGCAGGAGAGAGTGTAAACTACAATGTAAAGTATAATCCACACTTTGTGGCAATGCTCCAAAATGTGCTCATAAGTTGTAACAAATGTACCACACTAATTAATGAAGGATGTTCTAAATACGGGAAAATGTGGGAGGGCTAGGGAGTGCGGCATATGGGAATCACATATGTATTTTATGTAACATTTATGTAGTCTAAGTTTCTTTAAAAAAATTAAAATGCATATTGTTAATAAATAAATAAATATAAAGAAGAAAATCCATGCAGTGTAATCACATGAGCCTGAACTGCAGAGAAGTGAGAAAGAAGAGGCTGTCAGAGGGATTTTCAGAAGCATGAGAAGGACTCCAGATTCCAATTGAAGGTAAAGGGAGATGAGGAAAGCATGAGAAAGAAACATTTTGCCAACATCCTGAATGATTTCTTTCCATCTATTTTTCTATTTATTTTAAAATTTTACAATAGAGGACATTTTAATTGCTAAAAAAGAAGGCATTGATTATGCACTATAAATAGATCATATGTATGTGAATATATTCAGTAAAACTGCTTAATAAACAAATAAATAATAGAGTAAGAATACCAGAAATAACAGCTACATATAGCAGAAGAAACAGATTGAGAGGTGAGGAATTTTCTTCCTTGTCGGTTTTTTTTGTTTATTATTATTGAAATAATGAAAATGCTTTAATAATGATTGAAGTGAGGAACACACAACTATGTGATTATAACAAATACCATTAATTGTATATTTTGGATAAATTGTACGCTTTATTAATATGTATAAATAAAATTGATTTGTTTTTTTTTTTTAAAACAGTGAACTACAAATGTTGGAGAAGATGTGGAAACACTTATCCACTTTTGGTGGGAATGTAGAATGGTTCAGCTATTGGTGGTACAGTTTGGCAGTTCCTCAGGAAGCTAACTATAAAACTTCCATATAATCGAGCAATCCCACTTCTGGTTATTTACTCAAAAGAATTGAAAGCAGGGGCACAAACAGATATATACATACCAATGTTCCTAGCAGCATTATTCACTATTGCCAAAAGTTGGAAGTAACACAAATGTCCATTAACAGAAGAATGGATAAGCAAACTCTGGCATATCCATACACTGAAATATTGCTCGGCTGTAAGAAGGAGTACAGTATTAACACAAGGGATAATATGGATGAATCTTGAAGATGTTATGTGGAGTGAGATAAGCCAGAAACTGAAGGACATATATTACATGACCTCACTGTTATGAATTAAGCAAATTGAGCAGACTCACAGAGCTAGAGTGTGGAAGATAGGGTTTCAGGAGACAGAAAGGAAGTAGTGGATGGTGAGCTGATGCCCATATGGGCAAAATCTATGATAACGTAGAAAGGTGTAGTTGTGTAGTGGATGAGTGTGCAGTGGCACAGTGAGGTGATTGTGTTTGGCTGTGCAAGTCTGTGAGTAGGAGTAGGTTGGGGCAATTGAGTTGGACTATCCATGGAATTAGATGGAGGTTTGAGGGAATTGGCAGGGAATTCTGGGCATTTGCAGGTCTGTGGTTAAAATTACTTTGTTGGGAATGTTCTTTTTGAAAATATGGCAGGAGACGGTTACTGATTTAGGGTGTTGGAAGTGGGTGTGAGGTTCATGGGACAGGGCACACCTGAGGCAGGCTTCTATGGAACATGTAAGTGTTCATTTTGTCAAAAAGTGTTTTATTAGAGGCTGGAGATGCACACAGCAATCAAGAAATAATCAAATACCAACCATGGGGATTACTGCTATGTTCTCAATTAGAAGGACAAGAATCCCTCAAAAACAGGAAGTGCTTAATAAAAGAAACAGACCAATATGCCAAGCCCTCAATATTATTGCAAGTAAATATGAATCTCATATTGCAATGAGTTAAACTTAGTAGTTACCATAGTTTCTGAGGGGAGGGGGGGTGGGAGAATTGTTGGAACATAGGACATTTTTAGGGCATTAAAATTGTTCAGCATGATCTTGCAATAATGAATACATGCCACTTCAATTTCATCAAAATTGATAAACTTGTAAGATCTAAAATGTAAACCATAATGTAAACCATTTACCATGGTTAGTAGCAGTGCTCCAGTACTTGTACATAAATTTTAACAAATATAACATCTGCATTTAAAATGTTATTAATAAGGGAGAGGGGAATAGTGGGAGGCCATTGGAAATGTGGGAATCAGCTATATTCTGTTTGACTTTTCTGTATCCTATAGCTTCTTTGAAGATAAAACAATAAAAATTTAAACACTGGGGATATATATGGAAGAAAAATCACTGTACATACAAGACAATAGAATTTACAGTTGTCTAGCATAAATTACAGTGATGAAAGACACTGGGCAGAGGATAAATAAAGAAACAAGAGAGCTTGAATAACATGATAAATGGACTAAACCTAACAGACATACAGAACATTGTACCCCATATCAGCAGGATATACATTCTTCTCAAGTTTTCATGAATTTTCTCCAGGATATACCATATATTGGGTCATAAAGCAGATCTCAATAAATTCAACAAGATCAAAATTATACAAAGCACTTTCTCCAATCATAATGAAATAAAGTTGGAAACCAACAAGAGACAGAAAAAGGGAACATTCACAAATATATGGAGATTAAACAATATGATCTTACAGGATCAGTGCGTTAAAGAAGAAATTGTGAGAGAAATCAATTAATATCTTGAGACAAATGCAAATGAGAGCACAACATATCAGAATATAAGGATTGTAGTGATAATCAGTGCTGAGAGAGAAATTTATAGCCCTCAATGCTTACATTTAAAAGAAGAAAGACTAAAATCATTGCCCCAATTACACAAATGGAAGAAGTAGAAAAAGAACAGCAAAGTATTCCCAAAGCAAGTAGAAGAAATGAAATAACAAAAATCTGACAGAAATAAATGAAATTGAGAATGAAAAAAATCAAGAGAATATTAACAAACCAAAAGTTGGTCCCTCAAGATTAACAGTATTGGCAAATGCTTTGCTAGATTCTATGAAGCCAATACCACCCTAACACCAATGCCAGGTAAAGATATTATGAAAAAAGAATGTTACAGACCATTTTCCCTAATGAATACAGATACAAAAATCCTAAAAAAACCCACTTGCTAATCGAATCCAACAACACATTAAACCTGATATGAACCTGTACCTAGAAAGTCCTGAAAAATCACAACAAAGCTGATAAAGCTATCAAACGAATTCATGAGAGTTTCATAATACAAGATAAATATGCAAAAATCAATGGTGTTTATATACATTAGTAATTTAAAATCTGAGGAGGAAGTCAGGGAAAAAATTCCATTTACAATAGTGACTAAAAGAGTCAAATATTTAGGAATAAACTTAACCAAACATGTACAGTAATTGTGTTCAGAAAACTGCAATGCATTGCCAAAAGAAATTTTTAAAAGACCTAAATACTTGGAAAACCTTCCATGTTCATGTATTGGAAGACTAAATATTAAGATGTCAATTCTACCCAAATTCATATACAGATGCAATGAAATTCCGATATAAATTCCACCAGCATTTTTTAAACCAATGGAAAACACAATTATCAAATTTTTTTGAAAGTGTAAGAGACCCTGAATAGCCAAAAACATCTTAAAAAGGAAGAGCAAATTTGTAGATTCTCACTGCCGGACTTTAAATCATATTATGAAGCTAGTCATAAAAACAGAATGGTACTGACATAAAGATAGAAACATGGACCAATGGAACCAAATTAATGTTTCAGAAACAGACCCTCACATCTATGCTCAAGTGTATTTGACAAGCCTGCCACAACCACTCCGCTGCATAAGAAGTGTCTATTCAACAAGTAGAGCTGGGAGCTATCAATAGACTAAAGAAAGAAAGAATACATTCTGCTCATATGGGCATTGACTCATATCCTTCTTCTCCCATTCTGTTTCCTGTAAACCTGTCTTTCAGACTATAGCTCAGTAAGCCTGCTCACTTTGCTTATTTCGTATCAGAGAGTTCATGCAATATTTGTCCTTCAGTGCCTGGCTTACCTCACTCAACATAAGGTCTTCAAGATTCATCCATGTTATTCCATGTGTTAACACTGCATTCCTTCTTACAGCTCAATAATGAACCGTTGTATGTATATACCACAGTTTGCTTGTCCATTCTTTTGTTGATGGACTTTTGGGAATAGTGAATAATGCTGCTATGAACATTGGTGTGCATATATCTGTTCGTGTCCCTGCTTTCAATTATTCTAGTATATATCCAGCAGTGGGATTGCTGGATCATATGGCAGTTTTATAGTTAGCTTCCTGAGGAACTGCCAAACTTTCCTCCACAATGACTGCACCATTCTACCTTCCCACCAGTAGTAGATAAAGGTTCTCATTCCTGCACATCTTCTCCACCAGTTGTAGGCTTCTATTTTTATAATAGCTGCCATTCTAATGTGTGTAAGATGATATCTCATTGTGGTTTTGATTTGCATTTCCCTAAAAACCAGTGATGTTGAGCATATTTTCATGTGCTTCTTAGCCCTTTGTATTTCTTATTTAGAGACTTGTCTATTCCAATCACTTGCCCAATTTTTAAATGGGTTGCCTTTTTATTTTTGAGGTGTAGGATTTCTTTATATAGCTGGATTTTAGGTCCAGATAATGGTTACCAAATATTTTTTCCCAATGAGTAGGCTGCCTTTTCACTTTCTTGACAAAATCCTTTGAGGTGGAACAATTTCTAATTTTGAGGATGTCCCATTTAACTAATTTTTCTGTCACTGTTCGTGCTTTGGGTATAAATGTCATGAAACCATTTCCTAATACAAGATCCTGTATATGCTTCCCTACATTGTCTTCTATGGCTTTATGGCCTTGGCTCTTATATTTATATCTTTGATACAACTTCAGTTAATTTTTGTATAAGGTGTGAGGTGGTTTTCCTCTCTTATTCTTTCGATATGGCTATCCAGTCCTCCAAGCACCATTTGTCGAAGAAGCCATTTTCTCCCTGTTGAGTGGGCTTGGTGGCTTGTCGAATATCAGGTGACTGTATGTGGAGAACTATATCAGAACTCTCAATTTGGTTCCATTGGTCAGTATGTCTATCCGTGTGCCAATACCATGAAATTTTGACTGCTGTAGCCTTGTAGAATGTCTTAAAGTCAGGTAGTATAACTCCTTGTTGCTCAAATGTGGCCTCTTTCTAAGCCAAACTCAGCATATAAATACATTACCTTATCCCCCGTGTGGGACATGACTCCTAGGGGTGAGCCATCCTGGCACCAAGGGATTACTACCAAGCACCAAATAGCAATACAACTGGAAAAAGACTATGACCAAAAAGGGGGAAAGGGTAAAGACAAATGAGTTTATATGGCTAAGAGATTTCAAAGTGAGTCGGGAGGTCATTTCAGAGGTTACGGTTATACACATCTCAGCAGAAAATCATTGTCAGCCAAAGTAAATATAACATCAAATAGCAGGGCTCCTGAGAGCTCTGGAGACATCCAGACACTATAGGCAGGGCAGACATATCAGGAGTTTGGCACCTTGCCAGTGCACCCTACTTTGGAATTTATGCTCACCAGTGTGATAGAGTTGGACTCAGTTGTGTTTTCCCTACACATGGCTCTTCTGCCCCTCTATTTGAACCTATAGTTAGTATAGAGTTGATAGGTGTATGTCCAAGAGACTTAAATCTTTAGGTTTTCCATGTGCCAGTTATGCCCTGACACTCAACAGACTTACAACACCAACTCTCCAGTTCTTTAGACTCATCCAGGACAACTAACAAGGAGATGATGATAGACAACAACAATCTCAAGGAACAGAGAGAGTCTGCAACTGCAAGCAAGGAAGTCCCATCCATCTGTCCCATGGAAACTAAGTCCCCTCTCAAATAGAGCCAGAGTGGGCATTACCATCACAGAATCCCCAGAATTGGGGAATGGATGATGGAGTAGAATAGACTTACTGTTTTTCTACTGTAGATTTGTGATTCTAGCAATGGAAGATCTTTTATCATGGATGTGTAGACAGTGGCCACTGGAAGTTCTGAGGGGAGGGAAAGAGAAAAATAGGTGTAATTTAGGGGCATTCTTGGGACTTGGAATTATCCTGAATGACATTGAAATGATAGATACAGGCCATTGAATATTTTGTAATAACTTGCAAAAATGTGCAGGAGAAAGTGTAAACTACAAAGTATGCTATAATCCACTGTTAGTAGCAATGCTTCAAGATGTGTTCATCAATTGTGGCCAATGTACCAAACTAATGAAGAATGTTGCTGATGAGGGAAAATGTGGGAGGGTAAGGGAGTGGTGCATAGAAATACCCTATATTTTTTGTTTAACATTTATGTAATCTAAGTTTCTTTTTAAAAAAAATAATAATAAACTGTATTAAAAAAAAGAAAGAAAGAAGACCCCTTTCTCATACTCTTACAAAAATTAAATGAAAATATATTAAGGAACTAAAGATAAAAGGGAGAACCCTAAAGCTCCTAGAAAAAAAAATAGGAGAACATCTTCAAAACCTGGTGGTAAGTTGTTCATTCTTAAACCTTACACCAAAAGTACAAGCAATAAAGAAAACATGGATAAACAGGATCTACTCAAACTTAAACTTTATTTAAAAAACAGAAAATATTAAGTGCTGGAGAGGATGTGGAGAAACAGGAACACTCCTTCACTGTTGGTAGCATTGTAAATCCGTGCAACCCCTGTGGAATACAGTTTGGCATTTCCTGAGGAAGTTAAATACAGAACTGTCATATGAGCCAGTAATTCCTCTACTAGGAGTATATCCAGAAAAACTGAAAACTGTGAAATGAACAGACATCTGCACTCTGATGTTCAAGTGGCATTATTCACAATTGTCAAAAAATTGAAACAAATGTCCATCAACTAATGAATGGATAAATACAATGGATACTAACTTCATGTAAGAAGAAATGAAATTGGGACACATATGATAGCACAGAGTTATCTTGAAGACATTATGCTAAGTGAAATAAGCCAGACACAAAAGGACAAATATTGCATGGTCTAACTCATATGAAATAAATATGAAGAAAATATGCACAGAGTTAACACCTAGAGTAGAAGTTTTTAGGAGGAAAAAGGAGGGATTTGAAGGAGTACTGATGCTTAATGTATGTAGAAGTTTTAGTTAACTTGATTGTAAGTGTGTAGAAATGGATAAAGTTGATGGTAGCCATAAAAATTGGTAGATCTGAATGAATAAAACTGTCAACCATATGCCTAAGCAGGCATAAATACTTTTAAAAATTTACTATAATCTTAAAACTCATAATATTTCAATTATAAGAAGAAAGTATGAATGGAATTAAAAAAATAACATAGTCTAATGACTTAATTACAGTGGTAAAATTTTTAAAGAAGCTAATCTTATGGCTATTTCATAACTGTTTAATATTTCAAAAACTAAGTTAACATTTTAATCTACAATTTTCTTTTTTTTTTTTGCAATTATACTCACACATATTAAAAATATTACTGTCTTTTGATAAAGTGATTGATAACTGTGCAAACTCTAAGAATATTATAAATGGAATTCTGAAGTTCGTAAAATAATGACCAACATCGAAATACAGCCAACTTGATTGTATTAAATTGGTAATATCAGAAATTTATTTGTTAAATTAATAAGTGTTTAAAGATATAAAAGCATATTTTCCCCCATCAAATTATACCATAATGTTGCAAATTTTTATACATTTGTGACCAATTCTGTAATTTAATGATTGCGTTTAGAGAGGAAAAACCTGGAAGGGTAAGGTCTTTAATGTAAGCAGTAGCTTCATATAATCCTATAAACTGTCTCTGCTTATCTGAGTGGAAATGCACAATGATAATAAAAAATTCATATCTCATACCAAAGGATTATATTTATAAAATAAAAGATTTAATGTTGCAAATGCCTTAGTAGATGTGAAGTTTTACAAACATGAGCATTATTACTGAGTAACAGAGTTGTCCTCCTGACCTGAGTCTGATGCAGATGCATCATCCCCTGTCTCCAAGGACAAAGTCCCAACTGAAGCCTGTATCCCTTATTTTTCTGACAAATTTTTATTATTCAAAAAATTCCTTAATGACCCTTGAATGTATGTCATCAAGGAACATTTTATTCATGTAGTGGCATATTCAGCAATTTTTAAAATTTCATGCTCCCAACGGTAAAGCAGTTTACGCTGTCCTGGTTCTTTAGAATATCATCTCCTCCACCTGTGAATAGAGTTCTTCACATTACTGCTTTTATAGTAATTTATTTTCTTTTCAATGATGGAGAGAGTAAGAAAATATTGGGGCATATAATAGCTCTAAACCTATTATCAGGTAATCTGTCAGATTTATTGAAGATCACAATTCCAGGGAGCAGTATGCATTTCCAGACATGCCAGTAAAGATGAAGTTATAAATGTACTAATCAAAATACCAATTCTACATTACGTTCTTAATATTGCTATGTTAAAAAAACTAACAGAAGATCTGGTTTACTAACAGCTGAGTAAGTATGATGACAGTTTTCTTGGATTGTAATTCTCTTTGCAGGATTTGGTCATATTTTGCTACTGAAGAGAAAATGGCTTTCAGCAATAATTTTTATATTTTGTAATGTAACCAACATATATTTGTTCATGAAACATCCATTTTTTAGAATTTCTCTAGTAGATAAATGTTAGTATCGGGAGGTTTTTTTGCATGAGACAATAATAAATCTACACTTAACTTAATATAAGAAATATCCATGGCAACTTAGGTTATACATTTAATCTTAAATTATAATTAATAAACTATTTCTGTAAGTACAGAAGTCTATAGGAAAGTACTTTATCCTCACTCTCCAAAATGGATAATATATTGAATGAAGCAACAGTGGCTCATTAACGAACTCTGTGTTCATTTGACCATTTGATTGCAAATGAGAATACACAGATATCTGTAAATTATGCTTTATACTTTTGTAAACTATTTTTGTATAAGAAGTTGTAATATCTTGGGGAAAAATGATATAGTTTGAGGATGGAATTATTTTCCAACTTTGTAAGGTTTCACAGTGATGTGTGCTTTAATTGAGATATTAGGAGAGAGATGGAAGGCAAGTAGGTGAGCTGCTACATAAAAGCTCTTCTACATCTTGATATAAATAGATGATAGCTGTTGAAGGGAAGACCAAATTCTCTAGGGCAGTTCTAACTTGCAAGAAAACTATGGCCTCAGTCAGTGCTTATTCCCTATTTTGCTAACTCAGTGAAATACACAATTCTCCCAGCCAAGTCAGTCCACACTCAACAAGAAGAAAACACAAAATGGTAAACAATAAAGTGAAATTGCTCATGAAACAAATAAACCAGATACAAAGGAGAAAGTTTTCTGTACTTTGATGTCAGAAAACCCCAAGCCTTGTGATAGTGATTGTGTATTGGAAACATTTGAATCCATTCTGGTATAAGTAATGGTTGACCTGAGAAAAGTCTGGAGAGCAACCTAAACACAAAATAAAAAGATTCTTGACTGTGCATTAAAACTGTAAGGCAAAAAAAATATTATCAAGAAGAAAAAGTAATTTATTTTACCAGAAAATCAAAGGAAATAGAAGTCAGTCATCTCAGTGGTCAGAAGTAAAGTTTACATGCATATTTAAGGAGGATATAACTATGCAGAAAAAATATGGTTATGTCAGGTGGAGGAGAAGGGCCTAGGGTGGTTAAGGGGAATTAAAAATACTCATCTGAAAATCAATAAACAAAAATATGCTTTCAATCAGACACTTCAAGTTCTGCTTAGAGTTTATATTGTGAGCCCAATCTATCTGCTATTTATTAGCATTATTTTAAATAATGTTGGTTTGTGTATAATAATCCCACCATTTAATATGTTTTTAACAGTGGAATTTTGTGACTCTAACATCATTGACTATTTTGCCTGTGATGCATTTCCCCTGGTGAAAATCGCAGGCTCAGACATATGGCTCCTGGAAGAGACAGTGACAATCTGTGCTGTGCTGACCCTGAATATGACTCTGGCTTGTGTAGTTCTGTCTTATGCTTACATCATCAGGACAATTTTTAAATTCCCCTCATGATTTTGACCTGTTCTTCCCACATGGTTGTGGTTTCCATTGCCCCTGGCGGTGCATTTCCATCTATATGAATCCTACAGCAAAGGAAGCAGTGACCATTAATAAAGTGGTTTCACTGCTCATTTCTTCTATTTCACCTACATTGAACCCCTTTATTTATACCCTGAGGAACAATCAAGTTAAGCAACCCTTCAATAAAAAGGATAGAAATGCTCTCTGCTAAGTAATAAAAATAGTATGTAAAGGAGCATTTCAAAAGAAAAGATTTATTTTTATCATTTATGGTGTTGGGCATTTTCACTCATTGCTTATAAACTTGTTTCTGTTTTAGTATCAATACTAATGTTCCATTTCTTTTCTCAACACTTCTGAAAAATATTTTCCATTGAATATGCCTGAAACCAATCTTGCATGCTCACTTTTCATACAAGTAGATGATAATGCTTTATGTCTCAACTAGAAAATATTAAAATACAATTCTTAAAAAATAATTTTTGGAATGAAATTAACTTCATAATAATATATTTTAACTTAGAGTAAAAGCCATTATTTGATCAAATTTAAGGTAACATCCCTTGAAGCACTACTCATATGCATCACAATGATATCCACATATACGAAATAGGAGTAATTTTATGTAAAAACTCCATAAATGATGAATTAAGGCTGATATGAAAATGCAAACAACAATCAGCAAGAAAATAATAGCCTTTACAATAATGAGAAAATGGAGGATTAAGGTAACCTCGAAATGAAAACACATAAAAATGCTGCAAAATTTAATTAAGATACTCTTGAATCTATAACTGAAAAGATTGCAAAGTTGTAAATAAGTAGTCATAAAGATGCAACCTAAGTAGAGCAATGAACTATAAAATGACTTTTGGGTGCTCAGGAGTGTTTATGCTAGAGGATGGGAGCTGGGGGTTGTATTATGGATCCCAGGAACTTAGGTGCAAAGTCTCAGAATCTATATGGTGGCAGCAAATGGAATGACACAAAAGAATAAAGTCAGAAGTAGCAAACCATTGCACACTCAATGAAAGTTTGAATTTGAAAATATGCACATTTCTATGGAGTACATATTTTGGAAAAATATTGTGTGTCATGTCTTAGGTATGTGTGATACCCTGTGCCTACAGTTAACACAAATTAAGCCAATACAGTCCCAGTTTCCTCATAATAATCTAAATAGTTATGTATAATTTAGAAATCCACACCAACATAATTCCTTGGACATTAAGTTATTCCCATTTAATTAATTACTTGTCTGAAAGCATTGAAATGATTGGATTAATACATTAAAGCTGATTTTTTGCAATTCATGATATGAATACCTGGAATTTATGTTGTGTTTTAATGTTATTTAACAGATGGAGAATATAAAGCAATTGTATTGTGCCATACAATACTGTGCATATTACACACAACATGCACCATTCCTTAACATTCTAAATAATGAGTGTAACTGTAGACAGACTTGCATGAGGGAGAGACAGGAAAGAAATTTATTAAAAGAGAGAAAGCTTTAAATTCATAATAATGCAAAAACTCATATCAGATACCAAACAATTAAGAACTGTAGATTGAGGAATAAACTATTTGGCACATATTTGCATTACTAACTTTAACTGTTTGATATTATTTATGAATTCTAAAAACATGTGTTGTATTATGTTTGTAAACTGGTCTGTTCCGCTGGTCATATTAGATTGTATTATATTCAGAGGTTTCACTTTTACTTGATTAAATTTTGATCAAGGCTTTCATTCAATCACATTAGCAAGATGTTGAGTTCCTGCCCCCTTGGCAGGCAGGGACTCACAGAGAAAATTACATGGCAGAGTATAGAGTTGAACTTTTGATGCTGGATCCCTGGGAAGTAAATACACAAAGAAGCAGATAAGGAAGGAAAGAGATAAGGCTCCATTAGACACTGCAGAGGCTCCAAGAAAGTCTCCAGCTGACCTTGTGAAAAGAGCAGAGTTGCTGAGCTTGGAAAGAAAGCCCCCCGGGAGAGAGACAAGCTTTATGCTAACCTATAGCTGAAAATTGAAGGAGTTGGAACCACAGAGCCTTTGGAGGAAGAAGAAGCCTGAACTCTTGCAGAGACCAGCAGCCATTTTGCTCCAACATGGAGCAATAGACTTTGGTGAGGGAAAAAAATTATGCTTTATGGCCTAGTGACTCTAAGACTCTACCCCAATTAAATACCTTTATAGGAGCCAGCATATTTCTGGTACTTTGCATCAGTACTCCTTTGGATGACTAATACACTAACCAAACTACAAGGAAAGACATTAAAATGTTGAAGAAGTTTAATGTTTGGCTTTCAGGTTCGGCTGCAGTTAGCAGTCCCAGATAATTATATGGCTAATTCCCATCCAATGTGCAGATAAATAAAATAGAAATTGGAATAAAGCTGTAAAAGGGAAGAATTTCTAAAATGTTCGTGTGTGATACAGTAAAGTATTTTGTTTTGTTAAAAAAAAACATTCCAAGATATTTCCAAAACACATCAGTGGAAACTATGCTTCTAGTGTAATGATACTGGTTATAACTCAATTAAATAAAATTTGGATTCATATTAGAAGATTGGCTGAGTTTGTTGAACCATCATTTGCTGCACAGTGATGTTAACACCTCTCTCCTCCTAACAAATATCTCTGAATGATAAATGGAAATTGAGTAGAAGTTAGGATTCAAAGGTGAGTAACCACAGAATAACAGCATTTATCCTACTGGAATGAAAACCCACAACTGAAGGTTCTCACTTTCATTTTTCTATTTCTCACCTATATATTGAGAGTAACTGGGTATCTGACAATCATCTCTCTCACATTCATAGATTCAAACATTAAAACTGCCAGGTACTTTTTCTTAGAAAATTACTTCTTCTTAGAAATCTCACTTATATCTACTTGTATACCCAGATACTTGTAGAACATAGCAACAGGTGACAAGACAATCACATATGATGATGGTTTCACACAAAAATTTTTTTTACAAAATTCTTTTTGTTTCAGAAGTTTTTCTTCTGGGTACTATGCCCTATGACCACTATGTAGCCATCTGCAAAACCATGTATTACTTGACCATCATTAAAACAGGGCCTGTGGAAGAATTATCCTGTTTGCTGGACAGCTAGTTTGTTGATTCTATTCTCACCACTTAGCATGGGCCTAAATTTGGAATTCTGTGCCTATAACGTCATTGAGCAATTTGTTGTGATGTACACCCTCTCCTAAAGATACATGGGTCATAGAACAGATGGTCATAATCTTTGCTGTGCTTATCTTCAACATGACACTTGTATGTGTGCTCCTATGCTATTCATTGTCAAGACCAGTCTACAAATCTCTTCTGCGCAAGAAAGGAAAAAGGCATTTGCTACCTACACTTCTCACCTGATTGTGGTCTCCATCACCTATGGCAGCTATAACTTCATCTATGTCAAACATCAGCAAAGGAGTCAGTGACTGTTAACAATGGTGTGAGAGTGTTAACTACTTCCTTTGCTCCTGTGCTAAACCCCTTCATTTATACCCTGAGGAACAAGCAAGTAAAACAAGGCATTAATTAATCAATCAAAAAAATTGTATGGTTCTCAAAAAGTTACAGAATTCACTGATGTAGAAGAATCAAAATTTCATGAAAAATCATTAGTCCCTAATATCTTTAAACTTTTATTCCCTTCCCCCAATCAAGATTACATTTCTCAGTAAGAGAATGTGATACATTTTCAGGAAACAAAAATGACTTCACATCTAACCAAACCTTAAAAAAATGCAATAACAAAAAACTAAACAAACAAAATAAACAGAATCAATGAGTTCAGCTTCATAAATATTCTAGATTGAATAATTTGTTACTTGCCTATACTAATTCCAGGTTTTAAGTTGCCTTTGTATATTAGAAACCATTCCAGGTTATTTTAGATGTTATTTTAATGAACTAGGTAAATTGATGATTTAAAGACCTTTGCTTTAATATTAAAGATGAGTGTTAAAATTGAAATAATACTGTTAATGGTATTTATTTTTACATTGTAATGATAATTATTTCAACAGCTGATATTTCAAAATGCTGCAGACCTATTATGTTTCATACAAGTTAATCAATTTATAAAGGTTTTTTATTGTATCTTTAAGACACTAATAGAAAAATTGAAGTTAAGGAGAGTTAAATAATGTTAGGATGTAATAAAGTAAGGATGCAATTCCATTTTTATCAGACTCCAAAGCCTATGTTTGTTACAGCATTTGTTGCCACAATGACACACTTTTTAACATCATGGTATGTTCAAGGGACACCGTAGAAAAGTTGATAATGAAACAGTTATAGTTCAATGCAAGAAAAGTGAAATTTATGTGGTTTTAATATAAATAGTTAACAAATACCAGCATCATTTTAATATGTCTTCGTGTCTATAGAGTAGAATGAGAAATATTAATATTATTAGAATATTTCATATCATAATTACAAAAATAAATTTATACTTTAACATAGAGCAAAAAGAAGCAGACAGTTTTTTTTCCAAAAAATTGAGGTCAAAAGCAAATGTACTTTCTCTTGAGAAGGTAGCTATAAGTGGAATGACATATATAAAGAATAGAGCACATATTAATCCTATTTATTCACTTTTGCAGGGAGGCCAAGAAAAAAAGACAACAGATTACCAAAAAAGCCATTGTCTGTGATCAATGGATTTCAAATGATGCAAGGATCTGTAGAATTCACTGGACTCCCTCTAGGCACTGACATTCCTATGATCAGGTGTTTTATATATGCTCTGCCCTAATGGATCGTCAAGGATGATCCTTGAAATAGTTTCCTTTCAACAATATCATCTAGATTTTGAGAACTTTGGCTCATACTAGTTCTTAATTTCCACACAAGAGTTTTATCCTAAATGATTTTTTCGATACCACTGTTTCCCATATTACCAGATGACAAAAACTCTTTTTTGATATTCCTTGATTGTAAACGTTGTAATGGATACCCATATCATCATTATCTTTCCTCTTCATGTAGCAGTATTAATTATATAGAAAATAAAAAATCAAACTAATGAATTTACATTGAGCAGTCTGACCGTGGTGAGCCCTGATATAGATGATAGCTTCCTGAAAGAAGGGTGAAAAAAAGAAGCCAAATTATTTGACACACTATGAAGAAGGGAAATTCAGCCATCCCTGAAGGAGCACATAATAATGATCATGTCCTAGAGATATTCTTGATGTGAGGTCTCTGACATGACCTATCCAGTTCCCCTCATTGCCAGACCAATAAATCTAGCTGTGGACACCTGAATCAACTATTGTCCAAAGTTCTCCAAACTCGTGTTTTATGAAACAACTACCATAATATGCATAGTAACATGTTCAAGAAAATACATGATTTTTTTAGTAAATGTGAGAAATATATGGGTTATTGAGCTCCATTGAATTTCTACATTGAGAAATAAATAGGGATCAAATAAAATTAGCAGAGATAGAGTATTAATTGTTCCTAACTCTATAAGTCATTCAGACCAGCTGAAATAAGACCAGCGTTAGAACAAGCTCTATCCACATTCATAAGTGTCAAAAAATCTAAGAGATATACAGATAAATTTTCCATGTGATAGAAGAAAAAAATCAACCATCTCTAAAGAAAAATGCATTCACAAATATCCATCATATCATTAAATCTACTTGGTTTACAAAGAAGTAAGACTTGGAAGCCATTGCCATTGCACTAACATCAACAGTAAACAATCCTGACATGATTCAGATGTTAAAATTAACAGAAGTGTAAATTAAACAGTTATTGCAAATATGTTTAAAACTGTAGTGTAAACCTTGTCATAATGGATAAAGATTTCGGAGAAAACAGCACCCTATAGGAACCATAAATAGAATCAAGTGCAATTTTTAGTACAAGATATAAAATATCTGAAATAAACAATTCAGCATCAATGTAAGACTGGCAGAAGAAAGTGTGAGTGTGCTTGAAAATATAACAGGAAATTATCCTAATTTAGAATAACATAAAAATATTGAAAAATCTGCAGAATTTTGTGATCTGTGGGATTATATGAAGCAGTCCGATGCATGTGCCCTTAGAGGCTTCGAAAACGAGGGAATAAAATAAAAATAAAATTTTATTTTATTTGTAAATAAATGGGTTGAATTAATAATGACTGAAAATACTTCAAATCTGGTAAAATACCAAATTTCTAAGAAGATTAAATATGAAGGAGAAAGTAAACAAATTGTAGCTATATACACAACTTTCAGTATTGCCAATCAGTATTTTTGGTGCAAGAATAGTGGGAATGTTTGCATGATATTATGTTGTCTATAACATGTAAACAGTGACCAAAATAATAAATGTCTCTCTATATATGTGCATATGTATATATGTGAAAAACATATTCATATAAAATATTTTTGTATGGGTATGTGTATTTATTCATGTATTGGAGTAATATTCATTTATATAATTTTTATATAATCAGAAAACCTGTAGAATATTAAAGAATCAAATTTAAAGCAGCATTGCTGTGACAGAAAATAAGCATTCAAACAGAGAGAAGATTAGATAAAAGGAATAAGGGATAAAACAGAGAAAGAGAAATAACACCTCAATTCTCAGATAGTCACACCAAATTCAAAGATTAGAAGACAGAATAATAATTATATTAACTGTTCCTAAATTGGCCTGTAGGTTCCATGTAATTTTTATTATAAAGTTCAGTAAGTATGTTATAATTTGTAGACAAGCTTACTCTAAAACTTATGGTGAAGGAAAGGCAATAGAACAGCCACAATTAGTTTGGAAAGGAAGTACAAAGTGGTAAGAATCACTTCTCTATGTTAAGGCTTGTTACATAGTTATGGAAATCAAGCCTGTAGTGAAAGAATGAAAAGACAATTTAAAAAATGGGGAAATATTGCAAATCACAAGGCCAACAACATATTTGCATCTGAAATATATGTAGAACTCTCAAAGCTCATCATTAAAATAACAAAAAACAAAGAATCCCATCCATGGATTGGATGAACAAGGTTACACAATATTTCCAAAAGCCAGTGGCTGTGAACACCTGCACAGTGATATCTAGGATATGATAAGGTCCACAAACCAGATGGAATCCTACATTACTGAACAATAGTCTGTAACCATGGTCTGAGTCACTGAGTATCTATGTATGTAGGACAAAATAATTTTGTTAGGGAAAAGAAATGGAGACAAATTCCATGGTTTTTAATGGATTCATTCTTTGCCAGACATCACTTTGACCTTTCTGCTATGGATACTTTGTAAAATATATTGAAATATAGTTTTTTTTTTTTTATTGTGGGTAAAAAGCAAAATTCTCACAATACATACAAACATTTGTAAAATGATATATAAATATATATGCATATATGTGTATTTGCTTACAAAAATGTTATTTATATATATATATATATGCATATATTTTAAGAGGTGCTTAGATTACCCAAAACACTACACGGAACCCACTGGGATTTGAAATATAGTTTGTAAGTATATTGGTAGGATTAAACATAAACCTCTTTTTCAGACAATAATGCCTTGAATCAGAAAATATTTTGTGAAGTTCAATTTGAAATCTGCAAGTGATATATTCACTATGAAAACCAATTATCCAAAAAAATATATATATATTCTACTTCAAAAAAGTAGAAAATTGATTAAAGGACTACAAAAGGTTGAAGAAAGAAGGAGAATAATTGAACTAAAAGAGAATATGAAAAGTGACATAGAGGAAAATGTCATGTTTGACATGTCTTATGGAGGGAATTCCTATCCTCTTGCATTATTCACTTCAGGTAATGTCAGAATCTTAGTAGGTGTTTTAGTTTTATATACAGCATTGTAGAAATTGATGAAAGACAAATAATGGAAGCTACCTTTGAAATTGTGGCCTAAACATGTCCCTCAATATAAATGACACAAACCACAGACAGTAGTTAAAGCCCCACATATTTTCTTTGTGCAGTGTTATTCTGATGAATAAAGAAAGTGCTTGAGGAGATCTGCTTTAAGTTCTAGCACTCATTCTGTTACTGTTACTGTGGTTCTTCAGAAATATTTGAATTCTTAAAACCATTAGTAAATTGCCTGAGATATCTGATTCATACCATTGACATCTCATTATTTCATTTCTAATCTCACATATTAACAAAGGAAAGAGGAAATAGTATTTTATGATATTAATAAATATAGAAAATACCACTGAAAAGTTCAAAAGCCTTGATGGCACATCTCTTATCAAACAAGGAATAGATGGGAATTTTTTTAATCTGAGAAAATATTTCTGCATAATTCTATAATATAACCAAAAAAAAACTATTTAGGATAAAAAAAAAAAAAGGGAATGTACAGCCTGAGTTTAAAAAAAAAGATAGATGCCCTTGCTAGTGCAAAAATTCAGGAAAAAGAAATTAAATGTATACACATTGTTAAGAAATAATTAAAATCAAAATTATTTACTGGGGGCATGAAAAAATATTTGAAAAACAATGTATTTCACCATATTTTGAAACAAAAAATGAAAAATATGCATAATAACAGTCATGTCAAATTATACAGAAGTACTTGAAAAATGAAACAGCAAGTGCCATTAAAAATTCTCAGTACACAAGGGAAAAAAAGGATATTTTCTCATTCTGATAAAAGACATGCTTACACGTTGTTGATTTGTTTCCCCAAATGCCCTAGCTTCCTACCATAAACTAGCCCTATTTAAAATTGGTCTTTGAAGATAATGTTAGTTAAGATGAGGCCAAACTGAATTAGGGTAGGCCCTAATCCAATATGATTTATATCTTTAAAAGAAGAGAACATTGGACGCAGCAGAGAAACAGAGAAGATGGACATGCAGCACAGGCAGAAAATGCCATGAAATGCCAGCAAATCATTGTCAGAACCTTGCAGTCTTCACAGGAAACCTGGAAATGGCTATGAATATATTTCAGATTCCTAGTTTCCAGAACTGTGAGAAAATAAATTTCAGTTATTTTAAGCTACCTAGACTCTGGTACTTCTTATGGAAGCCCTAGGAAACTAAGACAGTCATCTACAAAAACCTACAACTAACATCATGTTTAATGGAAAATATATCTCACCCCTAAGATCAGGAATAAGGCAAGGACATCATCACATGCCACTTCTATTCAACATTCTACTGGTGAATACGTTCAAGCAGTTAAGCCAAAAATAGAGTAAAAGCTTATGTATATTCATGTATGAGTGATATACATCAATAAATTTAAAAAATAAAATAAAATTTAAAAAAGCTTAGATCTATTAGATGAATGAAAATAGTTGACTTTATTTGCCTCAACCAGATCATCTTTGTTAAAAGTATATATCTTATTTTTAAAAAGTCAGAATTAACAAAACAATTTTTAAGTGTTTCAGGAAAATGATACACATACAAAATTCAAATGTATTCATGTATTAACAGAAAACCAACAGTAATTGGAAATTCAAACTGCACCTTAAATAAGAAATATTTCCATCTAAATCTGACAAAATATGTGAAAGACCTATGCACTGTAAACAACAAATTTTGCTTAAAGAAGTTTAAAAAGAGATATTGAAATGGAGGTATATTCAACTTTTGTGGATTGAAAGACTAAATATTGTTGAGTTCAATTCCAAGCAAATCAATCTCTAGATTTAGTGCAATTCAAATAAAAACCCAAGCACAATTTATGTAAAAATTGATGAGCTGATGATAACTTAAATGGAAATGCAAATAGACCTAGAATTGCCAAATCAACTCTGAAGAATAACAAAGTTGTAGGATCTAAACTATCTGATTTAACATGTACTACAGAGTTACAGTCATTAAGAGAGTGTAATAATGGTACAAAATAACTGGATATCAATACTAAAAATAAATGAACATCTATCCCTACATTGCACCAAAATTAACACAAAATGAATAATGATATTGGGTTAGGCAAAATGTCTTAGCTAAAACACAAAAAATATGATATATTTTTAAAAAATGATGAGAAGAGGGGCAAGATGGTGGCTGATTAAGGAGCTCCAAGAGTCATCTCTTCCTACAAGGCAGTTAATAAACATCCTGAGCTATATAAAGTACCTGTTTCAGGGGTCCAGCACACTAGAAGGGCATCGTGCAACATCCTTGAAAGAATAGAAGGAGGCGCCTGCCCTTCTGCGATGAAGTTGCTTGAGCAGAGCACTCCACACTATGGAGATCCATGACAAACTCCACTGGAGACACCAGCCTCTTGGGGAGCTGTTCAGAGGCTGGAGTTGGAAGCTGCACTTCCCATAATGGGGGAGAAAGAGATGGTTGGCCACTGACTATAGCAACTGTTTAGTAAGTTCACGTGACCAAAGTATAATCCTAAGAGCAGCTAAAGTTTGAAACTGTCCAAGTTGGAAAGAGGCCAACAGCTGCCATTTTAACTCTTCACCCTCCAGGAGGGGAAGCAGGGCTGATTGAAAATTATAGTGTTGCTATGTACCAGCTTCTTTCCACTCAAATTAGACTGCAGTCCTAGCCTAAGGTCCAGCCCTGCCTTCAGCAGGAGGAAGCTGGCAGAAACTGCACCAACTTCTCCAGCTAACAGCAGGCATTTTGCCTGACACAGACTGCATAGTAGGCACCTAAAGCTCTATCCCTTTACCCTAATAGGATAGAAGAAGAGCTGTGTTTCTCTGGCCTTTATGGGGGACTGCAGGTGTTTTTTGGTCCTCACAAACTGGTTTGTTCAGCACCTTCAATTCAATCTCCACCACTCCACCCCCATAGGAGATGTGGGGGCTTCACTTTCGTCAGTCTCTTTGGGCACTTGCAGGTGCTTTCAGCTGGCATAAACTGGATATTAGGCAACCTGTACCTCAGTTCATGCTCCCCAATAAGACAGGAGTAGAGCTCTGTTTCCTCAGCCTCTCTGGGCAACTGCAGACACCCTCAGCCTGCATGAACTGATTTGTTGAGCACCTTCCATTCCATCTCCATCCCTGACCTCACCCCCCTCATGAGTTAGGAGGGTTCTGATGTTTCCTCAGCCTCTCAGTGCAATTGTAATTACTTTTAGCCTGAACAATCTCGACTGTTGGGTGCTTGTGGCTCCACCCACACACCCTATAGGACAAGAGGGGGTGATGCATCTCAGGACAACTGAAGGCAAATTCAGCACACGCGGTTTAGATTTTTGGGCACTCTGTAAGGTCCATCCTCTCTCTTATCTGGGGAAGAGGGGCACTAGTCTTATGTCCATGTACTTTGGCACTGCATCATTTTAAACCAACATGGATTAGATTGTTGCCAAATCTTCAGCTCCATCCCTGCCCCAGGCAAGGGAGGAAGGGACATGAAGCTTCATCAGTCTATTTGGGAAACTACATACATTCTTGGCTTGCACAACTTGGATTTTTACACATGGTGGTGGCTCTGACCCTACCCCTGGCAGGGGAGAAATGTGGGAGAAGCTTCATCGGTTCCTGAAGCAATGAGGGCAGCTGTAGTTTTCACAGCTTACACTACCAACTACATCCTTGGCTCTTACTATACAACCAGCAAGGGAGGAAGGGCAAGAAAGGCCTAAACTAAAGAGAAAATATGCCCCAGAATAAATATATTTAGTAATCCAGATGCCAGACACCAACAAGAAAATTACAATACATACCAAGAAACAAGAAGTTATGGTCTAGTCAAAGGAAAAATATTAGCCTCTAGATGACATAAAGGAATTGAGACAACTAGTCATAATTGTTCAAACAAATCTCTTTAATAAATTAAATGAGATGGCTGAAGAGCTTAAAAATATTAAGAAGACACTTGGCAAGCACAAAGAAGAAATTGAAAGCATACTTAGAAAAATTGCAGATAGATCTTATGAGAATGAAAGGTGCAATGAATGAAATAAAAATACAAAGGACAAATTTTAAAAGGTAGATGAAAGGATCAGTGAACTTGAAGACATGGCCTAGGAAAGTGAACATATAGAAGAATAAATGAAGAAAAGAACAGACAAAATTGAACAGATTTTCAGGGGAGTAAATGATGGCAAGTGATGTGTAAACCTACATGGTATTGATGTCCCAGAAGCAGAAGTGAAGTGAAAGGTGCAGAAGGAGTATTTGCAGAAATAATGGTAGAAAGTTTCCTAACCCTAGTGAAGGACATAGATATCCATGTCCAAGGAGCACATCATTCTCCCATCTGAATAAATCTGAATAGATCAACACCAAGACACATACTAATTACAAGGAGAAATGCCAGACACAAGGAGAGAATTCTGAGAACAACAAGAGAAAAGCGATGATAACATATAAAGGATACCCAATGAGATTAAGTGCAAATTGCTCATAAAAACCCATGCAAGCAGGAAGGCAGTAGTAAGATATATTTTAGAATCTGCAAGGGAAAAATTGCCAGTCAAGATTCTTATATCCAGCAAAATATAAAATTGCCATATCTTTTATATCCTTTTTCAAAAATGAGGGTGCATTTAGTATTCACAGCTTAACAGAAACTGAGAGACTTGTAACCAGAAGATTGGATTTGCAGGAAATACCAAAGGAAGTGCTACAGCCTGAAAAGAAAAGACAGGAGAGAGGCTTGCAAGAGAGTCTATAAAATGAAGATTATATCAGTAAAAGTAACTAAAAGTGTAAAAAGAGTGATGAAAAAAATGTGAAAAATAAAATACAAAGGTCAAAATGTTGGAAATAAGAAATGCCTTTTGAATAAACATATTGAATGCTCAAGGATTAAATTCCCAAATCAAAAGACACAGACTGGCAGAAGAGATAAGGAAATATGAGCTATCTGTATGCTGTCTACAAGAGACTCACCTTAGCACCAAGGCTACCAATAGATTGAAAGTGAAAGGGGCTGTATGTACTTCCGGGAAGATGGCATTGAGGTAGATAGCCAGGACATTGGAAAAAGGGCAAAAATCTATCTGAGGGAGCAGCTTGGGGATCTACAGAACAAGAACAGTCTATGCACCATCCATAAGGAAGCAGGACACATAATGAAACCAAAGTAAAACTGTGAGTTACTCACCCCTGTGGCTGGAAATGGCACATATGTAGCATCCTTAAGGTGAAAAGCCCTGGCTAAACCACTGACTCACTCTGGCCAACTAAGTAGGAGGGAGCATTCCCTGGGAGGAAGAGGGGTCTGGCAGAGGGTGGAGAGTGGATTCTTTTCAGTGTGTTTGGCCAGCTGAGGACCCTTTGAATCTCAAAAAGGCCCCAACCAGCACTGAGGTGGCCCCAAAATTTCAGGTTATCAGGCACACACCAGTACCTTATGACAGGGAAATTATAGACAGATTTTATTCTTGTTTTAGGGACCTTGGATCTTCTATTTTCTATAAGTTCCTTTTTTCTTTCTTTCTTTGTTAAAACTGGAAGGAAGTCTGCAGGGTGATTGATTGATGAGTACTGGCAGCCTGAGGAACTCTTTAGGTGCCTAAGAATAGAGGCTGCTTTTCCTGAGGTTTTTTTATTTTTTTTTTAATTTTTTATATAATTTTTATTTTTTATTTTTTAAACGCTACCTCAATTACATAAATGTTGCACAAAAAATATAGGGATTCCCATATGCCCTGCTCCCCACACCTCCCACACCCTCCCACATAAACATCTTTCATTAGTGTGGCAAATTCATTGCAACTGATAAACACAACCTGGGGTTTTGCCATTAAGCATGGACTCTAGTTCACATTGTAGACTACACTTTGTCCCACACAGTTCTGCATGTTATATGATGATATAAAATGACCTATATCTGTCATTGCAATGTCACTCAGGACAATTCCCAAGCTATGAAAAAGCCCCCGTGTTACAACTGCTTTTCCCCTTTCCCTGCCCCAAGAGCCTCCAGTGGCCACTGGCTCGACATCTTCTTTCTTTGTTTTAAGCATTGGACAATTTGATAAGTATAAGTCTTGGATTACACCTGTTGGGATTTATACTGTTTGGGGTGTGCTTGGATTCCTGGGCATGTACATCCATGTCCTTCAAAATAGTTGGGAGGGGAATCTTGGCTGATTGAAAATCACAGTGATGGTAGAAACTGTTTTCTTTCACCTCCATTAGACAGCAACTCTCTTCTATGCTTCAGTCCCACCTCTAGCAGGGAGAAAGCTGGTGGGCCCTACACCAGCCTCTCCAGGTTACTGCAGGTACATTCAGCTGGAACAGACTGAATGTTCAGAAGCCTACCAGGTCAACTGCAATCATTTTGCAACCACAAGGCATAGATTGTTACTCACACCTGCAGTTCCATCCCCCTTGCAGGCAGGGGAGAAAAGGGCATGAAGCTTCATCAGTCTCTCTGGGCTATTACAGTCCAGGCCTGCACAATTTGGGTTATTACACAGAGCTGTAGCTCTGTCCTGACCCCTGGCTAAGAAGAAAGTTGGGAGAAGCACTATTGGTCCCTGGGGAAATGAGGGCAGCTTGAGCCTCCCAACAGGTTACAGGACCTATTACATCCTTAGCTCCTACTACACAAACAGCAGGGGAGGAAGGGTAAAATGCCATACACTAAAAAGAGAAACTGCACCTAAAAGAAATACTCTACTAAGGCAGATACCAAGACACCAACAAAAAATTCCAATCCACACCAAGAAACAGGAATACATGACCCAGTTAGAGGAACAAGATAAGCCTCTAGATAACATAAAGGAGTTGAGACTATTAATTATAAATGTTCAAACAAATCCCTTTAATAAATTCAATGAGATGGCTAAGGAGATTAAGGATACTAAGAAGCTATTGGATGAGCACAAAGAAGAATTTGAAAGCATACATAGAAAAAATAAGATCTTATGGGAATGAAAATTGCAGTAAATGAAATTAAAAATACACTGGAATCATATAACAGCAGATTTGAACAGGCAGTAAAAAATATTGGTGAGCTTGAAGAAATGGTCTCTGAAAGAGAACAAACAAAAGAATAAATGAAGAAAAGAAAAGGGAAATTTTGGGTGTCAGGGTACTAAATGACAGCAAGGACATGCTAGCATACCTGTCATGGGTGTCCCAGAAGAAAAGAAAGTGGAAAAGGGGCAGAAGGAATATTTGAAGAAATAATGGTAGAAAAATTCCCAACCCTATTGAAGGACATAGATATCCATGTGCAAGGATCACAATGTACTCCCATCTCAATAAATTTGAATAGACCAACTCTGGGACACATGCTGATCAGAATGTCCAATGCCAAAGAAAGAGAATTCTGAGGCAGCAAGAGAAAAGCAATGCATTACATATAAGGGATACCCAATAAGATTAAGTGCCTATTTCTCATCAGAAACCATGGAGACAAGTAGACAGTGGTATGATATATTTAACATATTGCAAGAGAAAACCTTCAGTAAGGGGCAGAGAACCAGCTTAGGCACAAAAATATGGAGGTTAAACAACACATTCTTAGACAAACAGTGAGTCAAGGAAGAAATTTCAAAAGAAATCAGTAACTACCTTGAAACGACTGAAAATGGCAACACAATGTATCAAAACTTATGGGATGCAGCAAAAGCTGTCCTGAGAAGGAAATTCATAGCCATAAATGCCTATATTAAAAAAGAAGAAAGAGCTAAAGTCAAAGACTTACCTGCACACCTGGAGGAATTATAAAAAGAACAATAAATTACCCAAAAGGAAGAAGAAAGAAGGAAAAAGCAAAGATCAGAAAAGAGCTAAATGAAATTGAAAATAAGAAAGCACTAGAAAAAATAAAGGAAACCCAAAGCTGGTTCTTTGAGCAGATTAATAAACTTGACAAACCCTTAGCTAGACAAAGAAAGAAATAGAGATGTGATGCAAATATATAAAATAAGCAATGAAGAAGGGGATATCACCACTGACCACACAAAACACAGGGAATAAGATAGATAAGAGAACACTGAAAAATTTTATGCCAACAAGACAGATAATTCAGAGGAAATGGGCAAATTCTTAGAAACATAAAAGCAGCCTACATTGAGGAAAGAAGATATTGGTGAACTCAGCATCTGAATCACAAGTAACAAGATAGAATTAGTCATCAAAAACCTCCTAACTAAGAAGAGGCCAGGACCAGATGGGTTCAGAGGTGAATTCTACCATATTCCAGAAAGAACTAACACCAATCCTGATTAAACTTTTCTAAAAAAGAGAAGTGAGTTAGTGCCTAACTTATTCTGTGATTCCAGATCACCCCAATACCAAAGCCAAACAAAGATGCCATGAGAAAAGAAAAGCATAGACCAATCTCTCTAATGTACTTAGATGCTAAAATTCTCAACAAATCTTGGCAATCATATTCAATAACACATCAAACGAATTATACACCATGACCAAGTGTGTTTTATCCCTCATATCCAAGGAGGGTTCAACATAAAATCAATCAATGTAATACACCATATAAACAGACTGAAAGAAAATAAAACACATGATCATCTTCATAGATGCAGAAAAAGCATTCCGCAAAATACATCACCTTTTCTTGATAAAAAACACTTTAAAGCTAGGAATAGAAAGAAACTTCCTCAACATGATAACGGGTATATAAGAAAACCCCACACCTAACATTACATGCAATGGTGAAATCCTAAAATCTTTCCCTGTAAGATCTGGAACAAGACAAGGATGCCCACAGTCACTCCTCTTTTTTAAAGATTGTGTTAAATGTACTTGCTTTAGCACTTAGGCAAGAAAAAGATATGAGGCATCCAAAATGAAAAGTAAGAGTTAAAAATTTCACTATTTGTAGATGATATGCTCCTATACATAGAAAGCACTGAGAAATCTACAACCATGATCCTAAAGTTTATAAATTAGTTCAGTAAAGTGGCATGTTATAAGAAAATGTGCAAAAAGCAGTAGCATTTCTGTACACCAATAATGAGCAATCTGAGGAGGAATTCAAGAAAAAAACCTATTTACAAAAGAAAATAAAAATCAAATAGCTAGGAATAAATTTACCAAAAGATATAAATGACTTGAATGCAGAAAACTACACAACACAGTTAAAGGAAATCAAAGAAGTCTTAAATAAATGGAAGAATATTCCCTATTGTTGGATAGGAATACTAAACATCATTAAAATGTCTATCAAATTCCAACTGATCTACAGATTTAATGCAAACCCAAAAAATTCACCACAGCATTTTTAAATTGAATTAGAAAAGCTAACTGTGAAATTTATTTGGAAGGGCAAGAGGCCCCAAATAGCCAAAGACATATTGAAAAAGAAAAATGAAGTCAGAAGAATAATGCTACCTGACTTTAAAACAAACTGCAAATTTACACTGGTCAAAACTGCATGGTATTGGTACAAGGACAGACATACTGACCAATGGAACTCTTTTGAGAATTCTGATATAGATCCCTTACACAGTCAAAGGATATTTGACAAGGCCACCAAGCCCATTCAACTGGGAGAGAATGGACTCTTCAACAAATGGTGCTTGGAGAACTGTATATCCATATACAAAAGAATGAGAGAGGAACACCACCTCACACCTTGTACAAAAATTAACTCAAGATGGATCCAAGATCTAAATAATAGAGCCAAGACCATAAAGATCTTGGAAAATAATGTAGGGAGGCAACTACAGGATCTGGTTTTAGGAAATGGTTTCATGAACTTTATACCCAAAGCATGAGCAATGAAAGAAAAAATAGATAAATGGGACCTCCTCAAAATTAAAAATTGTTATATCTCTAAGGAGTTAGTCAAGAAAGTGAAAAGGTAGCCTACCCAGTGGGAGAAAATATTTGGAAACCATATATCTGATAGGGGCATAATATCCAGCCTATATATAGAAATCATATATCTTGAAAATAAAAAGACAAACAACCCATTTCAAAAGTGGGCAAGCGATTTGAGCAGACATTTCTCCAAAGAAGAAATGCAAATGGCTAAAAACCATATAAAAAGATGCTCAACATAACTATTTATTAGGGAAATGCAAATTAAAACTACAATGAGATACCATCTTAAACCCATTAGATTGGCAGCCATTAAAAACAGAGGACTACAAGTGTTGGAGAGGACATGGAGGATTGGGAACCCTCATCCACAGTTGGTGGGAATGTAGATTGGTCTGGCTATTGTGTTGGACAGTTTGGCAGTTCCTCAGAAAGCTAACTATAGAATTGCCATATGATCCAGCAATTCCACTGCTGGTTATATAACCAGAAGAATTGAAAGCAAGTACACAAACATCTATATGCACACCAATGTTCATAGCAGCATTATTCAATATTGCCAAAAGTTGGAATCAACCCAAATGCCCATCAACAAATGAATGGATTACCAAATTGTGGTATGTGCGTTCAATAGAATATTACTCAGCTGTAAGAAAGAATGCAGTATCACCACATAGGATAATATGGATGAAGCTTGAAGACCTTATGTTGAGTGAAGAAAGCCAAGCACTGAAGGACAAATGTTACTTGATTTCACTGATATGAATTGAGTAAATTGAACAGACTCACAGGGCTAGATTCTGGAAGATAGGTGTACAAGCAGTAGAAAAGGAGAAGGTTGTGAGCCAATGCCCATATGGGCAACATCTATGATAAGAAGGAAGTGTGTAATTGTGCAGTTGGAGGGGCATGACCTTCCCCCCAGGATACTAGACCTTCTGAGCCACCCTTCCCAATCTACCCATCTGTCAACACTGCACTACCCAAGCCAATAATATCACTACCCTCCTGTTCTTAGGTGCCTAAGATTGGAGGCTGTTTTTCCTATGTGTGTGTGTGTGTGTGTGTGTGTGTGGTTACTGTTTTGTTTCTTGATTCTTGTATTTCCCTTTTGTTTCCTTTTTCTCTTTTATGTATTTTTTAACCTAATTAACTTCTTTCTTTCATTTTTCTATCTTTTCTCTTCAGTTGCTTTTCTTTCATTCCACCTCTTATTGTTTGGACTCAATTTTTAAATTTATTTATCTCTCCCTCATTCTCTCTATTGTTTTCCCTCTCTTCTTATCTTTCTGACCATTTAATCCATTATTTTTTCTCCATCTTGTTTCTTGTTTCATTATTTCTATTTCATATTTTTTTATTCTTAATCCTTTGTATTTTTTGTGACTATTTGCTCCTCTCATTTTTTAATTTTCCGTGCTCTTGTACATTTTCTCTTTTACCTTTTAAACTATTATTACTATTATACCTTTTCTCTTCTTATGTCTTTCTTTTCTCTTGTCCTAATATTTTTTCATGTCAACACAGACAACTAAAGGGATAGAATAAAAGGAACCAAGTGTTCAAAAGGAATCTTAGCTGACACATACACAAAACATCAAAATAAACCCTACAGAAGAAAGAAAAGCTAACCAAGTTAATGAACCTTTCAAAATTAAAAGATGCCTAGACACAAGCAAAAAATTACAAGCCATAGTAAGAAACAGGTAGATATGGCCCAGTCTAGTGAAAACACAAAAAAACTTGAAAAGATGGAGATTGTGGAACAACTTTTCAGGGATACCAAAACAAATATCATGATTCACCTTAATGTAGTGAAGGAAGAAATGAAGAATATTAAGAAGACACTGGGGGAACATACTGAAGAAATTTCAAACATAATGGATCTAATGGTGATGGATAGCACAATGCAAGATAAAAAAATACACTGGAAGCATGTAACAGCAGATTTGAACAAGTAGAGGAAAGATTCAGTGATACCAAAGACAGTACATCTGATATCAGACAGATAATATAACAGATAGATAAAAAGATAGAAAAAATTCAGCAGGGATTTAGGGATTTGAATGACAACATGAAACACACAAACATATGCATTATAAACATTCCAGAAGTAGAAGAGAAGGGAAAAGGGGCAGAAGGAATGTTGGAGGATAAGGGATACCCAATAAGATTAAGTGCCTATTTCTCATCAGAAACCATGGAGACAAGTAGACAGTGGTATGTATCATCTAAATTGTAAACTATACTGTAAATCACTGACAATGTTTAGTTGCTATATTTTGCTATCTGCATAACAGTTATAACAATGCTAACAACCAAAAAAAAAAAAGGAGGGGGAGTTAATATGGGGTGGGGAAGCGGGGGTGGTTTGGATTCTGGGAGTCTCCGGCACTCCGTGTGTGACTTTGCTGTGACCTAAAACTTCTTTGAAAATTAAATGAAAAATTGGGAGACAATGGGGATTGAGAGGAGGAAGGTGTCATGGCACACCAGACATCTGATAACACAGTGATAAAGGGAAGGAAGAAGGGGAAAAAAGAAGAGAGAAAGGAAATAAAAAAGAATATATATATATACATATATACATATTTTAAAGGCATTTCCTTTGCTTTTTTGCCCATTTTTTGAATGTCCCAATCCACTAATTATATTTTATTTTGTTTTGTTCTTTGTTTGATTATTTGTTTTTTTTCCTTCTCTCTCTTTTTTTTTTTTTTCCCCCTGAGTTTCCTTATGTTTGTCTCTTGCATGTAAGCTTATCACACTTGTTTCTTTTTCCTAGTAAGTGTATTTGATTATTTTATGGACTAAATGTTCATGGAGGTTTTGGATCACAGAAGGGTTACAATGGGTACTGCGGGGGATTATTGGGGGGAGGGTGTCTGGGGGGGTTTCGTGGGGATTGGTTCAACCGAATATGCATGAAAGATATACAAAGTCATTCAAAGGATCGGGGGATGGGGCATGGTCACGATGGTTGGATAATCACACAATAAATGAGGGAATCTGAATTCCTATCCTGGAGAGCTCTATCACAATCTCCAAGGGAGCAGCAATAGTCCTCTGAGTGTAGGGACAGTGCCTGTCAAAATAGGATGACCCACTGATGTTTTTTTTTTTTTTTTTTAATTGATGACTACCCTTGTGAGTTTTTGCTCTTGTAAATGAGACTTAGCCTGCAGTTGTGGGGTGCCTAAGGGTTGCCACCTGAGAACCTCCTTGTTGCTCAAATGTGGCCTCTCTCTAAGCCAAACTCAGCATGTGATTGCATTACCTTCCCCCCAACGTGGGACATGACTCCCGGGGATGAGCCTCCCTGGCAACGAGGGATTAATATCAAGTGCCAACTGGCAGCTTTGTGCAGTGGCAGTATCGTAGCCAATGAGGTTTATCCGAGGCACGATTATTGCTAATTGAAAACTTTTCCCAAGTGCCAACTGGCAACACAACTAGAAAAAGACCTTGAATAAAAGGGGGAAACGGTAAAGACAAATGAGTTCAAGTGGCTAAGAGACTTCAAAGAGAGTCGGGAGGTCATCCCAGAGGTAACTCTTACGCACACCTCAGTAGGAGATCATAGAACATCTTAGTGCCTATCACCCCACTCAGTGGGGTTCCTGAGAGCTCCAGAGACACCCTGGTCTTATATAAGGGGGGATAGCCCCAGAGACTGATGCCTTATCAGTGGGTTCTATTTTGGAATCTGTGCTCCTGAGAGTGACAGAATTAGACTCAAATAAGTCCTCCCTGCACATGGTTCACCAGTCCCTTCTATTCAAACCTACAAGTGATGCTGGAGTTTCTTAGGTATACTTCCAGAGACTGGAGCCTCCCGCCTACCTATGTGCCAGGTGTGCATGAAATCTAGGTGGAGTTGCAACTCCTACCCTACAGCTCAATGGACTCATCCAAGTCACCTGGTGAGGAGACAACGATGGGAAATGGCAATGCCAGGGAATGGAGAGGGCCTGCATCTGCAGGCAGGATCATCCCACCCACCATATCCATGGGTTATAAGCCCTCTCTCACTTGGAGTTGGAGTGAACATCACCATCTCAGTCGCCTCTGGATTGGGGGAAGAACTATGGAATAGAGTGGACTTGATGGTATTCTCTTGCTCACATATGGTGATTCTTGCAATGCAAGAAATTATAACAATGAGGTGGAGCCAGTGGCCACTTGACAGTTTTTGGGTAGGGAGGGTATGAGCAGTTGAAATACAGGGGCTTCTTTGGGAGTTGGAGGTTGTCCTGAGTACTGTTGTGGCAATGGATGTAGGCCATTTTAAATCAGCACACACCACTCAGAACTGTGTGGGAGAGAGTGTGGTCTACAATGTGAACTGTGGTCTATGGTTGGTGGCAAGGCTCCAGGATGTGTAGGTTCATTGGGGTTGGTGGGCCACGCTGTGGGAGATGTTTGTGTGGGATGTGGTGGGAGGTGTGGGGGGTGGGCAACATGGGAATCCCAGTGGGTTCCGTGTAATATTTTGGGTAATCTAAGCACCTCTTAAAATATATGTATATATATATATATATATAAATAACATTTTTGTAAGCAAATACACATATATGCATATATATTTATATATCATTTTACAAATGTTTGTATGTATTGTGAGAATTTTGATTTTTACCCATAATAAAAAAATAAAAAATAAAAAAAATAAAATAAAAAAAAAATAAAATAAAATAAAATAAAGAAAGTCTCACACAATTCTTATATTAAAATGACATCTTACAATATTTATCTCTCAGTATCCAAGCTTAATGTTCATGCATACGTAAATGTTACTTCTGCCCTATGTGGGTATTTTTGTAGGAAGAAAGTGTGGAAACATATGCTCAAAAATAATAACATTTATTGCTACTTGTAAAAATTATTCTCCTTATTATTTGGTCATGTGTACTTCTGAGTTTGTTTATGTGATCAACTCTCATACCAACATAATTTTTCATTTTATTAAAAATTGATAAAAGAGAGAAAGGAGAAGTATGGTCTTTTAAATACATTACTTGCTAGAAATTATAAAAGTTAAGTGGCATATGATTTTAAAAATTAAATTCTTATTATTTGCCAATCTGATTCTATTAAATGGTCTGGATTCTATTTCCCATATCTCTAGGCCATGTACTCACTGGTAGTGGATTAGGTTTGATTTTTTTTCCTCCAAAGTTCATTACACAAATGATCCATCAGTAATTTTAGAACCTGGGTCACCAAGGACCCTGTTGTTTATTAACTTGGTTAAAGATTTGACTAATAAAAGAAATACCACGTTTGAAACTGCAAAACCCTCTCTATGAACAAAGAGACATCAGAAAACAAAGTCTTTCAAACATAGAAGGAATTCAATTGTAAGCACTTGACGTATTCGGAAGAAGATAGAAAATAGAACTCATCCAAGGCTGCTGTAACTGTTCCCATGCATTCAAACAGAAAGACCAGAAAGGTTCACGCAGGTTTTCAGCATAACATTCATTTTCAAAGTTATAAATGTAAGAATTGTTCTACTTAAATAACTTATGGAGGGAGGCTACGATTAACTGCCAGAGTGTAAGTATGAAGAATTGTGTTGTATGGGTTAAATCCTCCTTTGGAAGAGTAGGTGATATTCGCATCTGGTAAATAGATTTTTCCTGATTGTATAAAACTGAGATGTGAGTGTTAATATGGCTAAAAGGAAATGTCAGTTTGAATTGTGCATTACCTTTATATAGTCTGCATTCCTTGGTATGATAATTTTCTGCAGTGATAAGTAGGAGATCATCTGAAGGCAGTGTAACCTGAAGAATATTAAGAAGCATTATGGCCCTACAAAAAACATACAATGTACACATTAGTTCATGTCACATCATCTCATTAGAAATCAAAATTAATTAAAAGATCTTCCAATTGTAATATAAACAGTAACCAGGCAATAACAACTTACATCAATTCATTACTTAGTACTTGATTTTTAATGTCAGATTTCCACTATAGTTACATTCTTAAAGCTGGAAAAATATGAAATGTTGGAGCTGAATACTACTCAAAGTCAAGAGGGCTGTATTAGTTACATCAGAGAAGCACAGGCATCTCTATTTTAAGAAAAAGCAAATTGAGGGAAGGAGGTGCACTGCAGAAATGGTCATTTTTGCATCTCCAGAAGTTCTTTTTAAATGTCAGGTATGGATCTACCTTACAAGAGAGCATCCCAGCTCTCACACAAACCATGATCAAGTCTATGCACTTTCTCTATAAAAGTGAATGAATTCTTGAGACTTTATAAATGGACATAGGATCAGAATTGACCCTCCCCCATATCAGCATGAAGAAAATATGCTAAAGATATAGAGTGGTTGGGGATTGAATCATGAACCCTACAAAATATGTTCACATCTAATTCAGAGTTCCTAATATCAATCCATTTGTTCATGTTTTTAAATTAATTTTTAAAAATAATAAACTTTATTTTTAGAGTGGTTTTAAGGTTACAGAAAAATTGCAAAGAGAATACACAGTGTCATGTTCTCCTTGCCTTCCCCCACACTTACTATTATTGACATCTTACATTAATGTGTTACATTTGTTACAATTGATGAACCAATATCAGTATATAATTAGTACCTTAAATCCATAGTGTACATTTGGGTCCACCCTTGTATTTGGGTTTTGGCTATGGCTTTTTAAAAAACCAGTTTTATTGATATATGTTCACATACCATGCAATCCACCCAAAGTGTTTAAGCTCTCATGTAAACCACAAACAAGTCCACACCCTTTCTCTGTAAATTCAACTTCTAATAACAGGAATGCAATATATTTTAGCACCCTAAGATATGACCAGACACAATCCACTATACTATTATCATTCCTGCAATGATAGACTTTATAGGCAATATGTTCATCTCATATATGGTAAAGGTTTGGAAATTCCCTGCTAGTGCTTGGGCTAAATTTTGATCCACTTTCTATCTTCAATTTTGGAATTTCCTTACTCATCATTAAAATAATAAAAGGAAGGATTCTTAAGGTTGGGAGGCACAGAAGCTCGGATCAGAGTGGAAGGAGATTTCTGGACACACTGATTGTTTAATTCAGAAAATCTGCCCCCTAGAAGTATGGTTAATATTGCCCTAGAATACAATAAATATTTTAAACCCATCTATAATAGTGTAACACAGGTCTCAAAAGTATCAAGAAGATACACAAGTAAATTATCTAGCTACCTGAAAAAGAAAAACTATCTTCAAAGAAAATATGCATCCACTATTTTCAGTATATCATCAAAAACCACTTGATATGCAAGGATGCATTATAATGCAACCTTTAGTCAGTGAAAAACAGTCAACAGTAAACAATAATGATGACACAGATTTGGAACCAATAGAAAGACACAATAAAGTGTTATGACAAATATATTTAAAAACAGATTATTACATTGTCATAAAATGTGAACATTAGGAAAATATCAAAAAAAAAGGAAACCATCCAAAAAAAGTAACAAAATGTAATTTCTAGCTCAAAAATGTGTAATAACTAAAATAAGCAATTTAGATAAAATTCATGATGCTAAAAGAAAGCTTCAGTGTTCTTCAAAAATAGATCAATAAATCTCTCTCCTTGTCCTTTGCATTCTACAAGAGAGAGGCACAGAAAGGATTCATCCTCAGAATCGGCAATGGAAACAACTCTACTGACACATTGATTTCAGATTTCTGGTCTGTAGAACTCTAACAGAATATATTTCTCTTGTTTTAAGACACCAAATTTGTAGTAATTTGTTATAAGCCCTGGGAAACTAATATATCATCCATGAATAATTTCCATGGATAAGTTTTGTTTTATTGTAACTGGTTGGGATTGGGAAGGTAAAGGGACAATTGCATTTCATTTCTATGGGTGTCAGATGACGGTGTTACACAAAGACTTCCAAAGGCTACTGTCTGGAAAAGCTGTACAACCAAGAAAATGGTTATTCCACAAAGCAGATGGAATCCTAAATTACTGAACAATGTTGTCTAGCCATGTTTCTAGTCACAGAGCTTGAGAGTTTAAGTAGGAAAATGTCATTTTGTTTGGGGAGTAGAGGAGAGAATAATACTGTAACTTTAACTGACATATGCTGTGCTACTCTTCCATAGCCATGTGTTACAAGAAACTTACATTTGTAAGTTTATTGGTAGAATTAAAATGAAAACCATTTATTCAGACAACAAGAGCTAGGACCAGAAAGCATTTTGTGAGGTTGGTCCTAATTGATGTATTAACTGCATAAACTGATTTTATGGAAAAATAAATCTCCACATGACAGAGGCAGAGACTGAGTTATACCACAAACCAAGGAATGTCATGGATTGCCAGCCTCCCACCAGAATCCAAGGGAGAAGCATAGAATGGATTCTTGGCTTTAGAAAGAAGCATGGCCTTACTGACACCTTGATTTTAGACTCTAACCTCCAGAACCATGAGATAATAAATTTTCTTTTTTAAACTGGTTAGTCTGTGGTACTTTGTTACTGGATCCCTGACAAACTAAGACAGACATGAATCACACATAAGGCTTAAAGGTACATATATTTTGGGGGTGGCACAGAGCACCTGCTGAAGTGGCAAGAAAGGGCTTGGGAGCTCTGTTTTAGATTTCAGAATTCCTTCTGACTCTGCTGTGCCTCTTGTTTATTAGTATCCTTGAAATTACTAGTGCAACTTGTCACTGTGTAACTTTTATGACTCACTGATTATAAATTTCACCTTTTTCCTTATTCCAAACAATAACCAAATAAAGAAATATTTTGCAGTATGAATAGAAGCAGAAAATGCCTCTGATGAATATCAATATGTTATAATAATAAACATTTCTAGCATACAAGGAATAGAAGTGAACTTTCTTGATCTATAAGGGATTTCTACAAAACTCAGCAACTAACACTATGCTTAATAATGGAATATTGTACACATTAGCCTGAGTTCAAGTAAAACAAAGATGTTTATTATCACCACTTGTTATCAATATTAACTGTAGGGTCTAGACAATGCAGAAAGGTTTGTTCAAGAAGAAAAAGAGAAGTAAAATATATAAATATTGAAAAGGAAATATTAAAATAATTATTATTCACTGATGACACAAATAGAAAACCTAACACAACTCTAACAAAATTAATATAATAAATTTTAATATTGTGTGATATAAAATCAATTATAACCTTAATATTAAATAAAAGTAAAAAATGAAATTTATAAAGTATACCATTTTGATATACCATTAAAATATTGTATGTAAGAATAATTCAAACAAAAGTGTAATATCTCTACATAGAAAACTATAAAATGCTATTTAGAGAAATCAAAGAAGAAATAAATATAGAGATATGTCATTTGTATAGAATGTAAAATTTTATGTTATTAAGATGTTGAATACAAATTGAACTATTTGTTCATTAAAATCAAAATCAAACTCATAAATTATAATTTTGCAATATGAAAATTTATATAAAAATGCAGAATTACTAGAAATATCAAGACTTTAAGGTAAAAAAAGCACAAGGATTTATAATCTCAGATTTCAATTTTATAATTAATATAAAACTCCAACAAATAAAACAGCTGATATTGGTACAGAGATAAATATGTCAATGGAACAGAATAGAATCGAGCAATAGATTGTTAAAAATGTAAGTACTCCATTTACAACAATAGGGAGATTGCATTCTATGCCAAAGTATCTAGATATTTTTGTGGGGGAAAAATGAACTCTGAGTCTTACTTCATATAATATACAAAAATTCGTCATGACTAACATTTCTAAATGCAGAAACTAAAATAAAAAAGTTTCTAAAAGAATATAGGGAAATTACTTGTGGTAAAATATGCTTTTTTTTAATGACAAAAATGCATTAAACATAGAAGAAAAAGGTGCTACAATTAACAATAGTAAAATTTAAACCTTATTTAAAATAATATGATTAAGAAAATCGATAATTAAGCAACATAATTATATTTAGTTAATTTCCTATCCAGAAGTTATAAAGAATTTCAAGAATTCAAAAAAAAGTAAATAAGGAAAAGAAATTTTATTTATAAGTAACAACACTTGAACAGGCCTTTACAAAAAGTTCACAGCATCATTACTCCTCAAGGGATATGAATTAAAGCTATGATGATAAACAACTACAAACTCATAAGAATGGAAAGTTTTTATTTTTTTTCCTAATGTCATTCCTAGGTTTGGTGAGGAGGTGAAGAAACAGCATTTCTGATCACCTGCTGATAGAAGTGGAAATGTTTTCGATAGATTTCTTTGCAAAGGAAGGCTCTGTGCTTATGAAAATATAATATATGCTTATCATATGACCCAAGTTTTCCACTCATACATTAATTCCAAGGCAAAAAACATTTGCACATATATTCACAAAACATCATGTACAAGAATGTTATTAAGAGTATTATTCAAATTAGCAATACAAAAAATAGAAACAACAAAAACCATCAAGATTAAAATGTATAAAAATATATGAGCATGAGATGGAAAGCTAGGCATTAATTAAAACATATATACTATTTATGAATAAAATGACATGGATGCATCTTAAAGACATTGTGTTGAATCAAATAATCCAGAAACAAGGGAGTGCCTGTTGTGAGAAACCAAATATATGAAGTGAAAAAAAGGTAAAAATAACCACTGGTGATGGAAGTAAAAATAGTGGTTATTTCTGTGGAGAGTGGCACATATGAAAGAGGTACAGTGAAACCTTTTGAGGTGATGAAAATATTTTATATCTTGATTTGGATAGTCAATAATATGCCAGGATATACACACCTAAAATTCATTGAGATTTACCCTTGTGTTTTGCAAGTTTAGTGCAAACTGTAAATGTATAACAAAAAATTGAAAACTTTACCTTTTCAATAACTATAGTAACCAGGGATGCTACAATCCAAAATATTCAAAACTGTTATCCAAAAATCTACATAAATTTGTTATGTTTTCATCAAAAATATATATCTTTTTGACCCAGAAAAATACTTTCTGGAAATTATTCCAATGAGTATGAATCAGATTGCATTTCTCAGAATATATTTTGGATTGTGAAAAATACAGGTAAATTCTAAATATGTCTTAGGCATCAGTTAAACATTGAAAGATATTGAAGAGAAATTTTTAATACTAGTGGAAAACGAAAGAAGGGATTTATAACAATAGTAAATTAATTAAAATGTGATAGAATGTTCATGATGAAATGAAGTAATTGCAGTAAATGATGACATATAATTACATGTAAAGTAATTTACACTAGGTTTAGCAGTTAAAGAACATTTGACAATTTTTTTCAAATTATACAAATCATATTGCCATTGTTCAAAGTTCTGTCTCCAAGGACACTATCTACAAAGAAACTTTGTTAACATGTTATTTTTTCCCAAATTTCATTACAGAGAAGATTCATTTGTGAGTTCATGTATGGGTCACCAAGGACTCTTTTTCACATAATTGCATTTTTATCATATAAAGCAAATATCAAACTACATTTTTTCAATTTATTCCCTTCCCTGAGAAGTCAGAAGATCAACGTACAAAAAACTGGAGAGGTATCCTGACATTCCACCATATAGTTTTTTGTTTATTTTTACCAGGTTTTTACTAGTTACAACAAATAATTCTGCATATTTGGATGAAGAAGGACATATCTGAGAGCTGTGTGTATTCCAGAGTTTTCATGAATGTGGTTTTTGATTTACAAACACAAGTGACCAGATATTCATATGGAAATCTTCATTCCAACTATAATTTTCATTTTAGAAGTCACAAGATTTGATGTGTTTCAACAGAAAATATGATTGACAGTCAAAATAGTAAGTGATATATTTGTCATTTTAATTATATTAACATTACTGAGAGTTTAGTCATGAACTTTGGAAATCTGGAACCCAAACGAATTTTTAAGTATCTAACAAAATTCAAAATGTGAGTGATAATTTCTGTATTTGGTAAAGGACCTGTTTTTTTTTCAGTTGTTAGAATGTAGTTTCTTTGGACTTATAACTGCCATTCTCTGGGAAATTTTTATGCACAAGAATAGATTATCATTTAAGTTAAATGAAACTTGATAGATATACAGAATTTTGTTATCTGTAATAGCAACCTCACATTAAAAAAAGATCTATATATGTTTATAATTTAATGAGCATACCTCTACATCTCCCAAAACAATTACACTGATGATTCATAACCCCATTAAAGATCGTTGTCTTAATTTCGAACATATATTTTAAAAGTAGAATAAACAGAAACCAATTAGTCACATTTCCCTGTGGGTCATCCTTTAAATCTTGTTGTGTTATATCTTCTGATATCTTGGAAAGAAAAAGACAACTGTTTTTAGAGCAATGAATAAAGTCCAAAGTTGGTAAGGGTGAGTAAATTTACTCAGTGATGTACATGTTGCCTGAGAGATTAGAAGGAGGTTTGGAAGAAGATAATTAAGTATTTAAAATATTTCTTCTACATCTCAGTTTGATCTAATATACTTATTGTTTTGTCCCTAAATTTCCTGAAAGCACTACTTTTGTCAGACCTACCATGCATGTAGGTCAGTTCTTCTTTACGTTTTAGACTGTAACCCTGAGAAGGCCTTAACTGTAGTCAAACTCTGGTGAAAAGAACTGACTTTATCCCCACATCAGTAAAAGAACACATAATTTTACACAGTAAAATGAGTCTACACACAAATAAACTGGAGTCTCTATAAAAACTTTTCATGATTCACTGATGTAAGAAAATTTCAAGTCCAGAGACATTAATTTTTAAGTGAACATATTTGAGTCCCTAGTAGTGTAAATAACTGTCAGTGCCTGAAAACAATCTGTGGAAGAGCTCTTAACAATCACTGAATCCACTCCCTCTGGCTTTCATATATCACAAATAGATGCTCTGTGAGGTAAAGTACAAGCTACAAAACTAAAATATTTTATTGGAAGATCAGGCAAAGAGAAGGCAGTTTATCATTCATTAGTTGGGAGGCAGCTGATTAAAAACTAAAAGCAGAAAAATTGATTCTCTTTAAAGAAAAGCAAAATGAAAGTTCAACAATAGGTTCAAAGATCTAAAAAATTTAAATGGACAAAGTAGATATCAACATAATGTGAATTTGAAGTCCAAATTGAAAGTCAAATAATTTTGAAAATGCACAACTAATGCATATGTTCATTTACAAACATTTCCTGCACATTCGCTATTTATTTGGATTGTATTAGCTTTCAGGGTTATTATGGTAAATACACACACACATTTATTCCAAAACCTTCACAAATTTGTAGGCTTTTGTAAGTGCTCATGTAGTAGCATGTTTGTTTTTTATGAGAATTCAGTGATGAGGATTAAAGATAAATGCAACAGACTTTGGGGAGGAGATTTTCCAGAGGGCTTGAAGTAGAAGTTGAAAAATCAGTGAATAAATAGAGGTTACCTTGGTGAGTTAAGGACAGGAAAAGGTATTCTGTGAGCAGTGTTTTCTAAAATAGCTGGCACGTGGAATGTGCTCAGTAAATGTAGCCTATTAGCTGTATATAAAGGAACACATCTAGTGGAATAGGATAAGAGAAGGAGTAGACTGTGAGTTTATTTGGGACATGGTGAGTTTGACATACATGGGATATGTTCCAGTAGATATGTCAGGTTGAATATATGCATCTGAGAATCAAATAACATCATTAAAAATAAAAACACATAATTAGTAATTATCAACTGAAAGGCAATTTTTGAACCATAGGAATTGATGAAAATATATAGCCAGTGTAACATGGCTGAAGAAAATACAAGCAAATAGCAGATAAAAGGGTCAAAGACAAAATATTACTTGTGTTTTTTAAACTAGTTTATCAGAGGACTTCCATGAAAGAATAATTAAGTATAGCATGATGTGAAATACTCTGTATTGTGTACCACTATGGAGTATGAGTGATGACTTAAGGACAGAGAAATCTAAGAAGGAGTCAGTTTTAGCAAGAAGGGAGCCACACAGTGTGTGTGTGTGTGTGCTGGCATGTGTAGACTTTAGAGCTGTTTATGGGAGAAAACAAACATGAAATAAACAGAAGCAGAAAAAAATCTTTATTCTTAGACTAGAACAGAAACTTCATATGACTAGAGACTGTGCATGGTGAACCCAAGTTATTTGACATATAATAGTACTTTAAGAAGGAATAAAATATCAGGTAAATATAACAAAAAGAGAATTATTGAGAGTCAAATGACATCTTTACTCCCCATGAAATTGTAAGCCAATAGTAATCAAAAGTCATCCTTCCCAGGATACAGATTTAAATAGTAAATCTGAAAAATTATAAGAATTTAAAATTTAAAAACCTGAAAATTATGATTAACACATGATAATAAAATGTCTCTGACTATTATTTAAGAAATACCTATACATTCCAAGTTAAAAAGTAAAGACTTGAAGAGAATTTTTAAAATGCACTATTTAACAAATACCTATATATTCCAAGTTAAAAAATAATGACTTCTTGGTTTATGAGAGATAAAGGGAAACAGACATTTTTGAACAGCTAGAAGTCCTTCCAGACCATCTTTCTGACAGTTCAGTATCAGGCAAAGCCCTTAAAAAAATATATTGAATCCACTTTCCTGTCTTTTCCCTCTATTTGTTCAATGTCATAAAAATGAACGATGACAAGTGGGATTTATACCAGATATGTAAGGCTGATTAGACATTTGAAAATCCATTACTGTAATACATCATATCAAAATACTAAAGAAAAATCACATCATATGCATAGATGCAGATAAAAAGCATTTGACAAAATATAGTATCCATTCCTGATTAAAGAAAAAAAAACCTCAGCAATCTAGGAATAAAGACTAATTTTCTCAAATTAAAGGACATCTACAGATGTACCTGAAAATAGCATCATTGTAGGTAGGCACTGACCAGCTCTTTCACAAAAAAATGGCTGAGAAGGGGCAAAATCCAGCCTGAATGAGCTCTTTTGTGAATCCACAGAGTAGGAGGCTTCAGGGCATAGGTATGGAGGGAGCTGGACCAAGAGATAAAGACCCCAAAGGAAAACCCCGGGTTACTTTCTCTTGTGGCTGGAAACAGTGGGCAGCTAAGACCCACCCTCAAGGCAAATACCCTTTGAGGAGCTCCTGGCTCTCACCAGCCAGCTGAATGGGAGGGACCATTCCCTGTGATGGAGAGAGGTATTGCAAAATTTGGAGAGTCATTTCCTTTCTATGGGCTTGGACACCTGAGAACCCTCTGAATCTCGGGGAGGATATCAGGCAGTACTGGGATGGCCTTGTGGAAAGGGTAGATGGGAATGTACTCAGGCAGCCTGTCACACCCAGCTGCCCAGGGAGGAAGGAACATGGTCATGGAGGGGGTGGAGACAGGTAACTAATTAGTCTGGTCCCTGAAAACTATTAAAAGTCCAACACCATGTAAGGGAAACGGGCAGGAAGAGCCCAACAAGCCTTCAAAAACCTATTTAGCCTGTAGAGCTGCTTTAGTGCAGTGGGAGAATTCCTCCTTGCATATAGAAGGTCACTGGTACCAGTCCCAATATTTCCTAAGAGAAAGGATACAGGTAGAGTTAAGGCATGCAGCTAGCACCTTATGATAGGGAACTTATAGATTGAGATTCTATTGCTTTGTTTTGCAGTTTTTTTGTGTGTGTTTTTTTTTTCCTTTATATTTTCTTTAATTTATTCGTGAAAACTAGATACATGACCTGCAGAGGGCAGGCTGCAAAGGGATTAGTTGATGAGCACCAGCAGCCTGAGACAGTCTCTAGGGGCTTAAGAGGGAAGTCTGTTTTTCTTGGGTTGCTTTTTGTTGCTGTTGTTTCTTATTTGTTGTTTTCCCTTCCTTACTTTCCTTTTTCCCCTTTTACTTATTTTTTCAAACTACTTTACTTCTATTCTTTCCTTCATTTTTTTGTCTTTTGACTTCTGTTGCTTTTTTCCCAAACCACCACTTCTTATTTTGTCTTCATCTTTTCTTTTTTGCTCTCTCTCCTTATTTTTTCTTTCTTTCCTTAAGTTTTTCATATATCCACCTTTTAATTATTCTATTATTTTATTCCTTATTTTATCTCTTGTTTTATTTTTCTATTTCACTTTTTTCTAACCTTATTATTCTATTTTTTAATGTTTTTTTATTCCTATTACTTAATTTCCTAGCTCTTGAATAGTTCCTCTTATACCTTTTTTGTATTGTTATCAATATCATTCTTTTCTCTTCTTATAGCTTTCCTTTTCTCTGGTCCTTTTATTTTTTGGAAGGAACACAGACAACAAAGGAAATATAAGAAGACTGAAGGGAAAAAGTGACACCTTACCACACAAAAAAACCCAATGACAAAATAAAACACTAGAGAGGAAAGAGAAGCTAATCAACCAAATAAACTCATCAAGATAAACAGATGCCTAGACAACAACAACAACAACAAAAAAATTAAAAGGCTGTATTAGTCAGGGTTCTCTCAGAAAACAGAAAAAACAGGAGATATCTGTCAATAATATGAGATTTTATGAGAGTCTTTCACATGACTGTGGGGATGCACAAGTCCAGGCTCTGTAGGCAGGCTGCAAGCCAGGGGCTCTGATGAAAGTCTGATGAAAGGTCCTTGATGAGTTTCTAGGAGAAGTTGGCTGTCCAAAGATGAGCTGGGAAATTCTCTCTGAATGTTGAAATCACTTCCCTTTTATGGCATTCAACTCATTGGATAAAAACATCACCCATTGCTGATGCAATCTCCCTGATTGATGCAGATGTAATCAGCCATCCACGCAGTAAACTCACTGGTGATCGAAGTCCATAAATGTTCTTGTATTACAATAAGCCCATTGCTTGCTGAACCTAACACCTAGGCACAATTAACTGGTCAAGTTGACACATTAGTCTATCCTTCACAGTCCACCCCTTGTCAACTTGGCAACCATACACATTACCCTAAACCATACTTAGTCTCTAAGTAAAAACAATAACAGACAAGCATACATATATATTTCCACCTAACAAAGTTCAACTCCTCTGCATACAACTGGAAACACATTAATTCCCTACAGAATAGGGTGCAAGTCCTTGAGTAATATTTACCTTAAACTTGACATCCTTAAATATCACGTGAAATTAATACAACTTTTCATATGATAGGGGAAAAGGTTGGGGAAGAAGGCAAAGAAATACATTTGATGTACATATACAACCATACTCATAACATAATAAGGAAGAAGGGTTCATGACTATTACAGTCATCGTTTCTGTAACTGGTCATGTGGTCAAAGTTCATATTTATCATTACCTTCTTTCACTACCCATTCCATGTTCCTGTTACCTTCACCAAGCATTTCAATGGCCATGGTTCTTTGCCTGGTGGGGTGAACCAAACATTCATTCCCAAAGATTCTGGGCCATTGGTAGTCCTGCTTGAATTGGTTTGTTGCAATTTTCCATTGACTTTAATCACAGGGCATGGCAGTACCAGGAGATGCACTAGAGGATCTCCTGCATTCCAGGCAAACTCATCTTTACACCCATTATATAGATGTCATCCTATTTCCCTTGATAGTCAGAATCAATCACCCCAGCCAGTACAGTATTTCCCTTCTTTGCCTGTTGATTCAAAGGTAAGAGGAGTCCAAAGTGGCCAGGTGGCAGTCTTAACTTCCAGTTCACTGGAATCATTGTTGTGTTCCCTGGTGGCAGCACTCCTCCTTTGGGACTAAAACCTGTAGGCCAGCAGAGCTTAAGGTTGCAGGAAAAGGAAGCAAAACTTTCCCTAGTGGGTCACTAGGGGTAATAGTGAATGGTGCCACTCACATTTCCACCCATGAATCCTGGTTATGGGAGAAACAGCAACATAGAAAGGGTGCTGATTTAGAATATACACAGCCTCCTGGATAACATTGCCACAGCCCTGCAAGGTATTGCCACCTAGTTGGCACCACAATTGACTCTTCAAAAGGCCATTCCACTATTCTACTAATCCAACTGCTTCAGGGTGATGGGGAACATAAAACCAGTGAATTCCATAGACATGTGGCCATTCCGACACATCATTTGCTGACAGTTCCCACATGTGGGTGAGCCAAGCCCCACAAAGCCATGCAGCAAGATGATGACTTAACAGGACAGAGATCCAAAGGGAGAGCCAAGTTGAGATACACCAAAAAAAAAAAAAAAAAAAAAAGAACTGAGGTGGCACAGATGACAGAATGCCTCTCTCCCACATCAGAAGTTCCCAGGATCAAATCTCAGTGAAGACAGGAGGAGAAGGATGAAAAGAGAGGGAAAAAACAGATGCAGAGAATTGCCCAGTGAATGGACACAAAAACAGCAAAAATGGGGGGGGTATAAAAATGGATAATGTAATATAAATAAATAAATCTTAAAAAGAAAAAACAGCATTAGACTGGGATAAAGCAGACAGATTGAACAATGGAACAGAATAGTGACTCAGAAATTGACCCTCACATCTACAGTCAAGTGATTTTTGACAAGGCTGCCTTCTTGCTGGGCCAGAAGAGTCTATTCAACAAATGGTGCTGGGAGAACTAGATAACAATATCTAAAAGAAAGAAAGAGGACCCCTATCTCACACTTTATACAAAAATTAACCCAAAATGGATCAAGGAGCTAAATATAAAAGTGAAAACTATAAAACTTTTAGAAGAAAATGTAAGAAAATATCTTCAAGATCTTGTGGTAGGTGGTAGTTTCTTAACCCTTACACCCAAAGCACAAGTAGTAAAAGAAAAAAAATAAATGGGACTTCCACAAAACTAAACACTTTTACACCTCCAAAGACTTTGTCTTTTGAGCTGCCAACTCAATGGGAAAAAATATTTGGCAATCACATGTTCAATAAGGATTTAATATCAATGATATATAATGAGATCATAAAACAACAATAAAAAGACAAACTATCTAATTAAGAAGTGGGCAAAAAACTTAAAAAGACAATTGTCGAAAGAAGAAATACAAAATATGAAGAAACACATGAAAACACTTTCAACATCACTAGAGATTAGGAAAATGCAAATCAAAACTACAACCAAATAACATTGCACACCTATTAGAGTGGCCACTATTAAAACTTTGGAAAACTAAATTTTGGAAAGGATGTGGAGAGATTGGAACACTTGTTCACTGTTGGTGAGAATGTAGAATGGTACAGCCAATGTGGAAGACTCTTTGGTAGTTCCTATGGAAGTTGAATATAGATTTGCCATGTGACTCAGCAAAACAACTACTAGGTATATACCCAGAAAAACTGAGATCAGTAACACAAATAAACATCTGCATATGGATGTTTATAGCAGCATTATTCATGTTTGCCAAAAGTTAGAAATAACCCAGGTGCCCATCAACTGATAAATGTAAAAACAAATTGTGGTGTATACACACATTAGAATATTGTGCAGTGGTAAGAAGAAATGATTTCATGAAGCATATGACAACATGAACCTGGAGGACATTATGTTGTGTGAAGCAAGTCAGACAGAAAAAGACAAATACTGTATGATTGTTCTCTTATGATCTAAATAATTTATGTAAGCTCATGGAGTTAATAATTATAATATACGCCTCCAGAAAATAGAATGAGTAAAGAGAATACAAAGTTGAGGGTTAATCTGTGCAGAATTGTTAAAAATGCTGTTTTTAAATATTTGGAAATGATTAGAAATGGTGAAAGCACATCACAGTGTTTGTAACTAGGAGAACTATTATATGGATATGACAGTGGTTGAAAGGGTAAGACTCAGGTCATTGATATTACTAGAAGGAAAGCTAATGTGTAACATAATGTAATCTCATATAAAATATGAATATGGGTTCTATTGCATATATAAGACTGTTTATAAATAATATAAGTACAGATAAGCTAGAGAGACAAAAACAAAGTAGCAACTATGTACAGCAGGGGAATCATGGAGTCAATGAGAGGTGATGAGAATTTTTTTTTTTTTTTTTTGAAAATGAAACTTCTCTAAAAATTATTAAAGTGATGAAAGTACAACAATGTGATTATACCAAATACTACTGATTATACAGTTTGGATGGATTTATGCTTTATTAATATGTATCAATAAAATTGATTTGTTTAAAAAAGTACATAAATATATGAAGATCTCCAGTAATGTGAACCATTTGGCTAAATATAAAAGACAGTATTTATTGTATTATATTGTTTGTATAAAACACCACTTCTTACTTCCTACAGATTCTAAAATGAAAATCCTAAAAGGTAATGAAATACTTGGGGATTTGAACATGCAGTGTACAAAGATATAAATGGTAACAATTACAAAAATTGGTGGATGGTCAGAGGGGTGTAGGAAAACTATATGTTCATGTGAAGTTAAGTTTGTATCAAACCAATATGATTGTTATAGATTTAAGAAGTTAAGTTTTATTCCTATGGTAGCCACAGAGAATATAGTTGAGAAATATGTCCAGAGAAAAATGTGAAGACAACAAATATGGTACAACACAAAAAATCAAATAAATATAAAAGCATGCATTATCAGGAGAATTGAGGGACAAGACTTACAAAGACTAAATAGCAAAATTGCAGAAGGAAGTCCTGTATTATCAATAGTGACTTTTAATATAAATGGATTAAACTCTCCATTCAAAAAGCAGAGATAGCAGAATAAAAGAATGAATAATAATCATGACCCAATGATATGCAGTCTACCAAAAACTAACCTTAAATTCAAAGTACAAGTCATTTGAAAGTGAAAAAATGGAAAAACATATATATATATATTCCATGCAAGTAGTTACCATAGAGAGCCAAAATAACTATATTAATATCAGAGTTAAAAAAAACTTTAAGTGAAAAACAGTTACAAGTGCAAAGATGATCATTACATACTGATAAAAGGGACAATTAAAAAAGAAGTAAAACAATTATGAATATATATGCACCAAACAGCACAGCCCCAATATATACGAAAGAAAAACTGACAGATTTGAAGGGAGAAATTGAAAGTTCTAAATTATTAAGGAGACTTTAATACACCACTTTCAATACTTGATAGAAAACATACTCAGAAGATCAATAAGGAAATAAAAGATATGAACAATAAACCAATTAGAAGTAGCAGTCATATATAGAACACTGCACCCAGCAAAAGCAAAATACATATATTTTGCAAGGGCACATTAATCATCCTGTATGATAAATAATATGTTAGAACACAAAACAAGTCTCAAGAAATTCAAAGATATTGAAATCATACCATGTATATTTCCTGACTACAAGAGAATGAAACTGAAAATCAATAAAAGAGGAAGAAATTAAAAGTTCAAAAATATGTGGAAATTAAACAACATATTCTTAAACAACCAATGGATTAAAAAGGAAATAAAAGTGAAATTAGGAAATATTTTGATTGAATGAAAATTAATATACAACATACCAAAACTTATGTATGCATAGTGGTTCTACTGTTTGGCAGTTCCTAAAGAAGTTGAATATAGACTTGCCATGTGACCCTGCAATACCACTACTGGGTATATACCCAGAAGAACTGAGAGCAGTGACATGAACAGACATCTGCACACCGATGTTCATAGCCACATTATTCACCATTGCCAAAAGTTGGAAACAACCCAGATGTCCATCAACAGATGAGTGGATAAACAAACTGTGGTCTATTCACATGATGGAATATTATGCAGCTGTAAGAAGAAATGAAGTCATAAAGCATATGGCAACATGGATGAACCGGGAGGGCATTATGTTGAGTGAAGCAAGCCAGACACAAAAGGACAAATACTGTATGAATGCATTACTATGAACCAAATATATTGTGTATTATATTGTTTGATTTAAAAAAAAATTTACATGTTCCATTACATTTAATTGAGAAATGTATATATTTATTCATCTGTGTTTACTTTTTAGTTTTTAATTGTTTATGTTTTTAATTATTAAATGTATAAAATAAAGTTAAAAAAATAATAAAAATATTTATTATGCTTAAAAAAAAACATGTATGCAGCTTAGGCAGTACTGAGATGGAAATTTATGCATATAAATTCTTACATTAAAAAGAAGAGAGACTTCAAATCTGAGAACTATCATAAAATGGAAGAACTAGAAGAGAAAACTTAACCCAAGTGTAGCAGAAGAAAAGAAACATCAAAGAATAGAACAGAGATAAAAGTAATAGGGGAAAAAAACAAACAAACAAAAAAAACCAACAATAGAGACAATCAACAAAACTGAAATGTGGCTATTTGCAAAGGTCAATTAAATTAACAAACCTTTAGCTAGACTGATAAAGAAAAAGAGGAAGGATACAAAGAGTGAAATTCATAAATGAAGAGGTGGATTAAACTACTGACTCCACTGAAATAAAATATACTGTAAGAGGACACTATGAACAATTGTATGCCAATAAATTACATTAGCTAGGTGAAATGGACAAATTCTTAGAAACACACAATCTTCCTACATTGACTCAAGATGAAATAGAAGATCTCAACACAAGAATCGCTAGTAAAGAGATTGAATCAGTAATAAAAAAACCTATCATGAAACAAAATTCAGGACCATATGACTTCCCAAGGAAATTCTACCAAACATTTCAAGAAGGCTTAACTCCAATTCTACTCATTAAAAAGTTGATGAGAAAGAGAACACTTCCTAATTCATTCTATGAGGCCAACATCACCCTCATTCAAAACCAGATAAAAATAGCACAAGAAAAGAAAATTACACACAAAAATCTCTTGTGAGTATAGAGGTAAAAATCCTCAACAAAATGCTAGTTAACAGAATCCAACAATATATTAGAAGAATCATACACCATGGTCAAGTGGGATTTATCACTGGTATGCATTAGAAAATTAACTAATTTAATACACCACATTAGCAGAATAAAGTACAAAAGCCACACGAGTGGAAAAGGTGTCTGACAAAATATGGGATCCTTTCTTGATAAAAAGCAATTAGAATACTAGGAATAGAAGACAACTTCCTCAACATGATAAAGTACACATATGCAAAGCCCACAGCTAGCATCCTACTTAATGTTGAAAGACTGAAAGCTTTACTTCCAAGTTCAGGAACAAGACAAGGATGCCTCCTTTCACCACTGTTATTAAACATTGTACTGGAAGTTCTTGCCAGAACAATTAGGCAAGTAAAAGAAAAAAAAAGCATCCAAATTTGAAAGCTGGAAGTAAAAATTTCCCTATTTGCCAATTATATGGTCTTATGTACATAAAATCCCGAAACATTCACAACAAAGTTCTTAGAGCTAATAATTGCATTCAGCAAAGTGGCATGGTTCAAGGTCAACATTCATAAATATGTAATGTTTTTAGACACAAGCAATGGACAATTAGAAGAAGAAATAAAAAAAAATTCCTTTATCAATAACCACTAAAACAATCTAGTATCTAGGAATAAATCTGAAGAAGAGTATTAAGGACTTGTACACAGAGAACTACAAAACATTGCTAAAAGAAATCAAAGATGACCTAAATAAATGGAAGGACTTCCCATGTTAATAGACTGGAAGACTAAATATCATTGTGTTGGCGTTCAGGAACTGGGTGGGTGAAAACGGTGCCGTGGATGAGAAAGAAAGAATAAGACAAAGAGAAGAAAAAACTGGGTTCAGGGGACTCTCCATTTGATATGAAGAGAAGAGCCCAGCCACCTCATAAACTGTGGCTTTTATTTGGCTTTAGAACAAAGAAAATACATGTGAGCATGTGGAAGGGCAATAGATACCTGACAGTTACATTTTACTGAAATTAAAAAGTCTTAAAGGTCAATGACTCAGCTCTTTTACATTTCTGTAATTCACAGGAAAGCTCAGGATATTTCCCCACCCAGCTCCTGTTAGCATGAAACTCCAGAACTTGTTTATTACATTCCAAGGTGACCTTCTTTTCTATCAGTAGTCATGGCCTTTAATTGAAACTCCATCATCATTGAAATGTCAATACTTCCCCAAGCAATATATAGATTTAATGCAATTCCAAGCAAAATTCTAACATCTTCTTTGCAATAATGAAAAGGTAATCACAAATTTTATATAGAAGTGTTAGGGAGTCCAAATAGAGAGTGCCATCTCAGAAAAGGATAAAGAAGTTGGAAGATTCACATTTCCTGATCTTCAAACTTATTCACACAGCCGCAGTAATTAATACAGCATAGAACTCACACAATGACAGATATATAGGCAATGGCATTAAATTGAGATCTCAGAAATCCACCTTCACATTTATGACCTACTGATATATGACAAGGGGCAAAAACCATCAATTGGAAATTAATAGTGTCTTTGATGAACTTAACCTCCATTTGGAACAAAAAAAGAGGGAGGGCCTCTACCTCACACCATCTACAAAAATCAACTCAAAATGGAACAAAATAATAACTATAATGGACAGAAATATCAAACCCTAGAAGAAAATGTAGGGCAGCATCTTCAGGACTGTATGTTTGGCAAGGATTATTTAGAATTTACACCCAAAGAATATGAACATAAGGAAAAATAGATAAATGGGACTTCATAAAATATTTTTAACTTCTGTGTTTTAAAGAACTTTACCATGAAAGTAAAACAGCAACCTGTACAATGGGAGGAAATATTTTGAAGCCACATATCTGATAAAGTCTTATTATCCAAAATATATAAAGAAATCCTGCAGCCTAACAAAAGACAAAAAACAAAAAACAAAACAAACAAACAAACAAACAAACAAAAAAACCCACACATATTAAAAATGGGAAAAGGTTTGAATATATACCTCTCCAATGAAGACATAGAAATGGCCAGAAAGCACCTGAAAAGATCTTTAATGTCATTAGCCATCAGGGCAATGTTAATTTAAAAAACCATTAGAATGGGTGCTATTAAAAACATCAAATTAAGAGGTGTTGGAGAGGATGAGGATAAATAAGAATACTCATTCCTTGCTGGTGGAAATATAAAATGGTGCATCCATTGTGAACATAGTTTGGCAGTTCCTCAGAAAGCTAAGTATAGAAATTCCATATGTCCCAGCAATACCACTACTAGGTACATACCACCAAAGAACTGAAAGTAGGGACTTGAATAGGTATTTGTACACCAATGTTCATAGCAGTATTATTCACAATTGCCAAAAGAAGAAAGCAATCCAAATGTCCATCAACCAATGGTTGGATAAATAAAATGTGATATACACATACAATTGAATATTATTCAGCCTTAAAAAGGAATGAAGTTCTGATACATATGATAATATAGATTAACCTTGAATATATCATGTTGAGTGAAATAAGCCAGACAAAAATGGACAAATATTGTTTAATCTCACTGATTTGAAACAATTAGAAGAAGCAAATGCAAAGAGTCAGAATCTACAATATAGTTTGCCAGGGTACCAGTGGAGATAGGAAATGGAATGTTAAGGCTTAAAATATACAGATTCTTATTTGGATTGATGGTAATGTTTTGGTAATGGATGGTGGTGATGGCAGCAAAACATTGTGAACATAATCAATAACACTGAAATACATATTTGAATGTGATTAAAAGGGGAAATATTAGATTGCATAAATGGTAAAAGAGTAAAAAAATATTTTTAAATCCATGGAGCTACACTACAAAAACAGTGGACCATAAGTTAAACAATGAACTATAGTTAATAGTACAATTATAAAAATTATAAATATGGAGTATCATCAATTGTAAGAAATGTCCCACACCAATGCAATGTGTTAATAATAGGGTGTTATATGGGAATCCTCTGTTTTATGCATAATTGTTCTATAAACCCACAATTTCTACAATACAGAAAAAAAATCAATTAAAGAAATTCATCTAAAATAAGACCCAAAATATTTGGAAATGAAGCATGACAGTCTTAAAAATCTAATGAGTCAAAGAAGATATAGGAAAATTTTGAACCTAATTCAACCTGAATGATAGTGAGAACATAATACATGAAAATTTTAAGATAAACCTATAACATTGTTTAGGATCACAATATAAAGTCTTCAAAGACTTATTTTGGAAAAAGCATAAATCAATTGTCTAAGATTTCACTTCAAGATATTGTCCAAAGGCTCTTGGATCAATTGATAGTTTTTTTTCACTGATTTTATTCTCTGTGTTTCATTATGGGTAATTTCATTTAACACATACTCACTTTCCCTGATTTTTCTTCAGCTCTGTAGAGTCTATTAATGAGAACATCAAAGAATTTCTTCCTCACATTTTTCATCTCCAAAAATTAGATATAAATTGTAAATGTGTATATACATTTATACTCTACATATTCAATATATATTCACATTTCAATAATAAAAGGCAAAAAATAAAATTTGGTAAGAGACCTGAAAGTTTCCATTTGTACAATAATGTTATCTGGGTTTTTCATGGGATTGCACTGAATCTGTAGAATATTAAGTCCTATCCATGAACAGTGGATGTCTTGCCATTTATTTTGGTCTTCTTTAACTTCTTTCATCAGTGTTTTTTACTTTTGAGTGTACAACTCCTTCACTTCCTTGGTCATATTTATTCCCAGCTATTTTATTTTTGTAGATGCTATTGTGAATGGATTTTTAAAAAATATCCATTTCAGATTTTCTTTGCTGGTGCATAGAAACAAAACAGGTGTTGTTGTGGGATTTTTGGGGTTAATCTTTTAGTCTACAAATTTTCTGAATTCCTTTATTAGCTTTAGTAATTTTTTGTTTATTCCTTGTGGTTATTTATATAAGGGATCATGTAATCTATGAATATTGATCATTTTTCTTCTTCTTTTCTAATTTGAATGCTTTATATTTCTTTTTCATGCTTAATTGTTCTGAATGGAACTTCCAATACAATGCTGAATGGTAATGGTTAAAGCAAGCATCATTGTCTTATTCCTGACCCTTGCTCAGGGGGAATGTTTTCAGTCTTTCATCATTTAGTATATGATTACCTATGAGAATTTCATGAATGACCTTTGCCACATTGAAGGAGGTTCTGTAGTTTTAGTAGAATCTCTTTAAAAAGTTTCATAGATTTAAGCTCCCTCAATTTGATATTTTTTGTACTCCAGTTATTCTATTAAACTAAATAATAAAGAACTTTTAAAAAATGTAAAACAATGCCAAGCTTCTCACTATTTTTGGAAGGGGGAAACTGGAATTTTAACTATTTTTCATAGACATCTGTTATTTATGTTAACACATAATGGGTTTATTATTAATTGTAATGGAATTAATGAAAATAGCTTTTAAAGTATCAGATTCAAATTTTAATAAGGTAATTAGAGATTTATAAAACCCACCTACACAAAAGCTCTTTGACTCCCCAATAATGCACAAGACTGTAGAGAGGTCTGAGATAGAAAAGTTTGCTAATAAACATTTTTTAATGTTCAAATAGGATGATAATGAAAGTGATCAAAACCATGTATGAGAGTCTTCAATTTAGAAGCACTGTACTGTATAGTTTTTTTTATTCCTATTTTACAGATAAGAAAAACTAATCTCATCTGCTCTTTCCAAACAAGTAGCCACTATATACATGTGGCTAGGGAGTATTTAGGATGTGGCTATACTGAGTTATGAGAATTTAGTATGAAAAAATTGAACTATCTCACTAATAATTTTATATTGATTACTTGTTGAAATGATATTTTGGATATATTGTGTTAAGTAAAATATGTTATTATAATGTACAGTTATGAGCTTACCAGATTATTTTAAATTATTTTTGTGGCTGGCATTATATTATAAATTGGACTAGTTTCAGCTGGTAAGGATTCAAATTCTGTTTATTTAACCCAAAATTCTGTATTTGATTTAAGACAGCTTAATCAGAGAAGTACTTCTCAACAGCATGATATTTTCAATAAAATCTGTCAGAGAAGCCTACAATTGAAATCATTATAAGCAATATTTGAAAAATGAAAAATTCTCAAGTTAAGAATAAAAATAAATACAAAATGCAATACATCTTTTTAATGTAAGATTTATACTGTATGAAATCAATTAATTGTTGGTTATAATTGAGAGCACTATAGAATGAAAATACAAATGTTGTCACCCCTAGAATAATTTAATTTTCCTTTAAAAAAAGCATTGTATTTTAATTATATAAAAACTAATATAAATAAAATTGTGGATGAAATTGAATAACATGTTTCTTAGAGCAATATCCATTGATATGGAGTATGCAGGAAGGGCAGTGGCATGAAACAGGTTCAAGACCTTGAGAAGCTCTTTCTAAGGGTAGGAGCACGCTTTCTTACAACTCAGTGTCAACTGTTCCACAGCCCTAACTCTAATTCAATCTGATACAAAAGTCCTGACTCTGGTGACTTATTCTCATCAGTTTTGCACCTTTGCCCACCCTTACTACATATCTTTTATTAGCCGAGTCTATGCCCTAACACCCAGAATGACAACACCATGAACTCTGCCCTCCTTGTCATGAATCCCTGATCCAACAAGTGCTAGGACTTCCCAAAGTGAGACCAGTGGATTTAGTGACTACCAAGTTATTAGAAACTTTCCATTTCTAGGACTTTAGGTTGCAATCACGCTCCCCGTTTGCCTTGAGTTTGAAAAGTTGGAGACCTGCACTGCAGGAATAAAAGTCACCTGCTGCTTCAGGCTCACTGAGAGATGACCTAAATGCCTAGCCTGAGAAGTTACTGTTCCTACAGGACTTGTTCTAGGAGACCTGACTTTTTCAGTTGAAAGGGTAGTTACAACTAATCTCCTAAGTTGCTTGAAAGTTTCAAAAACATTAAAAGTAAGAAACAATAATAAACACTTTATAATAAACCTTATTTTTAGAGAAGTTTTAGATTACCAAAAAGTTGCATCAAAAGTATAGATGGGGAAGCGGATGTGGCTCAAGCGACGGAGCTCCCACCTACCACATGGGAGGTCCCTGGTGCCTCCTAAAGAAGACAGCGAGCTGGCAGAATGGGCAGGTGCAGCAAGCTGACATAACAAGATGATGCAACAAGAGATATAAGAAGAAAAACAATGAGAGACACAACCAAGCAGGCAGCAAAGTATCCCGGTGCCTCCTAAAGAAGACAGCGAGTTGATGTGATGGGCAGGCGTGGCAAACTGATGCAACAAGATGACACAACAAGAGACACTGGGAAGAAAAACATAATGATAGATACAACAAATCAGGGAGTGGCGATGGCTCAAGTAATTAGCCGCCTCCCTCTTACATTGGAAGTGCCTCCTAAAGGAACAAGAAAGATGAACTGACACAAGTGCAAAACACCGGGGGGGGGGGGCGGAGAAATTAAAAAAAAAAGTCTCTAAAAAAAAAAAGCCTAGGTGATTCCCATATAACAGCTGCCCCATCCACAGCAACATTTTCTCCTATTTTAAATATCTTTATATCAGTGTGGCACATTCGTTACAATTCATGGACCATTATTGAAGTATTGCTACAAACCAAGGTCTATAGTTTACATTACAGTTTACACTTTGCTCTGTGCAGTTTTATATACTTTAACAAATGCATCATAATATCATGTAACTGTCATTAGTATACAGGACAATTACAATGCCGTAAAAATGCCCTGTGTTCCACTAATTTTTTCCTCTCCTCCTTTTGAACTTCTGGTAACCACTATCTTTATATCAATGTTACAAGTTTTTCCATTACCACATGATAATAACCACAATAACAATAAATCTACTTTGGTTCATGGTTACACCCCTCCCCCCTTATGTTCATTCATTCCTCAATCTTCAGGAGTTTGGGATGATGTCTGCTCTGACCGCTTCAGATTAAGAGGGGACTTAATTATTATGGAACAGATGAATGGAAATGTTTTTGCTTGCAGTAGTATATACTCCTTGTTTATTGGGATGGACTTGTCCATCTTCATCTTTTTGTTAGCTGTCCTGGGCAAGTACAAAATACTGGAAAGTAGGTGCTGGCTGCAACTCTGCCTGGATTCAGCATCAACCAGCATATAAACAGTCCAAAGATTGAAGTCTCTGACACATATATTTAATTAGTATAGTGATAATTATAGATTCAAATAAAAGGGATAGAAGAATCATGAGTAAGAAAATTATAAATGAGTCTAACTTTGTTATATTGGATCACTAGATTATGATACATTCCCATATAGGGCCCACCAAGCGGGTATTGATTTCACGAGGCTATCTGCCTTTCCCTATAGTGTCAAGGCATCCCTAGGGCCCTCAGAAACATTTATATTTGAGGCTTTGTTTACTGTGGCAGTTGGTGTTATCTACCTGAAGCGTGTATAAGTGAAGCCTCAAGAACATCCTCCCAACTCACTTTACAATCTCTTAGCCATAAAAACTCTTTTTTATTTAATGCTTTCCCCTTTTGCTCAAGATGTTATTAACAAATGCATTGCTGCTTGATGCTTGGCAATAATCCTTTAGTGCCAGGGAGGCTTATCCCCAGGACTTATGTACCATTTCTGGGGGAAGATAGTTTGTTGATTTGCTGAGTGTGGCTTAGACAAAGGCCACATTTGAGTATCAAAGAGGTTTTCTGGAATTAACTCTTAGGCATTAATTTTAGTTAAGCTAAATTTCATTTTTTTGTGTGTCTTACATTATTATTATTATTATTATATGTCTATATCATTTATATGTGAACATACATAAACAATAAGTGTATAGTAAAAATTGTGAAATTAAAAAGCAAACATGCATAACATCAGGCAGGGGTTTCATACATCAACCCACCACCCACACCTTGCATCGTTACAAGACATTTGTTACAAATTATGAAAGAATACCGTCAAAAATCTTACTACTAACTATTGTCCTTATCTTACAATTAGTGTATTTTCCCCCAACCTACCCAATCATTATTTTTTAAATTTATTTTTATGACAAGAGTGGTAAACTTACAAAACAATCATGCACATGTGCAGAATTCCCATACAACACCCATCTATCAACACACCACACCATGGTGGCACATTTGTTACAGATTATGAGATAATATCATTAGATTATTATCAGGTCCATAGCATATATTTTGCACACTTTTTCCATACTCCCACATTATCAACATAGTATATCTTTGGCATAGATGCATGAATATTACATTATTACTCTTAACCACAGTCCATAGGTCATTCCAGTTGTATTTTCCCATGTTTCTCCACATTCCCACCAACCTGCAATATTGATGTATATCTACTCTAGCTCACAAATGACACTCTTGCATCTGTACCATTCACCACAATTCTCATCCATCTCTGGGTTTACTGTGTTATTCAGCCTGTAGATTATTCTCTAGATTTCTGTCTGATGAAGCTTCATGCCCCTTCCTCCCATGCCTAGGGCACAGATGGAGCTGCAGGTGAGGGCAGCAATTTATGCTGTATGGGCCCAAGTGACCACAGTTGCTCCAGGAGACTTCAGACTATTTAGTCTGTGCCTGCTGAATGTACCTGCAGTTACCTGGATAAGCTGGTGCAGGGCATGCCAGCTTCCTTCTTGCTAATGGTGGGGTTGAAGCCTAGGCTAAGACTGCAGGCCAATCTGTGTGAAAGAAACCAGTCCTTACCAATATTATGATTTTCAGTCACTCTGACTTCCCTGCATGCAGGGGGTGGAGTCAAAATTATGGCTCCTGGCCTCTTTCTGACTTGGACAGGTTCAAACTTTAGTTGTGCTTAGGGTTATAATTTAGACAGCCAAATTGTCTAATCAGTTGAAATCAAAGGCCAACCATCTCGTCCTCCCCTGTTTGGGGGAAATGGAGCTTCTAACTCCAGCCACAGAATAGCTCCTGAGGTGGTTTATGCCTCCAGAGTTGGATGATCACTGGTCTCTGAGGCATGACCTGTATTTTCTTGGAGAGGCTGGTGCAGGTCCCCCCAGCTTCCTCCCTGCCAGAGGTGGGGCTGGTGCTGATGCTAGAGCTGCAATTCGATCTGGATGGAAAGAAGCAGGACCCTTCCAGCACTGTGATTTTCATTCCCTATGCTTCCCCTTATGCTAGGGGTGGCTTAAATTTCATTTTAACAGGAATAAGGTTCATAAGCTCAAGCATTAAGATCAAGGTGTTCGCATATTGGCCTGTTTTCTTTTATTATGCACTGCCTATGTATTCCAGAGATTTTTGCCATTTTGAAAAAGTCACAGATCTCCCCAAGATGGGAGTTTAATATTCTGTTGGCTACTGTGTGGGCCTCTATCTATTGAAAAAACATACTTATTGCACACATACTCAATACCAGGCCATGTGTTAATCATATTATTTCTATTAATTTTAAAAGTGCATTATTAGAGGGAATTTCACAATGCATACCCTGTACCCACCAGAGTGCCAATAAATATCAATTTATGGCTAACCTTGCTTCATCTACAAACTTGACCATTCCTCTCAATACCAACTTGATTATTTTAAACATTTTAGTGGATATATGCACTCATATCTTTAGAACATATAAGTAGAAATGGGATTGATGAACAACATGATAGTCATATGTTTAGCTTGGTTGATGTTGCCTACTAATTTTTCAAAATAGTGTATCAATTATCTCACACCATCTATGAAGGAGAGTTTGAATTAAAAAAAATTTTTGCCAACATGTAACTAAAAACTTTTAAGTTTAGCCATCTGATAATTAATGATGTTGAACACATTTTTGTATGCTTGATGGACATTCAGATAGCTTATTCTGTGAAGATCCTTTTCAAATAATTTTTCTTTATAATAGATTATAAATATAATCTATATTTAATATAATCTATATTATTTATAATCTATTATAATAGATTATAAAAATAAATATAAATTTATTTTTAGAAATTTTGTGCATATCGTACACAGTAGTACTTTTTCAGGTATATGTTTTGAATTTTTCCCCCTATCTGTGGCTTGCCTTTTCACATTCTTTATGTTGTCTTTAAAAAACAAAAGTTCTTCATTTTTATAAAGTCCAATTCATCATTTCATTTCTTTTGGTGATATAGATCTTTGTGTTCTGTTTAATAAATCCTTGCCTAACCCTGTATTGTGAAGATAGTTAACCATGTTATATTCTATGTTTCATTCTCCTATCTTACAAGTTTTGGTTAGTGGTCCATCTAAATGGACTTCGCATCTGGTGGGATGTAAGGAACAATATTTATTTTTCTATATGAAAATCCAAATAACCCAGCATAATTAATTGAAAAGATCACCCTTTCTTATTGCATTGCAGTGAAAACCTTGCCATAAATCAATTGAGGGAACATAAATGTATCTTTTTCTGAGTTCATCATATCATTCCATTGGTGTGTTTCTCTACCTTTGAAACAATATTACATTGATTTATTTACAGTAGCTTTATAGTAAGTTTTCATATTTGATGATATAATTCAAACTACTTTGTTTACTTCCCCAAGAATGCCTTAACTCTTTTCAGCCCTTTTTTTCATAAAAATTTAAATTCACCTTGGCAATTTCATGAAAACAAAAAACAGCAACTAATACCCTAAGGTACTTTAATTAAAATTATGTTGAATCCACAGGTCAATTTGGGAAGTATTAACATCTTTACAATACTGAGAGTTCTAATCTATTAAAACACGGCATACTTCTCCTCTTCGCACTCTGACAGCATTTAAGTGTTCTTTAATTTCTTCCAACAATGTTTTAAAGTTGTAGATTGTTGAATGTAGGTGGCCTTGCACAATATTGATAGACATATTACTTGGTATTTTGGTAGCTTTATTAGACATTTGATGATTTGGATAATAGATGGATAATTTTTTAAATTTCATTTTCTAATTTTTTTGTTGTCAGTATGTAGAAGAACCACTTTTTACTGTTTTTTGACCTTTGTCCAGTAATCTTTCTAAATTTACTAATTACTAAATTTACAAATTAATTCTAATGTTTCAGTTGTAGTTTTTTTTTGGATATTTCAACAAAAACTATTTAATAATCTGTAAATAATGGGATATGAATTTTTTTTCTTTATTTCTCTATCTGCATCCTCTAATACAATAATAAATATAAGTAGTGGGAGCAGACTTCCAGTTATATACTTCCACTCAGTGGGAAAGCTTTCAATATTCAAATTTACATAAGATATGAATTTTTTTGATTAAAAGTTTGCTGCGAATTTTTAATAATGAGTGGGTATTATATTTTATCAAATGTTTTTTCCTGCAATCTTGAGATGGCCATATTTTCTTCCCTCTTCCTACTCATGTGGTAGATTTTGTTGGTTGATTTTAAATTGTTAAGTCAACCTAACATTTCTTGAATAAAGCACAATTTATGGTGATGTACATACTTTTCTTTATATCACTGTATTTAATTTGCCAATTCATTTTTAAGAATTTTAATATTGATTATGAAATGAATCAGCCTATAAATTCTTTTTCTTGCAAAGTTTTTCTGATTTCAATGTGGCCCAATAAAATATTTTAAATTGTTCTTCCTGTTTCTGTGGATGAGTTTCTGTAAAATTAGTATTATTATGAACTAAGCAAATTGAGCAAACTCACAGCTAGAATCTGGAAGATAATTTTGCAAGTAATAGAAAGGAAGAAGGTTGTCAGCCAATGACCATATGGGCAACATCTGTGGTAATGGGGAAGTGTGTAGTTTTACAGTGGCAGGGCATGACAGTGGTGTAATGATACTTTTACGTTTGGCGGTGCTAGTTTGTCAGGGGAGTGGGGTGGGGAGGGTGGGTTGGACTGTCCATGGAACTGGGGGAGGGTTTGGGAAGGAGCAGGTGAACACTGGGGAGTGGCAGGTACAAGGTTGAAACTATACTGTTGGGAATGCTTTTTTGGCAATATGGCAAGTGAGGGTTGTTGATTTGGGGTATTGGATGTGGGGGGCATTCAGGACAAGGCACACCTGGGGAAGACTTCTAGGGAGTGTGTGAGTGTTCATCTTGCCAGAGTGTGTTATATCAGTGGGTGGAGACTCACATAATGAGCGGCAAGGTGGTGGACTCCCATATTGGGGAGGCCCATTATGTGTTTAAATAGAGGGGCAGAAGTCTCTCGAGAGCATGAGAGGTGCTTAATAGGGAAGGGCAGACAGTGTGACAAGCTCTCAGTGATGTTGCAAGTAACTATGAACTTTTTCCTTCAAAGAGTGAAGCCTGGTGGTTGCTATGTGTCCTGAGTGGAGGAGGAGGGAGGAATAAAATAGGTGGGACATGGGGCATTTTGGAGGAATTAGAAGTGTTCTACATGATCTTGCTATGATGGAATCAGGCCATGTTAAATTGCATCAGGCCATGTTGAATTGCATCAAAATAAAAAATATAAAAGTGTATGGCCCAAAATGTAAACCATAATGTAAACCATTTACTATGGTTGGTAGATATGTTTCAATATTTGTACATCAGTTGTAACAAACATCCCATACACATATAAAATGTTATTAATAAGGGAAGGGGGGAAAGGGGGGGATGTTGGGTATATGGGAGTGTCCTCTGTATTCAGTACAGGACTATTATGTAACCTAAAATTTCTTTGAGGACAAAAAGAAAAAAGAAAAATAAGACCATGGGGAAGTAAATGGAAGACAATGTCACTGTACATATAGGACAACAGATCTTACAGTGATGAAAGAGAAAATGTCCAAAAAAATTTAATATTTTTTCATTATCTTTATTATCTCAAATTTTTATTTTTTCAAAAATTTTTGTATTTTATTTCTTATTTTTAAAACTATCATTATTATTTCATTTTCTTATTAATCATATTTGACTATTTTATTAGCTTATTTCTGAAGAAGTTTTGGATCACAAAAGGGTTACAACTGTGGCAGGGAAGGATCATTGGTGTGGGGTGTCATGGCTGGGGATACATGGGAGGAAGCTCACCTGGGCATACATATAAGGCATGTAAAGGTGTTCAAATGTTCATGAGACATTGTCATGGTGGGTGGAGATTCACACAATAACCAAGGGAATATCAAATTCCCATCTGAGGCAGTTCTGCCACATTTTCTATAGATCAGAAAGAATCCCCAAGTACAGGGGCAATGAAAAGTGAAGGAGGGTGGCCCATTGAAGGGTCCTTAATATTGATGACTGTACATATGAAACTTTACACTTGAAATTGAATTTTTATGGCTAAGAGATTTCAAAGTGAGTAAGGAGGTCATTCCAGAGCTTACACTTATGCACATCTCAGCAGGATCTCATTGACTACCACAGTAAATATTGCCTTAAATAGTGGGACTCCTGAGGGCTCTAGAGACATCCAGACACTTAAGGCAGGGCAGACAATCACAGGAGTTTGGCTCCCTACCAGGGGCCCTACTTTGGAATTTATGACCCCAGTATGACAAGGTTGGACTCAGTTGTGATTTCCCTACACATGGCTCTTCTGTCCTTCTATTTGAAACTATAGATAATACTGGTCTTGATAAGTGCATGTCCAAGAGACTTTGGACTCTCTATGTGCCAGCTAGGCCCTAAATCTCAATGGAATTGCAACACCTATTCTCCAATTCATTTGTATCACCCAGGACAACTAATTTGGAGGTGATGATGGACAACTACCATACCAAGGAACCGAGTGGTCTACAGCTGTAAGCAAGAGTCCCATCCAATGGCCCTATGGGATCACAGACCCTTCTCAATTAGAGGTGGAGTGGAGTTTACCATCCCAGAATCCCCAACGACTGGGGAATGAACTATGGACTAAAGTAGACTTACTGGTATTCTACTATGGACTTATTGTGATTTTTAGCAACAGAAGAAATTATATCATTGATGTGGAGGCAGTGGCCATTGGAGGTTCTGAGGGCAGGGAGAGGGAAAAACAGGTGTAATATAGGGGCTTTTTTTGGACTTGAGAATTGTCCTGAATGACATTGCAGACAGATACAGGCCAATGTAAATCTTGCCATAACCTACAGAATTGGGTGGGAGAGAGTTTAAACTACAATGTAATCTCTAATCCATGCTTAGTGGCAAGGCTCCAAAATGTGTTCATCAATTTCAATGAATTTACCTCACTAATGAAGGATGTTGTTAATGTGGGAAAATGTGGGAGGTGAGAGGAGCAGGGCATATAATTTTTATGTGACATTTGTATAATCGAAGTTTCTTTCAAAATTTTTTTTTATTTTAAAAAATTAAAATTAAATAAAATAAGTAATATTTCTTTTTAAAATGTTTGGAAGAATCACTAGTGAAGACATTTGGTCTGAATTTTATTTGTGAGAATATTATTAATTATGTATTTAATTACTTGAAAAGACATTGACATAGTCACATTATTTTTCCTCAATTTTGTTTAGATATGTTTTTCAATGAATATGTTTATTTTATGTAAGTTGTCAAATTTATTGGCCTAATGTTCTTTACAATTGCAGTGATATCTCCTTTCACATTCCTTATTTGATATTTTTCCATTTTTTTCTCTTTATATTTTCTTGTCTCCACATGTTACTTAATTTCCACCTTTATCTTTCTGTTATTGAATTCAAGTTTAATTCACTGTTGTCAAAACTCGTCTGCTATACCTTAATTCTTTAGAAATTTTGAGCTTTTTATTTATGCCTTGCATATGCAGAGCATATGAAAAAATACATTCAACAATTGCAAAGATTAATGTTCTAAATATGTCTATAAAGTCAAGTTATCAAATCATTTCTACTCTTATTGATTTTTTATTACTTTTTTCATTTCCTGAGAATTAAATGTTCAAATATCCAGCAATGTAAGTGAATTTGTTCATTTCCTTTTTTAGTAGTGTCTCTTTGGCTTTATAGATTTTGAACCTATATTAGAAAGTGCTTACAAATTTACAATTTTTATATCTTATTAGATTTCTTTTGTCATTATGATATATCTCTCTTTATTCTAGAAACATTGCCTGTTGCTGAAGTTTTCTTTGTCTAATAATAGTATAATTGCTAAACCTTTCTTTTGATTTGTATTTGTAGTATATATCTTTCCATAATTTTTAAGACTTTTGGTAATTTTGTGTACCTATATAAAGCATCTCTGTTGTACAGTGAATGGTTACTACTAGGTTTCTGATAAAGAGCATATGGCTGGATTTTGTTTTCTCTTCAGTCTGACAACCTTTAAAATATTTATATTTCTTCTAATTATTGCTTTAATTGTATTTAAATCTACTCTCTTTCTACATTTTTAACCTATTTGCCATGATCTGTTACATTGCTAACTCTCTCTCTTTCTCTCTGTCTCTTTCTACTCTATCTTCAAATTCTTTGGATAAAAGATTTTCAACAAGGCAAAGAAGGCAAAAAAACACATTTATCTGTGAGGGCAAAACAACAATTTCCAAAGCAAAAATAGTTACCATTCACAGCCCACATTTCAATAAAGTACTAGAGCATATGTTCAGTTAAGAAAAGAAAATCACAGTGAATGAATTCAAAGAATATGGAGGATGAAGAGCAACAGTGAACATCAAAATCAGTATTCATTGAGAAAAGAAAATATAAATACCTTGACAGAAACACTATATATACATGATAGCTTCCAAAATTAGATTTACTATGGAAGGAAAATGTCAGGTGATCTTGATGTGAAGCACTATATGACTACTTCTTTAAGAAGTGGTGAAAAAGGGAGAAGAGGCAGAAAACAGAAAGCTGTTTAAGAAAGAAAACAGAATGATAAACATCTTTTCTTCTTTGAGAGGAAGATAAAAAGAGAAACCATCTCTACACATTGATTTAAAAAGTCAAATACATGTATTTAAATATTAAGGGCAACTGCTATATAACATAACAGTAAAATCAGTAAATTCCGTAGAGGTAACCAAATTATACATACGTAAAAAGGTATGAAATTAATATCAAAAACAATATCATTCTTACAACCAGCAAGATGGTGGCAGAGTAAAGAGCTCTGAGAATCAGCTTCTGCTATGGGGCAGGTAGTGATCACCCAAAAGTAACTAGAGCACTTATTTGGGGGCTGCAGGAGACCAGAAATGTATCCTGCAACATCCTTGAAAAAATGGAAGGAGGAGACTACCCATCTGCAGAGAAGATTTGTAAGTAGAGCACTCTATGTCACAGAGGCCAGTGTCCATTCTCCACTGGAGGTACAAGAAGCCTCAGGAGCTGTTCCGCTGCTGGAATTGAAAGCTCCATTTCCCAAAATGGTGGAGGAAGTTGAGCACCAACTTCAGATACTGATTAGTAAGTTCAGCGGGCTAAAGTATAATCCTCAGAAGAGCTAATGTTTGAACCTGTCCAAGTAAGAAAGAGGTCTGTAGCTGCCATATTTACTCTGTGCCTGACATGAGAGCAAGCAGGGCTAACTGAAAATCACAGTGCTGTGTAAGGACCGGCTTTTTCCCATCTATACAAATTGCCGCCCTAGCATAAGCCCCAGGCTCAACTCAGGCAGAGAAGAAGCTGGGGGAAGCTGCACCAGCCTCTCTGGGAAATTACAGGCCATGCAGCAGAGTCCAGTGGTCATCCTACTTTGGCAGCACAAGCGGCCCCAGGAGCTATTCTTTGGCAGGAATTGGAAGCTCCATATCCCAAAAACGGGGGAGGAAGAGATGGCTGGCCACCGATTTCAGCTACTGATTAGTCAATTCAGCTGGCTAAAGTATAACACTAAGAAGAGCTAAAGTTTGAGCCTTTCCAAGTCAGAAGGAGGCTGGTAGCCACCACTGGGACTCAACCCGCAGCATAGGGGGAGGCGGGGCTGACTCAAAATGACAGTGATGGTTGAGATGTTTTTTTTTTTTTAACCCAGGTTGGCCTGCAGCCCTAGCCTAGGCTTCAACCCTTCCTCTAGCAGGGAGGAAGCTGGTGGGCCCTGCACGAGCCTACCCAGGGAACTACATGTACATTTAGTTGGCACAGACTGAATAATCAGAAATCTAACGGGGCACACTGTGGTCATCTTGGACCTGCACTGCATAGATGCTGCCCACATCTACAGCTCCATCCCCACCCCAGGCAGGGAAGAAAGGGACATGAAGCTCCATCAGTCTCTCTGGACAACTACAGTTTAGGCCTGCTTGTCTTGGATTATTCTACATAGCTGTGGCTCTTCCCTACCCCTGGCAAAGAAGAAAGTGGAGAGAAGCTCCATTGGTCCTTGGGGCAATGAAGGGTAGCTTGGGCTCCCACAGCTTATAGCACCAACTATGTCCTTGGCTTCTACTACACAACCAGCAATGAGGAAAGGGCAGGAAGTCCTAAACTAAAGAGAAAAACTAAACCCAGAATAAATACTCTTGTAAGCCAGATGCTAAGACACAAACAACAAATTACAATCCACACCAAGAAACAGGAAGATGTGGCCCAGATAAAGGAACAAGATAAGCCTCCAGATGACATAAAGGAGTTGAGACAACTAATCATAGATGTTCAAACAAATCTACTTAATAAATTCAATGAGATGCCTAAAGAAATTAAGGATATTAAGAAGACATTGGATTAGCACAAAGAAGAATTTGAAAGCATGCATAGAAAAATAGATCTTATGGGAATGAAAGGGGTAATAAATGAAATTAAAAATACACTGGAATCATATAATATGATGTGATGTGAGGAGTCAGAAGAAAGGATTGGGGAGATTGAAGAGATGGCATCTGAATGTGAGCACACAAAAGAACAGATAAAGAAAAGATTGGAAAAACTTGAACAAGGTCTCAGGGAACCAAACAACAGCAAGAGACATGCAAACATATATGTCATGGGTGTCCCAGAAGGAGAAGAAAAGGGAAAAGGGGCAGAAGGAATATTTGAAGATAAATGGTAGAAAATTTCCCAACTCTATTGAAGGACATAGATATCCATGTCCAATAAGCATGATGTAATCCCATCTGAAAAAATATGAATAGACCAACTCAGGGACACATACTAATCAGAATGTCAAATGCCAAAAACAAAGAGAGAATTCTGAAAGCAGCAAGAGAAAAGCAATGCAAAACATACAAGGGATACCCAATAAAATAAAGTGCCTATCTCTCATCAGAAACCATGGAGGCAAGAAGACAGTGGTATGATATATTTAAAATATTACCCTGGAAAAACTTCCAGCCAAGAATCTTATATTTGGCAAGATTTTCTTTAAAAAAATGAAGGCAAGTTTAGAATATTCACAGATAAACAGAAACTGAGAAAATCTGTAACCAAGAGAACTGCTTTGCAGGAAATACTAAAGGGTGTGCTGCAGCCTGAAAAGAAAAGACAGGAGAGAGAGAGGTCTGGAAGAGAGTCTAGAAATGAAGATTATATCCATAAAAGAAACTAAAAGTGTCAAAAGAGTGGTGAAAATAAAATATGACAGATAAAACCCAAATATTCAGGAATAAACTTAACCAACGATGTAAAGCAGTCATACTCAGAAAACTATAACTCATTGTTAAAAGAAATAAAACAAGACCTAAATAATTGGAAGAACATTCCATGCTTATGGGCTGAAAGACTAAATATCATTAAGATGTCAATTCTACTCAAATTGATATACAGATTCAATGCAATCCTGATAAAAACTCCACCAGCATTTTTTAAATAAGTGGAAAACATGATTGTCAAAATTTGGGAAGGGTAAGGGGTCCTGAATAGCCAGAAACATCTTAAAAAGGAAAAGCAAGATTGGAAGACTTTTATCTCCAGACTTTAAGTTGTAGTACCTAGCTACAGTGGTAAAGACAGCAAGGCACTGGCATAAAGACAGACACATAGACCAATGGAACTGAACAGATGTTTAAAAAACAGAGCCTCTGGGTTGAAGAGAAGTAGATTGAGGGATGTAGGAGTGCTGAAAAGTGACCTTCTCTACAAGTAAATTTATCTATTGTAGTTTTTCTGGTGCATCCCTTACAGTTCTATGGAATGTGACAGCCCTTCAAAAATACCTTTGTCTTCCCTCCTTCCAAATGATGGTGACCTTAACCTTGGAGATTTAATTGTAGTGATCAGTCATAATGAATGAGGATCCTGCTTTGATCTCTATAGAAAGTGAATATTTTAAAGGAACAAATGGCAACCATCCTGTGACAGTGTGATATTATTTATGAATTCCAAAAAGGGATATTTATTATGTTTGTAAATTGGTCAGTTCTTCTGGGCACGATATCCCTTGATTGTATTAAAATCAGAGATTTCACTTTTACTTTATTAAATCAAGATTAGTGCTTTGATTTGACAACATCTTTAGGACAACTCAGTTTGAGTTCCCACCACCTTTATGATCTATATAAATGGACAGTCACTCAAGGAGAACACAGAATTAGATACACACAGAGGAATAGAGAGAACACCACAGACACAGAAGAGCAATGAACTTTGATTCTGTGGCCTCACGAAGAGAGATGAGCCTGAAAGTCTACAGCTGACCTTGTGAAGAGAACAGAGCTATTGAGCCTGGAAAGAAACAAGCCCTCCAGCCTACAGATGAGACTGGAAGATATTGGGCCCAAGGAGCATTAAAATGAAGGCTGAACCCTGCAGACATCACTTGCCATCTTGCTTCAACACATGGCAACAGAGTTTACTGAGGAAGTATCTGTGAGATGGACTCTTCAGGGCCTTGTAATTGTAAGCTTCTACCCCAAATAAATACCCTTTATAAAAGCCAACAGATTTCTGATACTTTACATCAGCACCCCTTTTGGCTGACTAACACACATTCTTATAACAAGCTAATTGTGTTTTGATAGGAAAATTGCTTTCTATTCACCTGTATAAAAGAAACTCAAATTTTGGAGACACTAATTAAAGAATAAACATTTTTGAATATGCTAGTAAATTGTATGCTAGGTGAGGAAAAAAATATATGTATAACAACTCTTAGCCCAAATCAAGAATTAGAAAATTCTTAAACGCTCTTTTAAAAGTACTATGAAAAGATGTGTTGAAGACGCATAAATAGTAAAAATGAGGGGGAAAAATGTATCTGAAGAAGACAAGGATGAAATCCAGTTTTCTAGCATAGGTATTAAATGTAAACTGAACAGATGACTATTCCATGGTGTGAATTACGAGCCAATGGCACCAAACCTGTATCCAAAAATAGTATCAATTATAATGGGGGGAAAAACACATGATACAGTAGTGATTTGAGTGTGGATTCAATTATACAATCACATAATGTGTTGAGGGGAAATAGTGATATAAGCTTATAGACCTGATAAAATTATACAAAAATTCTACATGAACATAGATGTTGTTACTGAAATTTCATTACTAATAATTGTTAAGCAATTATGCAATAATGCTTGTAAAACTATGCTTTTTGCGGACATTTATAAATAGGTTCATACTATTTTATAAAACAGGATGTATAAAACTGTTGTGAAAATTGGTTTAAAACTTGCACTACATTCATAAAGCTATTTTAATATGAGTGAAAATTTGAAAAACATTAATTTATAAAAATAAAGAAATTTAAAATGATGATATGTGAATGCAGCAGTTTGAAATTAAACAATAAAATTAAGTGTGTTTGTCATTATAATGATATAAAATATTTACAATATATTTTAAATGGATGGCATGTGAAAATTCATGTATTCAGATATGCATCTTTATTGACTTCTGCTTTGAGTGTCTTATTTACAGATTCCTCAAGAAAGCAGAAAATATCAAAAAAGATATTTATCTGCTTGGCAGCTAAAGCAAGGTAAAGATTCCAGTGAACAGTTTGGTCAGGAAAGAAATAATAACATAAATCAGAGAGGGTATCAGAAAGCCTATTTCAAATGTAAAAAAAAAAAAAAAAAAAAAAAAAAAAAACCTCAATGTTAAAGACAGGGACATAAATAAAATCAATAGTAAAGAAATTTCAAGATGAAATTCAACTAGGACAGTGGGACAGAAGGGACAGAAGAGCTTTGACTGTGTCAACAAATGTAGTAATAAAACAATATTTCTTAGGCATTGACTATAAATGTAGGCTTGTCTTAGTTATGGTAGATAGGACAATAAAAATGTCTGATTTCAACAAACTTTCTCAAAGTGCTAAGATACACTTAACTATTATTTGTTATGGTGGTACAAAAGAGAAGCAGTCAGCACAGATAATGGAGTTTTAAAAGACTATCCAGTGGCATTGATGCTCAAAGTGTAAATCACAAATAAGTAGTCTTATCCAGGTAATTTGGAGGACTGGGGAGTAAGAACTGAGTAGGGAAGGGGAGAAATAAGAGGGGATATGTTTTCCAGATATTTTTCCAGCCAGATAATTAATGGGAAGTACTTAGTACAAGATCTATCACATGGTAAGATCTATTAGTTGTATTATAAGGATTATGAAGTGAGAGGAAAAAGATATGGGATACAAAGAGCTTATGCTCCGCTTAACCAGATATTGACTGATGGAGATATGGCTAGAGGTCAGCCTTTAATAATAATGGTACTGGAACTACAGCTAAAATAAGGGAGAAAATAAAGTGTCTTCTTGATCTGCATTCTATCCAAATTAACCTCCTTAAACAAAGATTGCATCTGGAACAATCACCCCACACAATGTAAATTTACTTCTTGAATGTCCTTACAAAAATCCTCTTTTAATATAATAACTGTAATTAGAAGACATCATAATATTTTTCTAGTCAATGTAAGCCTGATTTTACTTCCAATATAGTAAACAAAAATTGAAATAAAAATTAAAAAAATGAAAAACAAAGAAAAAATAAAAGCACTCATTTTAAATTTTTGGATTTGCAAAAATTACAAGGTTGAAAGTGCTTAATTCCTCTTCCAATCTAAATGTTTTTCTGAGAAATAGAATAATTCATCAAATTAAAATTTATCAAATATCTTTTACATGACAGGATGAGTTCCAATCATGCATTTTTTAAAAATTGAAAATTTCTTGGAATATATGGAGCTTAATTTTTATTTCTGTAAGTATAAAATTTTTAAATAAGAAAAATAGCAGCATTACCAAGAAGTGACATGATACAATCAATTACTAAAATAAACAAAAAATAAACACATGTTCAAATAAATGTTTTAAATGGAAGCAGAATTTGAATATATAGGATCCTGGTGTATATTCATGAAAACACACATATACATATACACATAGAATGTCAAAAGATTAGGCAGAATTTAAAACATCCTAAATAAATGTGAGGAAAAGCTCTTTTTAAAGGGTATATGAAATGGTAAGAACAAAGTCATAACGATCATTGCATTGAGGAATATCAAAAGCTATAATAATAACATGGGAAACATGCAACTACTAAAATAAAGTGTAAATATCCAAATTCAAAATATAGCTAATTAAGCAATAAAGTTTTGTACCTTATGCAAACTTGATGGTTTTTAAAAGAAATCAAGGAACTCAACTAGCATTATATCTGGAAGTCTAAGATAATTGAAACAGAAATAAAAATGAAAACTTACAATTGAAATAATAATAAAAATATTCATGAAAGAAATGGCTTGTCCTTTACAAAAACACAGAATGTCCATCAATTTCCCCCCCCCAAAAAAATAACTCACTCCACTATTGAATAACTTTTCTTATCTGTCAATTGTCTCCCAACTTGATATAGTACAGGTCTCATGGCCACCCTTTGCTTTTTCACTTGATATCACCAGGATTTTGCACTTTCTGTTGCCTCTTCAAAAAACATTTTTCCCTCATTCTTTTATCTCATTTCTATTCTTCTTTTAAATCTCAGCCTAAAAGTCACTTCCGCTTAAAGGCTGTTCCTTTATCCTCCACCAGATGAAGATATACTCCAAGACTGGAAAAATGTCTATCCTACCTGACGTTTTGAATTTTATCATCTTTAGCATTAATTTCATTAAAATGTGTGTTTATATTGTACATCTAAAATCTGCCATTAAGAGAAAATATTTGTTATTATGTACACATGAGTGTGTACAAAATCTAGTGCATAGATGATACTTAATACATGAACTTTGAATATATTGAATTAAAATGCCTCACAAACTGACTCCCATAGAAAAGAGAATCAATATTTAATAAAGAACATGCATAACTAATTTCTAACTTCAAAAACTAATCAGAAAATAATGAAATGAGTAAAATAAGCTATATTTTTTTAACTTTGAATAAAAATTTAACCAGACTTTTATATTTGATTTTAGTTTTAGGATATGTCAAAGATTAAAAGCCACATTAACTGAGAGATCAGTTTAGGCCAAATGCCTATATATCTATCATATGATCATTAATTACATGATCATATACATGTATATATAAAATTTATATTAAAATAATTTTCCAAAGAGCCTTAGTTTTGGTTTTTAACCTTTTTTATATAGATGGGCAATTTGAAGTGTGATTTAGAATTGAGATTGCTATAGGATATGGTACTGCCTCTGCACATAATCATCAAGAATACCTCAAGGAACATCTCAAGAAAACTAATAGTTATTTAAAACATACCATGTTTAGATCATGAAAATGGCAATATAATCTTTAACAAATATAAATAGATTATCATATATTTGGCAAAATTGCTTAATTAAAATATAATATATTGTTATTTGCTGTTATATTTATAATGTTTATCTTGAAATTATTTATGTTATATATTGAAATATCAAAAAAACACATTTTGAAGTTTTATGTGGTATATTTCATTCAAGGAAATATTATTCAGCCATAGATAGATGTGGATGAATAAGACATCCTATAGAGTGAAATACTCCAAGCACAAAAGGACAAATATTGTATGATTTCTCTTGTATGGAATACATAGAATAAGCAAGTTCATAGAGACAAAAACCAGGATTGTGGTTACAGGGGAGGGAGTATGGGGAGTTATTGCTAAACGTGTATGAGTGTTGGTTTGGTTTTAGCTTCAAGGTCTTTCTTAATTTATTTATCTTGTGAATGGAATGTGATAGAGGTTATTTTCCTTTTAAGTACATTCAAGTTTTCTAGCTCTATTTATTCAAATGAGTTTTTTCTTTCCTCATTTAGTTGACTGGATTATTGGTCAAATCAATTGACCATATTCATTTGGGTCAAGATCTGGATTCTCTATGATGTCCCAATGATATATTTTCTATCTTCAGTCAAATATGGTAGGACATTGATTATTGTGATTTTATACCAGATGTTGAAATAATGTACTGTAGTTCCTTTAATTGGTTCTTTTTATTCAATACTGTTTTGACATATATAGATATTTTTAAATTCCTTATAAGTTTTAGAATTAGTTTGTCATTTTATTCAAAAGAGATTGTTATATTTTGGACTGAATTTCATTGACTCTATCAAAGAATATGAAATTGAAATCTTAACAAGGTGGAATCTTCCAATCCATGAACATGGTATATCACTCAATTTAATTAGGATTTCACTAATTTCATAGCTAGGATGTAAAGTTCTTAATGTATAGGTAGTACATCTTTTGATAGACTTATTCCTAAATATTGGTGTTATAAATGATATTATATGTAGAATTGCTTTTATGTCATTTTCCAATTATTTGTTGCTAGTACATGGACCTTGTTAATTGACCTTACATGCTGAAACATTGCTAAATTCATTTACTAATTCAAGAATTTTTAAAGTTTCTGTGGAGTTTTCTACATATAAAATTATTTTGTCTGTGGAAAATGAATTACTTTTCTTTGTTTTCAATCTTCTTATCACTTAGTAAAGAATATAATAAATGCAAAATATACATATACATGAAAAACTAACACTCTAATATATAGTACTCTCTGTTTCTCTTTGTTTCTGCATATTCTAGTTTCCTGGTATAATTTTTCAGCATGAAGAGCTTATTCAGCATTATTTAAGTGCAGTTCTCTGAATATAATTTATCACAGTTTTTTTTCATTAAAAAATGACTTTATTTCACCTCATTTTTAATGGATATTTTTACTGGATGAAGAATTTTAGATCGGCAGTTTTTTTTGTTCTTGTCCCTTTCAGCAATAAGAAGATGTTAGTTCATTGTTTTCACACTGGCAAGTTCTCTGTTTTCCAGTCTCCCTGCTTACTGTACCCCTGGAGACTTTTCTCTTTCCTGATGGCCTGCTTCCAGGCTTTGGAGGAGAGCTACCCTATACTCTGTGTAGATTTCGTGGAACACCTTGGAGGTGTTTCCCTAAACTCTTCTGCCCCATTTTTATGCTTCTGAATCTGAAGTCTTGAAACATATTCAGAGACAGGCGACTTGATTTTGGAACAATAGCTTATCCTGTCCTAGGCTTTGGTCTACTACACTGAGTCCCTTTTGATGACTTATGAGAAAGAGTTGATTTATGGGTGCAGATTCAGTCTATGACAGGGGAGCCTTGGAATTCTAATCTGTCATGAAATCCATATGCAGCCACTAAAATTTCATTGAATTTTTGTCTTGTTTCTTACTACTCCTGTTCATGGCAAAATCTTCCATCAGTAGAAGAAAGTAGTCTTGGGGCATTTCATTCCTATGAAAGGTTTACTGCACTACCTAGTTTATTTCATGTAGGGTTTTTGCATCCTCAGCTATTCAAGAGGTTTTTTTTTTTTTTTTTTTTTGCCCCTTCATGATTTCATACCTCTTATGGTTTGTATTGATTGTTAGGGTGACAGCAATGATTTCTTGTGTCTCTCTTCATTCATCATGAACAAGAGAGACTGTAGAAGGATAGTCAACTGCTGCTGGACATCCAGCATGTTGATCATACTCACACCACTTATCTTGTTGCTAAATCTGGAATTTTATGATTCAAATGTCATTGATTATTTTTGCTTTGTTCTCACTTATGTCTTGAAGATTTCATGCTCAGACAATAGCTTTTAGAACATAAAGTTGTAATCTGTGGAATTGGCTTATATCATGACCCTTGTATGTGTTATTCTGTCTATGTATACTTCCTTAAAACCATTTTAGGATTTCCCTCTGCCCAACAAAGTAAAAAAGTCTTTTCCATCTGTTACACGAACATGATTGTGGCTCCCATCACTTATGGAAGCTTATCTTCATCTATGTCAAACCATCAGCAAAATGATCAGTGGCTATTAAAAAGGGTGTGACAGAACTAACAGCATCCATTGCACCCACACAGAACCAATGCATTTATACCTTGAGAGACAAAGAAATAAGACATGTCTTCAGTGTCTCATTCAAAACAACTGCATTGTTCTCAGAGATTTAGAAAATGCTGAAGACTGGGAATCAATTTTTCAAAAGTTCAAGGTCCCTAAGCAAAAATTCTTTAAGTTCCAAAATAATTTTGCATCTTCTTTAACTGTGTTCTAATTCAAGTTAACTTTTTCAAAACCCAGTTTTCAGTTCATTCTTTATTTTTCTTATAAACCAACTTCTATCAGGAAAACACCCTTTAAAAATTACTATATATTCATAGTTAATAAATTAATTAGTTTACCTTATAACCAGCTTAATCAAAACTACATAATGCCACAAAGCTAAAGAAGAAGATCAAATACAAATAAAACAGCACAAAAATGAATGCCTAATTTATATGACACAAGTTTAGGAAAAAAGTGATACTTGCTATAATGAAGTTCCCATTATAGTGAAGTTGTATTCTGAATTTAAAACAAAAGAAAGAGAAGAAAGGAAAAGGAAACCTTGCATCACTAACGTGAATTAATAGGGTAAAAATTTGAAGTAAAAAATCCTAAAGATAATTCATACCAAAATAATGAATCCTAACATCAGAGAAGAATTGAAATATTTAGGGTCCTAGAAAATAAACTATAATTTTGGGAGAATGAAATTGTAAGATTTCTATATTAATATGAATGAATATCTTAAATAAAAGTTTAAAAAGTTCCTCTCATGGGAAAATGTAGTTATAAAGAAAATGATAAAAAGTGTTCATTGCTGATAAGTTTTAAAACAAGTATTGGGATAGTGCCAGGAATTAATTGCTAAAGTAAAATTTTAATGTCCAAAAACAGGATGTAGCTAAGTTAAGGAAATCAAGAAAAACTCTGAAAAAAAAATCAAGGAAACCAAATCAGCAATATGTATGTGAGAGTGAAGAAAAAGAAAGGAAATCAATGGTAAAAAATCAGAATTAAAGGTAAAATTTATATATTTATGAAATGAGAATCTTGTGGATTAAGAGAACAAAATGCATACCTCAGAAATTATCTTCAAACCAAAAAAAAACCACCACCAACAAAAAACTCACATATGTACAAATTAAAGTTTTCTTATCTCCATGTTCTTTTTCATATCCATTTGTAGTCCTGACCCAGGGACCATCTTCTGGTCCTTCTCCTTCTCTCTCCAGGATTTTGCACTTACTGTTGCTTCTACTATAAACTGTATTTTCCCTCATTCTTCTTTGGTTAAGTCTTGTTATTTATTCAGGTCTGGAATAAAAAATCACTTCCATTAAAAGACTGTTCCCTAACACTTTCCACCATGCAAACATGCAGACAAATCATAGAGTAATCTTTCCTTTTTCATTGCATTGATAGTTTTGACATCTGCTCAGTGGGTCCCTGTCTGTTCAAGGATGCATTTTCCACACTAGAAGGTAAAATCAATAAGGTAAACATCTTGTCCATTTTATTCACTTGAGTATTTAGAACATATAAAAAATATCAAGTTCACTATATTCTTAAATATTTAAGTGATAATTCTCATAAATCGAAGAATATCCACAAAAGGAAAATTATTTAAAACAAAAATACAAAACTAGCTTCTGACTTGGAAAAACAAATAAAAGGGAAAGCATGAATCATGATGACTATAATAAGAGTATCAAATGCTTACAAAGATACTACTTTTGGGCTACCACTTTACATATAACCCCCAATCTTCCAAAATAAATTCAAATCTTCTTCTAAGATTTATTTCATTGATGGATAATTTGAGGCCAATGGATGTTAAATAAAGCTGCTAAATATCAGACCAAGGTGCACATCCATTTTTTGATTCCATCAATAGTGCATGTTCCAGAACATGATTCTCTAGCTTGTACACTTCAGATCCAGATGACTTCAAGGAATGCCTTAAGAAAATTTATATCTATTTTAAATAACTAATATATAACCCATGAAAGCAGCAAGATAGTCTTTAACAAGTATAGGTAGTAATTTTAACATCAGATTAAATTAGTTATCATATAATACTCTATTAATTAATGCAAGAATGATGACAGTTAAAAATAATTGAAATCTTTTATTAAAATTATTTTCTATTAGATAATATCCTAGAATGTATATGAAATTGAAAAAGAAAAAATCTTTTTAAAAATATAGCAATAAAGAAAAGTTAGTGAGGCAAATATTTCTTAAAACACAGACAGGTCAGTGTGAATTTAACTATAAATTAGATGAAGAAATGAGCATATGAAGTTCAAGATTGTGTTTGTTCTTAAGACAAGGCACACAGAAACTTGTGTTTGGAAGAGATTGAAGATTATAACAAACCACTGAAGACAGATAATTGTTTTTAATAAGAAGAGCAGTTTGCTATGACATTGCCTATCTGAACCCAGAGATTTTCCTTTAATCAGTTGTGACTATATGCTATGTCCATCTGGTGGCCCAAAGAATTTCCCTGACAGGACTCCTTGGTTCACTCTGACCCAAATGCAGTGAACAGTGACTTGTTCTAACTCTATTCTCTGGCTTGTATTAGGCTGTATCTATCTACTACCATAAATTCTTTTCACGTAAATAAGGTTCTGCTTTTAAACTCAGTTATATATTTTACCACACATCATCCTTTACACCCTTTATAGACAAATTTCCAGGAATCTCCTCTGAAATCCCTACACTATCTATTGCAGTGGCTATGAAACTACAATGGTCCTACCTCTTTTACTTCAGCAAGTTTATCTTACATTTCAATTTTCAGAAGTTGCATTGATTTCTGTGACAGAATTAAGACATTAAAGACCTGAAAATAATTTGAAAACACTTTGAGCAACAAAAGAAATTACTCTACTAGTCAACCATATGGTCAAGAAAGTTGTCACTCTGTGGAGTCAGAACCTCAGACATTTTGAAAAGAAAAAATTAATAGCCCATTCTTCATGTCATCTCTCTGACCTGCTCAACTCCCAAAGTCAGTCTCTTTAAACTAATGGAAATATCACTGCAAAGACCTGAATAGATTTCTAAATGAATAACCATTTGAAGGGGAAATATTCATTAGTAACTTTAACAAGTGTACACTTGCTTTGAGCAAAGTTGGCCATTGAGTGATCAGCAGGGAATTATAAAAAAATATTGTCTCTCTTTAGAAAAATACCAAGTCCACCATTCAAATAAAGATTTTTAGAGTAGCCCAGACTTAATTCCATAAACTGTTGTAATCAAATCAACCAAAATCTGGAAAACAGCAAACTTTGAGGACCAGAAATGTAGAGCTTGACTACTACACTCTTGGACAATCCTCCTTAGTAGTCATATACTATAGTAGAAAAACTGTGCAAATTCATCCAGATTGATACTCAATTGTGGCTTACCCCCAGAGTTTATCCTTTACACTTTCTTGGGCATACATAAATATTAGATATTTTAGGGGGCTGGGCATTTGGGTGAACTAAGCTATGATAATCCTGTCAAAAGAATTAAAGATTGGGTTTGGTCGAACATGCAGCAGCACTAAAATGGACAAATAACCAGAACCTCCAGAATATTTTGGATATTTCCTCTGTCTATCCAGATCTACTCTCAATTCTTCTCCACTGTTTTCTATGCCCCATGAGACTCACATTTTTCAGTTTCATAAATAGTTTCCATTGCCATATGGCTTGGCCATAGAGAAGTACTGATAAGATATCAGAGATTAGGAGAAAAACAGCTGTGAGTATTCATTTTGCCTGTTTCTTACTTTGGGGTTGCCAGGGGTTGGCTACATCCCTGCACCAACTCCTAGAAATCCTTCAGTGCAGTCTTTATACAACTTGAGTAATTTTTCCATCTTTCAGTAACTATTTCCTCTCCTTTCCCCTTCAGGAACAATGGTATTAATTAATCTCCATGTTGCTGGACCTGGACTACCACATCATTCCCCTTTGGTTTCCTTTAATGTTAATTGCAAATTTGTAAATAGTGTTTAAAAAAAACAACTTTGTTGTACTTGAGTGACACCATCAGAATTAACATTTTTCTAATTCTGTCCTATGTTTAAATCCCTGATATCAAATATTTCACATCCAAACATTAGAGCACTAATCATTTAGGGATCTTGAAAAGAAATAACATCAATCCCTAGATAGTCCTTCTAGCAGTTTGGTGTTATTTAATAATTCCAAAAATAGATATTGGATTATGTTTATAAACTGGTCTGTTCCTCTGGGCATATTAATTGTATTGGATTCAGAGGTTTCACTTTTACTTGATTAAGGCTTTGATTGGACCATGTCAATAGGAATTTGACTACAACTTGCCATGGAGTAAACTACATGACTGAGAAGTTAGATGGAGTTTTAATGTTGGAGTCCCAATAATTAAATACACAGAGAAGCATATATGTGAGGAAAGAGAGAAGGCTCTATTAGACATGGCAGAGGTCCCCGGAAGAGAGATGAGCCTTTCACCTGATAGTTTACAGCTGGCCTTGTGGAGAGAACAGAGCAGCTGAGCCTGGAGAGAAACAAACCCTGGGAGGGAGACAAGACTTATCCCAGCCTACAGCTGATATTAGAAGAAGCTGGGCCCCTGGAGCCTTAAGAAGAAGAGAGAAAGCCAGAATGCTTGCAGACTGATGTCTGCCATCTTGCCCCAACACGTGGCAACAACTTTGATGTTGGAACTAACTTACATTTTATGACCTGGTAACTGTAAGCTTTTACCTCAAATTAATACCCTTTATAAAAGCCAACAGATTTCTGGTATTTTGTATCAGCACCCCTTTGGCTGACTAATACAGTCCCCATGATAATGAAGTACATGGAATATCCATTTAATCTTCTTCTGTAGTCATCCATGGTATCCCCTTATGGATTAATTCACATAAGAAAAATTCCACAAATGAAATAACCTAGTCTACATGCATCCCCACAGTCCTGGGGGTTTAATGTTTTGACCACTACAAGTACTCTGTTTCTTATAAGGCAAATGTGCATTATATCCAAAAACAAACACTGTCATTAAAGTCTGTATATTAGTCTGTACCCTAGAATATTTTCAGGAAAAAACAATAAGATAATCTAATATCTCTTTAATGTTCTCAAAAGTGTTTAGAACTCTCTTAGATTAAAAGTCTAACAAGATCAGTAACAAAATGATATACCATTTTCTTGGCTCAAAATTTACTGATAGGAAGCAAATAACCAACATGGTGGCATAACATGCTCTAGGGTGCTGTTTACCCTCAGAATCTTTGAACAACTAGCAAAATCTGGCAGAGCACTATTCCCCAATATTCCAGAAAAAATTTAAAGGGATGAACTAACTGAGTAAGTGCTAAATCAAGAAAATACAGCTTTTAGAAAAGGTAGAAAAAGCTTACAACATCTTTGCTGGCCCCTTGTCTACCCCCTCTCTTGAGGGACTATCTTGCACTGCCATCATGGATTCCTGGTCTTGTCTGGAAAGAGCAGAGTTAAACTGCTATGTTTATCCTGCATTGGCAGTATACTGGTGCCAATCTATTAGATGACAGCCAGAAAGATTGTACCAGGAAACTCAGTTATGTCTTGCCATCCCCTAACTTGGCCTGCAGACAAAAGCAAATTACAAACTGCTAAAGCACTGTAAAAACAATTAAGTCAGTGCAGATTGGTACAAAGTATAACTTGCTATAAATCATGCAATAGACCAACCAGGGAGGGCTAGAAAGTCCATTTCACAGGAAGTAAAGGGGGCTTTCAAATTCTTGTAAATGGGAAAATTCTAAGGTCATGAGTAAGCACAACCCCAGATCGAGGGAGGTCTTTGAAATGGTGGAGAGGACTCTACACTTCAAATTTGCCTTGGGCAGACCATCTTGACTGAAGGGAAACATAGAACCGATTTGCAAAGACTGTGTGCTTTGCATTGGCCAGTTTGCGTTAACTCCTATCATTCACGAAATCTCTGTCATATCAGTAGATAGATACATACGTAAGAGACAGCTCAAGGACTAAACTTGCTCACTGTTGCTGGGAATGTAAAATGGCACAACCACTTTGAAAAATACTATGGTGGTTCTTCAGAAAACTATGTATAGATTTATCATATCACTGGCAGTCCCACTTCTAGGTATATATCCAAAAGAATTGAAAGCAGGAACTGGAACAGATATTTGCACACTGATTTTATAGTGGCATTATTCAGAATTGCCAAAAGATAGAAGCATCCCAAGTGACCATCAACAGATGAATGGATAAATAAATTGGGGTATATACATACAATGGAATATCATGCAGTTATGGAAAGGAACAAAGTTCTTATAAGTGGGACATCATGTTGAGTAAAATAAATAAAATAAGTAGAATAAAGCAAATTCATAGAATTCTTTTTGAAGTAACTTGATCAGAGTGGTAGCAGAGAATGAGAATTTGTTTGACTGGAACAGAGTTTTTGTTGGGAGTGAAAAAAATTTTAGTAATGGATGGTGGTGATGGACTCCCAACATTGTGAGTGTGGGTCACACTACTGTGTTTTATATTTGAATGTGGTTGGAAGGAGAAAATTAAGATTGTATATATGCTACCAGAATAAAAATTTTATAAAGAACCTTAGGACTTTACAACACAACAGTGAAGCCTAATGTAAACTATGAACTATAGTTAATAACATAATTATGCTAATATTGTTTCATCAATTGTACCAAAGGTACCACACTAAAATAAATTGTTAATAATAGAAAAAACTGGGGGGGGAGGTTATATTTGTAAACTATATTCTGCATGATTTTTCTGTAAACATACATCACCATTAATTATTTTTTTAATTATCCATTTTGGCAGTTTGATGTAATTATGAATTCCAAAAATATAATTGAATCATGCTTGTAAATTGATCTGTTAATCTGGGCATGATTAGGTTAGGATTAGGGCATTAAGCCCTACCCCTTGGTGGGTGGGGAATTGAATATAAAAGGCAAGGCAAAGGAAAGTTGAAGCGGTCTTTTGAGACTTATTGCTCATACAGAATCTGCTGCTGATTATCGTAAACTTACACATACTAAGGCTTCTGGCTTACATCATAAATAGCCCCACTTAACAGTAAAAGAAAGTAAGAGGATTGTTAGACAATGTCCTACTTGTGGGCCCATAAATGCCCCCACTTTCTCTCCAGGAACTAATCCCAGTGGAGAACATCCTAATGAAATTTGGCAAATGGATGTTACACATGTGCCCTCTTTTGGCCGCCTTCAGTATGTGCATGTGACAGTGGATACATATTCTAATTTTATTTGGGCAACTCCTCAAGCTGGTGAAAAGGCCTCATATGTACGTTCTCATTTGTTACATTGTTTTGCTGTAATGGGCCTGCCAGCACAGCTAAAAACTGATAATGGGCCTGCCTATCTTAGTCAATCTTTCAAAAAATTTTGTGGTGACTGGAATATTAAACATGTTACAGGAATTCCACATAACCCTCAAGGACAAGTGATAGTAGAAAAAAGTAATCACTTATTAAAATTAATGTTGCAAAAACAAAAAGGGGGAGATGGAGGAGACTGCTAAAGACAAACTATCTAAAGCATTGCTTACTTTAAATTTTCTTAATAGACAACAAATTTCTAATACACAGCAGCAGAAAGACATTGGGAGGTTAATAAAAAAGGGAATGAAAATGAAAAATGTGGACAACCAACATATTGGAAAAATGAAACCAATAAATGGGAAAAAGGAGAGGTAAAATTTTGGGGCCAAGGTTTTGCTCTTATCATTACAGAAACAGAAGAAGAGCAGTGGTCCTGTCCAGAAGAATCAAGCCTAGAGTTGAAGATGCTGCCAAGACTTAAACTATGGACATGGTGGTTTTACATTGGATTAATTATAGGTAAAGTATTAGATCAAGGTAAGATACCACATCATAATTACACTTATTGGGCATACATAACCAACTCACCTCTTCTAGAGCTGTTGACTTGGAGTGATGAGTCTTAACCAATTTATCTTAATCAATCTCACAACAGACTACTTAATGACAAATGGCATATTTGTCATGGGCTTACAGAGGTTGTGTTGTTTAATGATTCCTATGGAATTGTAAAGGATCGGGCCCTTATAGGGATGCCGAAACCTATTAAAAACACAACCATATCTTGGTTCATTAATAATTCAACCATAATCACTAATGACAGTAATCCTTATTTCTGGAATTCTGGTAATACAGCATTTAATAACAGATCAATAATTTGGAAAAATCAAGGGAGATATATCCTACAAACATGGGTCACTAAACTTAACAAAACTCAAAGTTATTTGTAGAAATTATTTTGGGGAACTGGTCCAATTTTTGAAAGGCAAGGCAGCAAAACTGATATTACTATTTTAAAAAGAAAATCAACTCAATTTCTTACAGTATGTGTACGAGATCCTATAGTTTTATCATTGGAAAAGTAACTTTTGTTGAAAGGAACATTAATTGCTCTTTATTTACATGTCTTAAGAATTCATATTTGCAGGAAAATCAAACTCTTTTTTATAGCAAGAAGAAGAAAAGGTCTATGGTTACTGGTTCAGATGACCAGACATTGGCAGCAGTCTCCAGAATCCCAGTTGCTGTGGCATTTCCTCAACCATTATTTAAAAAGAACTAAAAGACTGATTGGACTTTTAATAGCAGAAATTTTGGGACTGATTGGCATCATAACAGCTGCAGCTGTCACTGGCACAGCCCTGCATCAAGGAGTCCAGAATCAACAATATGTTAAGGACTGGCATAAAAATGCAAGTGAGATGTGGCATAGCCAGTCTCACATTGATATGGAACTGAATAATCGTGTGAATGATCTTGAAACAACTATTATACATTTGGGTAATCAAATTTATAATTTAAGCTTCTTAAGAGCTCTTGAATATAATTGGAATGAAAGTTCTATTTGTATTACTCTTTTGGCTTATAATAATAGTGAACATGATTGGGAGGAAGTGAAAACTCATTTGATTGGATATAAGCATAATGTTTCTATAAATCTTTTAGAATTGCAAAACAAGGCATTGAGCATGTTTCTAATGAATTGAAAGAAACCACTGTTGCAGCCGTTTCATTGGTGTAAACAAAAAACAGTTCAAATATCATTTTGGATCGGATTTGGAATTATTGTTATATGCATTTTAATTGTTTGTATTGTCAAGGCTAGAGTAATAACATATATTCATAGGAAAAATGAAGAGTTAGACCAGATAAATGCATTTATGTTAACAAACTTGGCTATGCAAAACTAATTTTGCATTACTTAGTAGAAAGATTCTACTAATAACCCCTTGATCTTAATACTAAATATCTACACAAAAAATATTCATTTAAGGAACCTGAAGAAGCATAAATATTAATGAAATTGCCTTCCATGTAAGAGCTCAAAAGCTTGACTGGTAGTCAATGATGGGTAAGAGTCTCAGAGGAGGACAACCTAAGACAGGCACAGTCTCAAGAGCCTATGGAAGAAGACAAGTGTGACAGGAGGTCACCTTGTATCTGCTTATATAATGGTTTCTATGAGCTTTAATTAATAAAAAAGGGGAAATGATGGATTTTCAATTAAAGTCCAATACTACTGACAAAATGTCACCTTGGAATGTAGGAAACAAGCCCTCTGGTCTCATGCTAATAGGAGCTGGGTGGGGAAACATCCTAAGCTTGTAAGATTTACAATGTCTGCGAATTTCAGGAAGGAAAAGAGGAACTGAGTCATTAACCTTTAAGACTTGCTCATTTTAGTAAAATGTAAACTGTCAAGTATCTATTGCCTTTGTATATGTACATATATATTTTCTTTGTTCTAAAGCCAAAATAAAAGCCACACCTTAGGAGGTGGCTGGGCTCTTCTCTCCATATCGGACGGAGAGTCCCCTGATCCCAGTTTTTCTTCTCTTTGTCTTATTCTTTCTTTCTCATCCATGGCACTGTTTTCACAGACCCAGTTCTTGAACACCAACAGAAGGGACTTACTTTTTGGCTGGGATGAGCAATTATAATTATCAAGAGGAAATTACAGGACAGAGAATGGTATCTCTGAAATGCTAGGTCACCTCTTCATGTTCCTATGCCTTGTCATAAATGATAATGGAAAACTACAGACCTAACATAATGGAAAGGGCTCTTCAAGAATGAAGATTATGGTCACCCTACCAGGAAAACATTATGACAAACTTAGGTGATTCAAGGAAATATTGAAATATAAATAGAAGAAAATTTTAAATATCAGCCATTTACAGCCAAATTGCTAGTCACAGAAATCAAGATTATAGTAGTTATGAGTATTTTTTCCTTTTTTCTCTTTCCAATTCCTCTATAATTTAACATAAGGTGAATTAACAACTTTTAATTTTATATCTCAGTAGTTAAGTGACAGACAATCAGAGGGGATGGTGTCTCATTTAGAACAAGAGTACCTATTACCCAAGGAAGGGTAAAGTGACATTGGACTTGGTGTGTCCTCTTCTATGGTGAACATTACAGTACTTTGGTTGCACAAGAGACAGTTGCATCATGCTACATGGAAATATAATTTCCTTTGTCTTTATTTGGAAGTTAATTATAGTTAAAAGTGGTATATATGGATATTAAGTTGACAAGACATGCACTGTGCTGGCTTATTCTTTTGTCAAACTGATTCCAGGTTAAAGCACTTATGAAAGATTTGGACAATGGTGGCTAAGTTGTGATCATTTCTGTAGCAATGTCATGGTAGTTGGTTGTAATATCAGAGGTTTATGGACATGACTGCAGGTTCTACCTTGTTCACTTTTTTTCCCAATGCTTTGCATCCAGCTCTTCTTCTGGATATTTACAGCGGCCCATTTCCAGATGCTAAGATGTATATCCTAGTCATTCCCTAGACTTTGCTCTCTTTTGTATCCTGGCTTCACACTGGACAGGCTTGACTACTCATGTCACCTATGTAGTGATTCCTTTGATCCTCCACTCTCTCTTTCAGACCTATACTTCCCCAACTCCTCCCATCATTATGTAAATCTTAATTCCTGTGTTAAATCTCTATATCATAACTGACAGTGACACTGGTTCCTGATTGAGATCTCACTGATAATCGGAATATATATTTTCTTCAATTTTCCTATCTCTTTTCAGTATATTTCACCTAATTTCATTGCTTTTTTTGTCTCTTCTTCATTTAATTCAGGTTTTGTTTGATTTTCTTGGAAAAAAGTAAAGCATAGGAATTAGTAATGCAATATGTGAAATAAGGCAAAAGCACATATAACTCATAGTTCAGTCACTTAGAAGATTTGTGATGTTGGACAGATTATCCAAGACCTATAAATATGATATTTTTATTTTTAAAATGGTAGTAGCAAAAATATAAAACAACTTAAGTTGTTGTAGGTAAGATAATATGGGGGAGAAGAGGTTATATAAATGATTTTTAGTGTATTCTACATCTCCTGGTATATTGAAGATTTATTATGTGCCCAAACCACTAAAAGTTATATTCCTACTCTATTTCTACTTTTGTGATTATGACAAAAACCTATAATCTAAATCCTTCTACTGTGTTCAGGAATAAATTTGTCAAAATATTATCTTTTACCAATGATAAAGAACTTATTTGTTTTCCAAGCCAGATATTATTCAGTCATCATTTATTTATTCAATTCAGGACTTATTAGAATTTCTACATTTCTCATTATTAAATGTGTGTTTCCAGAACTTTGTTTATAGAAACTTTGTATCAAATTATGTTTATATATCTTTGGTTTCCACTTTGGTTAAACTAAATCTTAAAATTCTAAATACGATATTGTTTATTTTGGTTTTGTTTATTATTAAAGTTTATCTTGTTATTGTCTGAAATTAAAGGTGACGATTTCTTATGTTCATATATATGTGTATATATATATATACGGCTTTTAACTATTTTGAAAGATGTAAAAAAGAGTCTTTACATTTTAGAGCTCTAACAATTTCCTGAATGTCACTGACACTATTTACATCATGCTATTTAATTTCTCTTTAGATCATGAAAGCAAGTGAGTGATATGGGAGGGAGGCTTTTGTTTTCTGGAAAGATATTCTCATGTTCTTTTTTTTATATTTGTATGAAAGAACTTGTGAGTTTAGAAAAAAAATCAAGCATAATGTGGGGAATTCCCGTATGTCACCCCTCCACCAACACTTACATTTGTTCTGGACCATTTGTTACAGATTATGAAAGAAAATGATCATACTATTACCACTAACTGGAGCCCACAGCATACACTTGGTATATTTTTTCCAAACATTCCTTGTTTATTAATACCATGTATTAATATTTTACATCTGTTATAGTTCATGAGAGAACACTCTCATATTTGTACCATTAATGATTGTTTCTCTTTCACCGTATGGTTCACTGTGTTATACAGTTGCATACCATGTACATTCTATCCAAAATGTACATTCAGTGGCTCTCACTTTCCTCATAGAATTGTGGTCATTGCCCTAGTAAACGTTTGAACATTTTCCTTAGTCCAAAAGAAAAAATCACATACCCCCCTATTATTGACCCTTAATATTGTTCTAGTACCTTCTTTGACATTGACGTTAGAATACTACAATATTGCTGTTAACTTTAGTCCATAAGTTACATTAAATATGTTTCCCATGCATCACTATATTCTTATCACCTTGTAATAGTGATGTACATTTGTTCCAGTTCATAGAAGATTCTTATATTCATATTATTAATCACAATCATCATCCACTCTGGTTCACTATGTTACTCACTCCCTAGATTATTCTCTAGTTCTCTTTCAATTGACATTTACATCCTTAGACTATGCTTTTCATTCACAATCTCATTTATAAACCAGCTGTGTTAGTTTTATTCATTATAATGTGTTACCTACAACTCTATCCATTTCCACAGAGTTGGAATCAAACTAATTGAAAATTCTACATTTAAGCATCAGTACCCCTTCTCAGTCCTCATCCTAACTCCTAAGAACATATAGTCTAGGTTTTAACTCCATGTGCTTATTCTTCATATTTAGTTGATATTAGTGAGACCATACAATATTTCTCTTTAGTGTCTGGCTTTTTTCACTTAGCATAATGTCCTCAACGTTCATCCATGTTATCATATGTGTCCCTATTTAATTTCTTCTTACAGCAGCATAGTATTCCATCATATATATATATATATGCCACATTTTGTTTATCCAGTAATTAGTTGATGGCCACTTGGGTTGTTTCTATTTTTTGGCAATTGTGAATAACATTGCTATAAACATCAGTTTGCAGATGTCTGTTCGCGTCACAGTTTTCAGTTCTTCTGGATTTATTACTAGTAGAAAGATTGCTGGATCATGGGGCAGTTCCATATTTAACTTCCTAAGGACCTGCCAAACTGTCATCTACAAATGCTGCATCATTCTACATTCCCACCAACAGTGAAGGAGTGCTCCTATTTCTGCACCGCCACTCCAGCACTTTGGTTTTGTTAATTCTATGTTTTGTTTCTTTTTTTCTCAGTTTCATTTATTTCTACACTGATCTTTGTTATTTATTTCATTCCTTCTGCTTGCCTTGGGCATAATATGCTGTTCTTTTAATAGTTCCACCAGCTGTGTGTTAGGTCATTGATTTTAGCTCTTTCTTCTTTTTTAATGTAAGCATTGATGCCTATAAATTTACCTCTCAGTCCTGCTTTTGCTTCATTCCACAGACTCTGAAATGTTGTGTTCTTTTTTTCACACATCTTAAGATTTTTATTGATTTATCTTGCAATTTCTTCTTTAACCCACTGACTACTTAATAGTGTTTTGTTTTTGTGAATTTTCCCCTTTTCCACCTGTTGTTAAGTTCCAGCTTTATTCCATTATGATCAGAGAAAGTGTGTTTTGTATAATTTCCATCTTGTTAAATTTATTGAGATCTGTTTTGTGACCCAACATATGGTGTATCCTGGAGAAAGATCCATTATCACTTGAGAAGAATGTATATCCTGCTGTTTTGGTATGCAATGTTCACTATAAGTCTGTTAAGTTTAGTTCATTTATCATTTTACTCAAGACCTTTGTTTCTTTATTGATTCTTTGCCCAGAAGATTTATCCAATGATGAGTGGTATATTGAATTCTCCAACTATTATTGTAAAGATATCTGTTTCTCTCTTCAGTTTTGCCAGAATTTGCCTCATGTAATTTGGGCCAACATGGTTAGGTGCATATACATTTATGATTGTTCTTGACTCCTGATGAATTGCCCCTTTTATTTGTATATAATGACTCTCCTTGTCTGTAATAATAGCTTTGCCTTTAAGGTCTATTTCTTCTGATATTATTATACTTACTTTAGGCTTGTTTTTTTTTTTTTTTTTTTGTTTTTTTTGTTTTTTTTTTTTTTTTTTTTTGCTTTTTTGGTTACCAGTTGCGTAGAATATATTTTTCCCAGCCTTTCACTTTCAATAGATTTGTATCCTTGGGTATAATGTGAGTCTCTTGTAGACAGCATATAGATGGCTTATATTTTCTCATCCATTAGTGTCTTTTGATGGGGGAGTTTAACCCATTAACCTTCAATGTTATTACTATAAAGGCAGTTCTTACTTCACCCATTTTGATCTTTTGGTTTTATGTCATATCTTGTTTTCAACACTCTTTTTATAATTTTAGTTACTTTTACTGATATACTCTTCATTTGTAGACTCTCTTCCAAGCCTCTCTCTCCTGTCTTTTCTTTTCACTCCCTTTAGTATTTCCTGCAAAGCTGGTATCTTCATTACAAACTCTCTCAGTTCCAATTTATCTAAACTTGCCCTCATTTTTATAAACTGCCTTGCTGTATATAAGATTCTTGGATGGCAGTTTTTCTCTTTCAGTTTCTTAAATATAATACCACTGCCTTCTTGCCTCCATGGTTTCTGATGAGAATCAGTACTTAATCTTATTGTGCATCACTTATATGTGATGAATTGCTTTTCTCATGCTGATTTCAAGATTCACTCTTTATCTTTGGCATTTGACATTCTAAATAGTATGTGTTTCAGAGTAGTCTATTTAGATTTATTCAGATGGGAATACATTGTGTTTCTTGGACATGGATATCTATATCCTTCAATAGGGTTGGGAAATGTTCTACCATTATTTCCTCAAATATTCTCTCTGCCCCTTTTCCCTTCTCTTTTCCTTCTGGTACACTCATAACCTGTATGTTTGCATGTCTCTTGTCATCATTTAGTTCCCTGAGACCCTGCTCCATTTTTTCCATTCTTTTCTTTATCTCTTCTGTTTTATATTCACTTTCAGAGACCTGTTTTCAAGCTCACTGATGTTTTCTTCTGCCTCTTCAAATCTGCTGTTATATGCCTCAAGTGTATTTTTAACTTCATTTATTGTGCCTTTCATTTCCATAAGATCTGCTATTTTTCTATGCATGCTTCAAATTCTTCTTTGTTCTTACTCAGTGTATTTGTGATGTCCTAGATCTCTTTAGACATCTCATTGAATTTATTAAGGAAATTTGTTTGAACACCTATGATTGTCTATATATAATCTGGAGGCTTAGCTTGTTTCTTTGACTGTGCCATATCTTCCTGTTTATTGTTATGGATTGTAAATTTTTTTGGTGTCTTGGCATCTGATATAAGAAATGTATTTATTCTTGGCTCTTTTTCTATCTTTATTCGAGGGTTTTCTATTTGATTGGCTTTGTGCTAGAGTCCCTCTTTGATACTTGGTTCAACTAAATTTGGAAACTTATACTGGCTTGTGTTTAGCCAATCTGATTTTTTTCAGCTCTTTCTCATCTACTTCTTGCCCTTTCTCTCTTCCTTGTTGCTAAATAAGAGTCAAGAATGTTGTTGGTATTATAAGCCATGGAGGTTTAAGCTGCCCACATTGTCCCAGGAATTGATGAATCTTCTTCCACTTTTCTACCTTGCCAGGGGTAAGGATGGAGCTGCAACTGTGTGCAGTAATCCAAGCCATGAAAACCAAGACCATCTATAGTTGGCCAGAGAGACTGATGTGGCTCCACATCCCTTTCTCACTTGTCTGATGTGGGGATGGAGCTGAAGGTGTGGGCAGCAAACTAATCTGTGCAAGTAAAAAACTCATCAGTTGCCCAGGTAGACTGATGAAGCCCTGGCCCCCCCTTCTCCCTTGCCTCTGGTTGGAATGGAGTCTCTGATGTACCCAGAAATCTAGTCTTTGCAGGCCAAAAGTGACTTCAGTTGCCCTGAGAGGGTGAGGGAGCACCTTCCGTCATCCTGCTCTGTCAGTAGTGGGGATGGAGCCACAAATGTGTCTGATAATCTAGTTCATGCAGGTTGAAAGTGGCTGCAGTTTTCCAAAAAGACTGAGGGAATACTGTCCCTCCTCCTGCCCTGTCAGGGATGGGAATGGAGTGAGAGATGTGTCCACCAGTCTAGTTTATGCAGGCCAAAAGTAGTCAGTTAACTAGAGAGACTAAATTCGCTCTGTCTCTCTGGCCCTTTCAGGGGCAGAGATGGAGCCTCAAGAGTGCCCAACACTAGTCCTTGTGAGATGAAAGTGGCTGCAGCTGCTCAGAGAGGCTTAGGAAACATTGCACTCCTACATTGCATCCAGGTGGGGATGGAGCCACAGGTGTCCAACAATTCGGCCCATGCTGCTGAAAGACAATGCAGTTGCCTGGAGAGAATGAGGAAGCACTGTCCCCTTTGCCTTGTCAAGGCAGGGATGGAACCACAAGAGAGTCCAACGATCTAATCCATGTTGGTTGAAAGAGCCTATAGTTGCCTAGAGAGGCTGAGGAAACACCATTCCCCTCCTATCCTATTGGGAGTAGAGATGTATTCACAGGTTTACCCACCAATCTAGTCCATGTAAGTCAAAAGTGACTGCAGTTGCCCAGAGAGGCTGAGGATACACTATCCCACCTCAGGACATAACAGGGCCAGGAATGGAGCCAGAGATGTGTCCAACAATATGGTCTGTGTGGGCCAAAAGCACCTGCAGTTGCCCAGTGTGGCTGGGGATACACCATCACCCTCCTAGCCTATCAGGGTTGGAAGGGAGCCACAGAATTGTCCAAGAATCTGGTCCGTGCAGGCAGAAAGTGCCTGCAGCTGCTTGGAGAGGCTGGGGAAACAAGGCCCCTTCCTGTCCTATGGAGTGGGGGATGGAGCTAAAGATATGTTCAACAATCCTGTCTGTGCAGGCTGAAAGTGCTTGCAGTAACCCAGAGAGGTTGGTGCAGATCTCCCAGCTTCTTGCCTGCCATAGGTGGGGCTGGAGCCCAGGCTAGAGCAGAAATGTGATCTGGGTGGAAAGAAGCTTGTCCCTAACTTCAATGTGATTTTCAATTAGCCCTTCTTCCACTCATGCCAGGGGCAGTGTTAAAATGGAGGCTACTTGCCTCTTTCTGATTTAGACATTAGCTATTCTTAGGATTGGACTTTAGCCTGCTGAATTTACTAATCAGTAGCTGAAATAGGTGTCTGACCATCTCTTCATCCATTTTTGGGAAATGGAGCTTCCAACTCCAGTCAGGGACTAGCTCCCAGGGCAGCTTGAGCTGCTAGTGGGGGATGGGCTCTGGCTTCTCGGCATGGAATGCTCTACTCATGAATCTTCTCTTCAGATGTGCAGTCTTCTCCTTACATTCTTCCAAGTATGTTGCAGGTTGTTGTTCTGGTCTCCTAGGCCCCTCTCTCATCATGTTCTTTTTATGAGTTAATTCATCCTGGTTCTGTTTAATTTGAAAGTGTTACCATAAACAAGGCTATTTCCAATAGAAGGGCCTGTCTGATGCAGCACCACAAAGGAGAAACACGTCTCTCATTGGGCAGTTGATTTATTGCAAGTGCACAAGCAAGGAATCAGAGAAATCTTCCCCAAACCAGTTCAAAGTGAGGATTTGGAATAGGGTTTTTATAGGTAAAAGAGAGGGGTTAGGGAAGAAGAAAAATAAGTAAAAAAAAAACAAAAAAACAAAAAACAAAAAAAGTGATGACATTATATCTTCCAGGTGTCTTTTTTTTTTTTTTTTTAAAGATTTTATTTATTTATTCATTTATCCCCCCCTTGCTGCTTGTGCTCGCTGGGTCAGCTAACCACGCCGTGCTGGCGGGCTTGCCTTCACCAGGAGGCCCCGGGAACCGAACCCGGGGCCTCCCATATGGTAAACGGGAGCCCTACTGATTGAGCCACAGCCGCTTCCCCTTCCAGGTGTCTTGTGAGGAGGGTACATGCAATTTCTCAGGCCTGTGTTGTCTCAAGAACATCAAACTTGTCTTTGGTTTCAGCAGCTAATTAACCACTGTTTAGATATTGTTGTGCAGGTGCAAGGTCTTCATGACTGCCATTTAGGTCTTTCTTGGGGAAAGAGTCACTGATTTACTGAGCCATAGGGTACTCCTGATGCCATTCTGTCTGGTTTTGTTTTGAGATGTTATCTTATTCCTGTAAGCAGAACTGAGAACTGGTTAATGTTCCTCAGGAAACTAAGTACAAAGAGTAAACTAGTAAGGTTGGATTAATAGAAAACCAACTCATTTAGTTTTTGGGAAGGGTATTTGATGATCCAGAGCTTCTTAAATGCAGACATTTTAATAAGTATATTTTCTGGCTATCAAAAAGAGAGGAGAGGTGTGACTTTTATATAGTAGGTTTCCAAAACAAGATTTAAAGGCCTATGATAAGACTAACCTGACTGGGCTATAGGTAGATAAGTAAAATTAAGTTTAGGGTTTTCAGGAGAAATTTTGAGCCATTTTTCTTTTCTACATAGGCATTGATCACATTCACTGCAACTTTACTTGTTTGCGTGAAATGCAATTCTTTGGATTGTGTCACTTAAGGCTTGTTTCACTTACTTATTCCTCAAGGTATAAATGAAAAGTTTCAACAAAGGGGCAACAGATGTAGTGAGCACAGATTCCCTTTTATTGATGTCCACTTCTTCTTTGCCTGAAGGTTTGATATAGATGAAAATGCAGCAGCCGTTAAATGATAAAAATGACAATCATGTGAGAAGAACAGGTGGAAAAAGCTTTTTTTCTTTGTTGAGCAGAAGAGAATCTTAGAATTGTCTTGATAATATATATGTAGGAAAGAATCACACCTATTAGGGTGATAATGAATGTCAACACAGCACAAATAATAACAGTATGCTCTATAAACCTTGTGTCTGAGCATGAGATCTTCAAAATAGGAGCTGCATCACAGCCAAAATGACCAATGGCATTTGAGTAACAGAATTCCAGCTGGAGGCCCATACTAAGTGGTGTGATGATGATCATGAAACCAGAGATCCAGCAGCAGAGGACAAACATGGTACAGATTCTGTTGTTCATGATGGTCATATAATGAAGGGGTTTACAAATGGCCACATAGTGTTCATAGGACATGGCATCCAGGAGTAAATCTCTGTGGCTCCAAAGATTCTGAAGAAAAATATTTGAATGTTGCAGTCATTATAAGTAATGGTATTGTCCCCAGTGAAAAGCTGTCCAGGTATCTAGGAATACAGACTGTTGTGAAGGAGATTTTTAAGAAAGAGAAGTTTCGAAGAGATAAACACATTGGTGTTTTAAGATGAGAAACCATGAAGGTAAGAGTGATAATGGTCAGGTTTCCAGCTACATTCAGCATGTCAGTGAGAAATGAAAAGATAAAAAACAGGACTTGCAGCTGTGGCTCAACTGTAAGCCCCAGCAAGATGAATGTGGCTATTGCTATTTGGTTTCTCATTATTTTCTTTGGTTTTATACACAATCTGCATGCAACAATCAGGGAGAAAGGATCTGAGGTCTCTCAGTGATCAAATACAACCTGAAAAAAACAGATACCAAATTATTCCCTCCTGCTTCTTATTATGCATTCCAGTGACCTCTATACAACTTGGTTACAGAGATCTCCCCTAAGAAGTGATTTGAGTTCCATGTTTCTCTTCTGCCTGCAGGAATCCTAATCATCTCTTTCAAAATGTAGGTTCTCCATTCTGCACTAATCACCCTTTAAAATATGTATTTATTTACATTTGTTCTAATCAAGAACTGGAATCAGTCCAATTCACCTTATAATTATTACCAAATCTTTTCCCCTCTAGTGTTGGATACACACACACACACACACAAATACAATATTTTGATATATGACCAGTTTCTACAATGTAGGTATGTTAGGGACAAGACATCAACTACATTTCTCTTATTTCATTCAGCTTAGCTTAAGTTAGGAGCCACCTAACTAGTATGTTTTCAAGTTCATTACATGTAAATGAAATTTTAAAATATTAAGTACATTATCCCAGCCATTATGCTTTACTTCCTCTAATCTCCCTGCTCTCTATAGTTATTTTCTCCTCACATTTACCTATTATTGGCTGCCCAGCCTACTTAAATCTGGATTCTTTATCCACTAATAAATTGACATTATCCTTGCCCAAGTAATGAAAATCAGGCTTAATGCCAAAGTTACTGGAGACTATATGTATATTTCTGATCTTTCTTGATTCTTTGTTACATGTATCAATATTGAACTAATTTTTGAAACTGTATATGTTTTATTGATTTTCTTTTCCTCCTCATTTCTATTAGAATTCTTCATAAATTCCATTTATTTGCACAGCATAAATATTGGTACTACTCAGTATTCTTCTGTATATTTTCTTCCCACTCTACACTCTCTCCTGTACTTGAGTTTCCTGGTACCAATGACCATAATATAGTACTGTCTACACCACTAGATTTCCTCTGAATTCCAGTCCCATATATCCATGTAAAAACAGGAATTTTTATTTGTATATCCAACAAGAACTCTAAATATAATATGATAATTGAATATGTCATCTCTGCCTCCTCCACTATATGTCTTCTTCAGACCTTGCTTCCCCTCCCTGTTCACATAAATGTGGAAATTATTTCTCCATTTGTTTTACACATTTCAGTAAGTGATATCACTGTACTATCAATTTTTAAATCAGAAACTCTGGATTTCATCCAGAACCCTTTACTTTTCAATTTTGATTTTTGGTTGGTTACAGTTAACTTTTGATTTTATTTCAGCCATATTTTATGAATCATTCCATTCTTTTCATCTGAAACCAGATAATAAATCTCTCACCTGGATTAAAACATGCATATCTTGTCTTAGAACTTTGCAATCAATTTTTCACAATGCATCTAGAATAAGTTTTGATACACCATCCCCAAATCTCCAAGACTAGATCAGGTATGTCTTCTCTGTGCTCCCATATAGCCATATCACATCACTGGACTTACTGCTTATTTATGCCTCTATACTCCCAGCATTGAGATCATGGAGTTCAGGACTCTTTTTTTTTTTTTTTTTTTGCTTACTACAGAATACCAAGAGGAAAATCAACTTCACAAAATATTCTTAACGAGTTTAAGGAATCTTGAAGGAATCTTGAAAGGTAGGATTCATTTAAGAATAAAAGAGTTTAGAGTGGATGTATTCAATGAAACACTATGTTAATTATAATTTCATGTTAAATTTATTTAAATACCATTTTCCTTAGAACTCTAAAAAGTAGAATAGCACAGAAACAGATGAGATTAGTATTTTTCAATTATGAGGAAAGGGTAGAGGCAGAAACCCTGGGATAATACCAGAACCTGATTATTGCATTTCTTAAAATAGGAGATGTATTCAATGCCAAGTTCAAAAACATTTCTCTGAACCTCAGTCAGGTCCTAGTCTCTCAAAACAATATGTAACCCCTTCAATTCATCTGTTGTTATATTCTTTATAAATATCAAATAAATACTTTACATTATTTTAGTTAGTAAAAAAAGTCAAATTATTTTCTTTCATAGCCTTTCTCAAAATATGACCATTTGCTTTTGTTTGTTTCAATTGTAATGTCAGATATTGCTACTTAATATTTCCATGGGCTATCCAAATTTGCTACACATCTCATAGATTTTGGAAGAGAAAGTAAGCATAATTACTTGCATATTATCTGTATTCCAAAGAAGGCAAACTAAATTTTGTAAGGAACACTAAAATACTTACTTTTATAACAAATATTCAGTCTTGAGTTGAAGCTTTCACCACAAAATCCTTAGAGGGCCTCACAATTAAAAAATGATGTGCTAATAGTGACATGGATGTAGTTTATATCCATGCTTCCTCCTGAACCACCCTAACACTCCCAGGCATTCATGGGACTAAAGGGACAGAGAACTGTCTTGATTTCCAGGTCCCTCACCAAGTCAGATGTTATTTTTCATCATAGAAGCTGCCTAACTTTAAAAGTAAGGACATTAAAGGTTGAATAGCTAAATAAAGGAAAGACTAGTTGAACAAGTATGGGAAAGCTAGGAAAATCTCTGTAGTTCTTGAAGAATTTATGATCTGAGTCAACAATCTCCAGGGAGACAGGTTTTATTTTATCACAAGTTTCATATTAAGAATACTGAAGGGATTTAATTTGCTACAGGTGTTCTTGGGTCAACTAAGTAAACAAACGGATCTGTCATTGGTGACCTAGGTTCAACAGTATTGCTTTATTTAACATATAATTAACTATGAAAATTAAACAAATAACAATGGGGCCAATGCTATCAGAAGATACAGTAACAGCTTCCAATAAAGTAAACACAGTATCATTAGTCTTCTAAATTTTTGCCAAAAAAATAGTGCTTTCTTTTAATTTCACGTAATAGATGATTGGGTAACACAGTGTTTCAAATGCTTATTGGTCATTCACCCTTCATTTATGAATTGGCCTGGATGTGAGCTTTGCCCATTTTTAAAAATGGGAGTGTTGCCTATTTTTCATTTTTAAAGACTTACTGTATAAAATATTACAGATAACTTTTTCATAGTAACATGTTTTTAATATATGATATTTTATATGTTTTATTAATATGTATTAAAGTAGGTCTAACTTTATATATGTATAGATATACAACCATAATTTACTCTATGGTTTCTTAATTTGCTTTCATTATCTTAAAGGCTTTACATAAACTCTATCTAATAAGAGTGATTACTCAATATTCCTTTTAGAAAATTTAGGTTTTAACTTATTTTCAGTTATAACTTTGACCATTTGGATTATGCTTTGTTAAAAGATACAAAAATCTAATTGTGCCTCTAAATATTTAGTTAGTTGTTCCAACACCAGTTATTAAAGGCATCACCCTATTCCTCATGACATTAAATGGGATGATTGCCTTCTTTGACTTTTTCTTAATTTATCTGTATCATTTTGCCTTTCACATTTATTTTATTTTATTATTTTTGGTATCTACAAAACTGTTTCTTGCTAATGTTTAAAGAGATATTTTATCTTATTTTGTTTGAAGTTTTGTAGAGTTTGGAAGGCATTCATTATGGTAAGGATTTATCTCTTTGTTTTATTGTTAATAGAGGAAATTAATTTTATTTTTAATTGTACTTTGTCATTTTAAATGGTTATCAAATTGTGGAGTAGAATAAATTTTGCCTATAAATCATCATCTATAACAAGAAGTTGTCCATTTTTTCCTATCTTTATGGATTGTTGATGGCTTCTTTGAGTGCTTTATTCCTGGAAATAGTAAAATATCCCTTCTAGAAATACCTGTCATATGAAGGAATTTGGGTGGAAGATGAGTCAGTTTTTTCTACACTGCCATTTCATTAATCTTTCTCTTTATTTGTGGGTTAAATTTCATCATGACTTTTATTCAAAAGTCTATATGGCAAAGCAGAGTGGTTTAAAATTAGGAATCCTAGATGCTTTTGATGATCATACAAAGAGATGTATGGAGGCCATAAAGGGGGGAAGGATACCAGATCAAACCTTGCTCAAGAGGGGAAGGAGTTTGGATCTGAAGAGGAGGAGAGTTTGGACAATAGCCGATAAAAGATGTAGTATTAGGAATTTTCCTTCTTTCTAATTCAATGAAGTAGTAGGACTATATATCATAAAAAGAAAAGGATCTCGAGGACAGTCTTGATAAAAAATCTATTCTTGGAAAGCAAGCTTTGTTGAGGTGAAAAATATTGCCCTGATAAGAAAGCTGTTGGTTCAGATGAGCAAATTGTTTGTCCGGATAAGCTAATATTCAGGGAATTCCTAGAAAAAATAGTGAGATTAATTATTTGCATATAGCCTTACCTTTCTTGGCAAGAATTTTCTGGAACAAATAGTTGCACTTTATGCATGCAGGACTTAATTCTTAATTCATGAAGGCTTCAGAGTCATTCACAAAAGAAAAAAGAAATACAAAGATTTGGAAAATCAAAAGAAAATATAAGAATATTAAGATTCAGTTCAGGTGGTACAACACACAAATAATTAAGATTTGAATAAGTGGTAATGGCAAAAAATAGAAGAATGCTAAAGCACATGTGCTTTCAGATTGTGAAGTTTTGCTGAGTAAACAGAACTATGGATAAAATTAAAACAAAAAAAATACAGAACAAAATAAAATCTTTGTTAAATTTCACTATAATGGAGACAAATAGAAAATGTTATAAATTTCCAGACAAAAGAGAACCTGGACACATACAGTCAAGGGTCAGAATGCTTTCAATGTGCTCAACAGTGATACCAGAAATATAATACAATTTAGCAATGCCTTTAATATCATGAAGGAATCCATGTAAACTCTAAAAATTAAAGAATTATCTCCCAAAAAATCTTTCATGGGAAGCACTGAAATGTATGCGTCACCAAAATAAAAGATTCAAAGGGTGAAAAAAGGAACCTACTGATAGTAGAAATAGGAGACTCAACTCAGGAAAGAGGCAGGAAGAATTGCTAGGATGATGGTGAGTTGGATGCCCAGGCAAAAGGAACATCTACTGCAATTTGAACAAAAATAGATTATTTTTGGCCAGGAACAGTACTGGGTTCTGTATCTATATCCACCTCTCCCTCTAAAATAAACAAAAATGATTTATGAAAATCAATAAAATCACCACTCTTAAATTGACTCACATGATTATGGCCTGTGGCTAAAACTGAATGATATTGAATAAGTCTATAATGAGATGAATGTATGCTGAACTTCTGTGCTTCTAACCAAAATCTTGGTAATAGCTTATTTATTTTTGTTGTCTGCAATGAAAAAAACATATTTTCACAAAATAGGGGCTCTCTTATATATGTTTACATCCTTGCTTATAAGCAGAACATTTCTGGAAGAACACACAGAAGGATAATGATACTGATTTGACTCTTCGATGGCTGGCATAGCCAGAGGAAAATAGTGAAATGATGAGAAAGAGACTTAATTTACTGTTTGTTGTTTTGTTTTATTTTTTATTTTTTATTTTTGGTTTTATAACACTTGCCTGCAATCCATTTTCAAAAGAGATTAAAATAAAAACCCTTTCAACCTTTCATATGAAAACTGAAATCAACCTTTAAATTCTCCCCAGAAATATATATCAAATTACACATTTTAAATAACTTAATTCCAATGTAAAACTTCATACTAGAGGAAACATGAAAATGAGGATCAGAGAAGGGAGTGTCTATTCAAGAAAATTATCCTGAAAGAGATCATTTCCAGTCTGGCCTTGAAGGTCATTTTGAAGGAATAATTATTGACTTAGGTAAAAAGATGCCTCAAATATCAAATTCATGTGTGACTATTTTATCTGCATGTTTAACACAGGTAGGTGGGAACTGGAGGAAATGTACAATGCTTACCTGAGGCCAATTAGGGATGATCAGATATTAATCATCAAGGACAAAACTCTGCCAATCTGGAAAAAATTTGGCATTTTGTCTGGCAAGCATTTAAAGGTTAAAAAATGAGGATAAAAGATAGTTTAATGATTGGCAAGAGAATAATTGAAAAAGTGGACCACATATTCTTCATTATATAAGAAAAGGAGTAAATCTAGGTGTGAGTTGATTGAAGTAGAAATGAGATGTTTCAATCTTCTGGAACTTCTATTTAAGTCAAAGAAAATATATAGGGAAGCAAGAGTGTAGGAATTCTAATCCAGTCTCAACTTAAGGGGGCATGGGGACTATTCCAACTCCAGTCCACATTGTTATGTAAAATCTGAACATGGGATAAAAATTTTGTGATAGAACACAAAATTACATGACCAATTAATTATAAAGTGATTATAATGACTTATATGAGCAATGTATATTATACTGATTTAAGAAATCACATAAGCAATGTAAATTATAATTAAAAGCAAGCCATATATCTGTTATTTTATATAAATATAATCAGAATATTAGTTAACTTCATGTGTTTCAGTTGGAGAGAAGTGCTAGAACCAAAAAAAGTGAGGCCCAGAGCCAGAGTTAGATGAATCTAAATTTTATTTCATTTCATGTGTAAAATATTTGGGGTGTAATTCATATTTTATTGTAATCCTTCATAATATTATTTTCTTTCATTCACTCTTACTCTGACAATATTTTCACCTCCCACAGCTTCATTCTTGACTTTTTCTTTCCTTCAATTCCCAGGTTCCATTCACCTTTTTGGTTTTTCAAATTTGGTATCATTACCTTGGAACTAACAATTTATTCCATAGGGTAACAAAGACAGAAAAGCATAATAGAAAAGCTATAATTTTCTTTATCAGATGTTCATAAATATTGCTCTGTCACATAGATTTTGCTAAGTGTTGATTAATGTAGGTCCTTAATTAAAAGAGGAATTAAGCATCATATTCAAGATGCCTGGTTAAATTTTAACTTTAATTATAACATTTAATTTTAATATAATAAGTCCCAAATTATTGCATAAAACATACTTATACATACAAGTAATTCATTGTTTCTATTTCCTAAATCTGGTGAACCAAATTATATAATGATCGTTCATTAGTGGAATAGCTGTGTGACTTTTCTGGAAGTGGAATAGGTAGGACTGAGCATGAGAAGAGAAGAGTGTAGGAGTTGATTTGTAGTTCACCATTTACTAGATACATGAAATGGGGCCAGAAAAGTAAACACCCACATGATTAATGACCCTACCCTTTTAAAAATGTGTTCATCACACATGATATACAGATTTTCTGTAAGACTGAGGAGTAATGAATTTACTATGCTCTATATACTGTAACTGTTAAATAATACCAAGTGACCATTTATCTTTCTTACAAAATGAAATTGATTTAACAGAGAACCAGCAATATGACGTCAGAGTAAAAAGCTCTGAGAATCAGCTCCTGCTACGGGGCAGTTGGTAATCACCCACAACTAACTAGAGCACTTATTTGGGGGTTGCAGGAGACCAGAAGTGTATCCTGCAACATCCTTGAAAGAATGGAAGGAGGAGACTGCCCATCTGCAGAGAAGATTCATAAGTAGAGCCCTCCATGCCACAGAGGCCTGTGCTCATTCTCCCTTGGAGGCACAAGCTGCCTCAGGAGCTGTTTTGTGGCTGGAATTGAAAGCTCCACTTGCAAAAACAGGGGAGGAAGAGATGGTTGGGCACCGATTTCTGCTACTGGTTAGTCAATTTGGCTGGCTAAAGTATAACCCTAAGAACAGCTAAAGTTTGAGCCTTTCCAAGTCAGAAAGAGGCCATTAGCTGCCATTTTGACTCCACTCCCAGCATGAGGGAAACTGGGCTGACTGAAAATCACAGTGATGGTAGAGACCAGTTTCTTTCATGCAGATTGGCCTGCAGTCCTAGCCTAGGCTTCAACCCTACCTCTAGTAGGAAGGAAGATGACAGGCCATGCACCACCCTATGCACATAAATTCAGTTATATTTAGCTGCACAGACTGAATAATTCAAATCTACCAGAGGAACTGTGGTTATCTTAGACCTGCACTGCATAGATTGCTGCCCTCACCTGTAGCTACATCCCTGCCCCAACCAGGGGAGAAAGGGATGAGAAGCTTCATCAGTCTCTCTGGGCAACTATAGTCTAGGCCTGCATGACTGGATTATTCCACACAGCTGTGGCTCTGTCCCTACCCCTGACAAAAAAGAAAGTGGGGAGAAGCTTCATTGGTCCTTGGGGCAATCAGGGTAGCTTGAGCCTCCACAGCTTATGCACCAACTACATCCTTGGCTCCCACTACATAACCAGCAAGGGAGAAAGGGCAGGAAGCCCTAAACTAAAGAGAAAAACTGCACCCAGAATAAATAATCTAGTAAGCCAGATGCCAAGACACCAACAAAAAATTACAATCCACACCAAGAAACAGAAAGATATGGCCCAGTTAAAGGAACAAGATAAGCCTCCAGATGACATAAAGGAGTGGAGACAACTAAACATAGATATTCAAACAAATCTTCTTATAAATTCAATGAGATGGCTAAAGAAATTAAGGATATTAAGAAGACATTGGATGAGCACAAAGAAGAATTTGAAAGCATACATAGAAAAAAAGAAGATCTTATGGGAATGAAAGGTGCAATAAATGAAATAAAAAATACACTGGAATCATATATTAGCAGATTTGAGGAGGCAGAAGAAAGGATTGGTGAGCTTGGAGAAATGGCTTCTGAAAGTAAACATACAAAAGAACAGATGAAGAAAAGATTGAAAAAACTTTAACAAGGTCTCAGGGAACTAAAGAATAGCAAGAGACATGAAAACATACATGTCATGGGTGTCCCAGAAAGAGAAGAGAAGGGAAAGGGACAGAAAAAATATTTGGAGAAATAATGGTAGAAAATTTCCCAACCCTATTGAAGGGCATAGATATCCATGTCCAAGAATCACGACATACTCCCAACTGAAAAAATCTGAATAGACCAATTCCAAGACACATACTAATCAGAATGTCAAATGCCAAAGACAAAGATAGAAATCTGAGAGCAGCAAGAGAAAAGCAATGCATAAAATGTAAGGGATACCCTATAAGATTAAATGCTGATCTCTCATAAGAAACCATGGAAGCAAGAAAACAGTCGTATGATATATTTAAGATACTGCAAGAGAAAAACGTCCAGCCAAGAATCATATATCTGACAAGATTGTCTTTCAAAATGAAAGCGAGTTTAGACTATTCACAGATAAACAGACACTGAGAGAGTTTGTAACCAAGAGACCTGCTTTGCAAAAAATACTAAAGGGTGTGCTATAACTTGAAAAGAAAAAACAGGAGAGAGAGGTCTGGAAGAGAGTCTAGAAATGAAGATTATATCAATAAAAGTAATTAAAAGTGTCAAAAGAGTGGTGAAAATAAAATGACAGATAAAACCCAAATATTCAGGAATAAACTTAACCAATTATGTAAAGCACTCATACTCAGAAAACTAAAACTCTTTGTTAAAAGAAATCAAAAAAGACCTAAATATTGGAAAAATATTCCATGCTCATGGATTGAAAGACTAAATATCATTAAGATGTTAATTCTACTCAAATTGATATACAGATTCAATGCAATTGGGATAAAAACTCCACTAGCATTTTTTTAAATAAATGGAAAACATGATTGTCAAATTTATATGGAAGGGTAAGGGGTCCTGAATAGCCAGAAACATCTTAAAAATGAAAAGTGAAGTTGGAGGACTCTCATCTCTGGACTTTAAGTTGTATTACTTATCTACAGTGGTAAAAACAGCATGGCACTGGCATAAAGACAGACACATAGACAAATGGAACTGAACTGATGGTTAAAAACAGATGCTCACATCTATCATGAAGTGATTTTTGACTAGTCTTTCAAACCCCCACAGCAAAAGCAGTACAGTCCATTCAACAAAATGTGCTGAGAAAATTGGATATACATAGAAAAAGAAGGAAAGAGGACCCTGTATTAGTCCGTCAAATGGGTATTAATGAAAAATACCAGAAATTGGTTGGTCTCTTTAAAGGGTATTTATATGGGGTAAAAGTCCACAGTTACAAGGCCATAAAGCATAAGTTTCTTCCCTCACCAAAGTCCATTGCCACATGTTGGAGCAAGACAGCTGCAATGTTTGCCAGGGTTCAGGATTCTTGGGTTCCTCTCTTCCTGGGATTGTGTTTCTGTCTGGGCTTAGCTCCTCTGTTTCCTCCATAAGGTCATCTGTAGACTATGCAGCTATCTAGGCTTTGTTTCTCTCCACAAGGCCAACTGTGAACTCTCAGGCGAATGGCTCATCTCTATCCTGGGGCCTTCTGTCCTTCCTCACAACCAAGCTCTCTTACTTCCCAGGGCTCCAGCTCAAGACTCCAACATCAAAACTTCAACTCAGAACTGCTCCCTCTGTCCTTTGCCATGCATTTTATATTTTATTCCCCACCCACCAAGGGGTGGGTCTCAATGCTGGACTGAAGGGGCCCAGTTAATGCCCTAATCATAACTTAATCATGCCCAGATTAGCAGACCAGTTTACAAGCATTATCCAATATATATTTTTGGAATTCATAATTACATCAAATTTCCTAACAGCTACAGACCCCTATACAAAAATTAACTCAAAATAAATCAAATACCTAAATATAAAAGCAAGAACCATAAAGCTTCTAGAGGAAAATGTGGAAAATATTTTCAAGACCTGGTGGTAAGTGGTGGATTCTTAAAGGAAATAAGAGGAGGACTGAGATGTACTACTGATATTTAATGTATGTAGAAGGTTTTAAATAGCTTTATTGTAAAAGTGTGGAAATGTACAGAGTTGATGGTAACACATTATAGTGAGTAACAGCTGGTTTATAAATGGGGATGTGGCTGAAAATGTTAGTCTAGGGATGTAAATGCCAATTGACAGAAAGCTAGAGGATAATCTAGGGACTGAATTGCACAGTAAACCCAGAGGTGGATGAGAATAGTGGTTGATGGTACAAATGCAAAGGTGTCCTTTGTGAGCTAGAGCAGGTGTACATCAGTATTGCAGGGTGGTGGGAATGTGCAGAAGCATGGGAAAAATACAACTGCTGTGATCTATGGAGTGTGGTTAACATTAATAATGCAATATTCTTGCATCTATGCCAAAGATGTACTGTGTTGATAGTGGGGGAGTATGGAAAATGTGTGCCAAATTTATGCTGGGGAACTGGCAATAATCAGATGATATTGTCTTATAATCTGTAACAAATGTTCCACCACGGTGTGGTGTGTTGCTAGATGAGTGTTTTTTTGGGAATTCTGCACATGTGCATGATTGTTTTGTAAGTTTACAACATCTTTCATGAAAATATATTTAAAATAATAAGGTTGGTTGGGGAAAAATACACTAAATGTAAGATAAGAATTATAATTAGTAGTAAGATTTTGACAATATTCTTTCATAATTTGAACAAATGTCTCAAGACAATGCAAGGTATTGGTTGAGGGTTGATGTATGGTACACCTGTATGATGTGATGAATGTTTGCTTTGTAAGTTCACAACTTTTATTATACATTTATTGTTTATATATGTTAATGTATAAATGATATAAATATAATAATAATAATAGCGTGGGTTGGGGGAAAATACTTTGATTAGTAGTAATATTTTGAAGATCCTCTTTAATCATTAGTTAAAAGTGTTTCACAACCATGCAAGGTATTGATGGTAGGGTGAGGTATGAGAGCCCTGGATGATATTATGTATGTTTGTTTTGTAAATTCACAACTATTACTATACAATTATTGTTTATGTATGTTCATGTATGAGTGATATATTTCAATAAATTAAAAAAATGATTTAACAGAAAAGTTAGCTCTTGATTCAAGACCCATATTTTATATTAAAAAATAAAATTTTATCCCCAAATTTGAAACTATTTTAATACTTCCGTCTTTCAGTAGGTACATTCTCTCCTTTCATTCCTCCATTATCATTATTTATCTTAGGAGATTATGAGCATTAAAAAGAGACATTGTGGCAATCATTGTTAGAGAAATATTACTGGAGACTACATTAGAGACAACAAATGCTGGTTTACCATCTTTACTTTCCATTTAAGAAAATTTATTTTCAAGAATATATTTGATCATAATTTCCACAAAGTTTATTTTCTTGTTCCAGGAGTAGTGCCTATTATTTTTAATTCATCTCTTTTTAAAAATATATTTCTCTAATTCTCCTTGCACTTATGCCATTCCTTTACTGAATTTAGTGATAATCACTTTAATTTTTAAAACTTATTTTTCATCATCTTATATTTTGAAGAACTCATGTTACTTTTTTTTCCTTTAGTAGGTACCAGGGATTGAATCCTGGACCTCCTATATGGGAAGGAGGTGTTCATCCACTGAGCTACATCCGTTTCCCAATGAGAGAGTTGGTTTTTTCATTTGTTTGTTTTTTTTTGTTTATAGGCGGTAATGTGGATTGAACCCAGGACCCCACACATGGGAAGTAGGCATGCAACCACTTAAGCTAAATCTGCTCCCATTATATTACTTTTGATTTATCATATGGATTTTTGGTATTCCAGCATATTTCATTATAACTTCTATGACCTTTGAAGCAGAAGCTGTCTTTGTAACATACAGTGAAACCATTCAATCTTATTGCTGTCTCCTGAAATTTTCACCTGTTTCTATAATGCTAATTTTTCTGGTGCTCTAGCACTTTGAATTTTCCCTTTTCTTATTATATAATATTTTAATCATCATTGAATTTGCTTTTATTTGCTTTTTAAATCATCTTTTCATTTTGTGAGGGGTGATGAGTATTCTTTTTTGTTTTCATTCTTTCTCTCCTTTTTCTTCAAAATGTTTTTATCTTTATAAGACTTTGAATTAACATTTGCAATTATCATATTTAGCCTACATTTATTCAGAGGTACCTGTTTAAATATTTCATTATGGTATATGGAGCTGTTTGGCAGTTGAGGTAATTATGAATTCCAAAAATAGATAGAGTCATGCTTGTAAACTGATCTGTTAATCTGGGCATGAATAAGTTATGATGAGGGCATTGACTGAGTCACATCAGTAGGGCTTTGAGCCCCACCCCTTGATGGGTGGGGGAATCAAAGGTAAAAGACACAGCAAAGGACAGTGTTGAAGCAGTTTTTTATGTCAGAGTTCTGGAGAGGAAGGAGAGAAGGCCCCAGGATAGAGTCAAGCTGTTCCCTGAGAGCTCACAGCTGGCCTTGTGGAAAGAAGCAAAGCCTAGAGAACCTCATAGCCTACAGCTGACTTTGGGGAGGAAGCAGAGGAGCTAAGCCCTGAGGGAAATGCAGGCCCGGGAAGAGAGGAACCCAAGAAGCCTGAACCCTGGCAAATGTCACAGCTGTCTTGCTCCAACATGTGGCAATGGACTTCGGTGAGTGAAGGAACTTATGCTTTATGGCCAGGTAACTGTGGACTTCTACCCCAAGTAAATACCCCTTATAAAGACCAACCAATTTCTGGTATTTTGCATTAGTACCCCTTTGGCTGACTAATACAGAGTTTGGTACTGAGGAGTGGGGAAGTGTTTTTGCAATTACCAAAATGTTGAAAGGTTTTATAAATGGATATGGGGTATTTTTTGGAGGCATTTTGAAATGCTTGATGGAAAAGGCCTAGATCACATTGAAGAAACTGTTGATAGCAATATAGATGCTAAAGAGACTTTTTATGATGCCTTAGAGGTAAATGATGAAACTATTATTGGAAACTGGAGGAAAGGCGATCCATGTTTTAAAGTTGCAGAGAACTTAGCAAGATTAACCCCCAGTATTATATGGAAGACAGAATTTGAAAATGGCTAACCAGAGCATTTAGCTGAAGAACTTTCCAAGGTAAACTCGGAGAATGTGGTTTGGCTTCTCCTTGCAGCTTATAGCGAAATACACTAAGGACTGAACTTTTGGGCACAAAGAAACAGAAACTGGTTCCAGAACTCTCACATTTCTGGAAATCAAGTTCCCAGATGAAAGTGCCCCATTTGAAGACTTAGATAAACTTGGAACTTGTAAATCAGAATTGAAGATGCAGTTATCACAGAAAGACATGTGGAAAGTCTTACTGTCTGATGGCTTGGACCCCTGTTTCCTGCATGCTAAACCAACAAAGTTTTTGAGAGAGCTGTATGAACAAAACCACTGTTAACTTGGACAAAAGAGGACATGGAAAGGAAAGATTGAAGGAGAAACAGCTTTAAGAAGAAACCCATGGAAGCTGAGATCTGGAATTAAGACATCACCTTGGGCCAAGAGAGGATTCCAACCCATGTGTACAGAAAGGGTGAGTTTCTCCCAGCAGTTGAAGAGGGTGGATGTTCCCACCCAATGTTCAGGAAGAGTTTTGCTGACCCAGAGTACAGGGAGAGTGGTGCACATTCCTCAAAGATTAGGGTGGTTAAGGTCAGCACCCAATAAGTCTGAGAGGGATGCTCCTGTCCCCCATGGATTAGAGAAGAACAGGAGGTCAACCCATTGCTCTAAGGAGGTTGAACCTGTATGCCAAATGTTAGGGAAGGCCAGTGGTCAACTCGTTGCTCTGAGAGGGTTGAACCTGTATGCCAAAGGTTAGGGGGGAATGTTGTCTTCACCTCACTGTAATAGGGGCTCTGAGACTCTAACCCAAAGATTGGGTAAGGTGTGGCAATCACCCCTACACTCTTGGAGGGTAAGGTCAGGAGCTTGGTTGACAACCACATGCTTGATGAGGGTGGAACCAAGAAAATGTCCCTTGGGCAAGCCTGTGGAAAGGTGGCCCCGAGGAGAAGAAACCGTCCTGTTAAGAATGACTCTCAGACTTTGAAATCGAATGGAGGATGCTCTGCAGGTTTTCTGAACTGTAGAGGATCCATGACTCATGTTTAATATCCCAATATCTCTTTATGATAATGAAAATGTTTATCCTTTGTCTTTCTACTTGTTTACTGAACGCAGTTAAATGGTTTTGGAAGTTTCAGAGGTCTATAGCAGACTGGACTTTGCCCCAAGACAAACTGTATTTCTTTATACTACCTAAGATATGATTTTGTAGTTGAATTGTTACTGATTTAAGGTTTTTTTTGAATATTGTAATGTTTTTTTGGAATTCAGAGGGTAGTCATTTGGCAGTTTGATGTAATTATGAATTCCAAAAATAGATATTGAAACATGCTTGTAAACTGATCTATTAGTCTGGGCATGATTAAGTTATGATTAGGGCATTGACTGGGCCACATCTGTAGGGTGTTGAGCCCCACCCCTTGGTGGATGGGGGAATCAAAGAAAAAAGACATGGCAAAGGACAGTGTCAAAGCAGTTTTTGATGTTGGAGTTCTGGTGAGGAAGGAGAGAAGGCCCCGGGATAGATTCCAGCCATTCCCTGAGAGTTCACAGCTGGCCATTTGGAGAGAAGCAAAGCCTAGAGAACCTTATAGTCTACAGAGTCCAGAAAAATGTCCAAATTGGGTTATCTTGAATGCAATGCTTTCATTCTGAATACTGGCTGCCAGTGATCTTTGGCTTCTCTGCCACAAGGGAAGGCACGTGGTGGTGTCTGGTGGTCTCTGCCTTGTTTTCCTGGTTTCATTGATTGCAACTTCTTGCTTCAGTGGCCTTCTCTCTCTGTGTTCATTCCATTTATAAATAACTCCAGTAAGAAGATTAAGATCCATTCTGATTGAGGAGAGTCACACCTTAATTGAAGTAGCCTCCTCAAAAGGTCCTACTTACAATGGGTTTATACCCACAGGAATGGAATAGATTTTAGAAATGTGTTTTTCTGGAGTTCATACAGTTTCACATCACTACAACAACCAATATGGTTTAATGAGGAAATGTTTATTGCAAGTTGTATTCATTTAGTGTACCTCAGGCTAGGGTCTACTCAATCACTGTATTTCAGGAGCCATTCCATTTAAATAATTTTTTAAAAAATTCTCCTCATCACTACCTATACATATTTTCTCCAATGTCCATGAAGATCCTATTTGTGTTCTTTACCCCTTTCTCTTTCTTTAATTACTCAGACCACTAAAATATGACTGCTTTGTCTACTATTCTACCACAACTGATCTTGAACAGTTCAATTTCACCTTTCATGCCAAAACTAAAAAAAACCTAGACTTCTCCCATGCCTTTTTATGCCCTATTCTCAGGTCTGGATAATGGACAATCTTTTTAGATTCTGCAGTCTAAATATGTTATGAATAACTCCATCTTTAATATTCCATGTGCTTCTACCTTGCTTCTGATCACTTTGATCTCATACTTGGAATGCAATTTTCATGCTCTAACTAGACTCCTTATCTTTGTTTTGGGTCTTTTTATTAATCCATTTTCCTCACTGAATCTAGAGTAAGTTCTGATATAAAATTTCAATTCTTCAAAGACGGTGCTATGTACACCTCCAATGTGCAGCTACATCCATCATCCCTATCTTAGAGCGACACTGTATTGCATCTTTATTGCTCTGACTTCCTCTGTTAGATAAATTACTGATGTTCTTGAGATAAACAACTATCTTGTTCTCAATAATATACTCAGGTATTAAGACATTTCTTGGAATATAATTGTTTCTAATTATACTAATAAAAAGTAATAAATGCTTATGGACCATCATCAGTATATCTGTTTCCTGATGTATCAAGTTTATAAAAAAAAAAATTTACACATGCATTTTATAAAGTAGGCATTGCATTCATTATGAAAGATATTATCTTCAATACAGGAGTTTATATCATGCCCCCATGATCCTTCAGTGCAACAATTTCTGAGCAAAAGGACATAGTCACTCAGACTGGGTGTTTCAGTTTCCAGCCTGCTGAAACAAATACTGTGCAATGGGTTGGCTTAAACAATGGGAACGTATTGGCCCATGGTTTTGAGGCTAGAAGAAGTCCAAAATCAAGGTGTCATTTAGGAGATGCTTTCTCCCAGGAGACTGTGACATTATGAAGAAGACTGCCAGCCCTCCTTTGTCCATGGCTTTTCTGTCACACTGCAGTGCACATGGCAGCCTCTCCTGGCTTCTCCCTTCCCTTCCAGGTTCTGTTGACTTCTATCTTCTTGCTGCTTCCTGTGGCTTTCTCTCTCTCTGTGACCTTCCCTATAATGCCTTCAGTAATAGGAGTAAGACCCATACTGATTCAGCTGGGCCACAGCTTAACACGAATAACACTCATCAAGGATCCTGTTACACGAGTTCACACCCACATAAGTGGATTAAGTTTAAAACATGTTTTTCTAGGGTACATAGCTCCAAACCACCACAATGGACATTTCATCAGCTCTATTCATCAGAACTTCACAGGCCTTTTTACTTCAATTATTTCAAATATAGACTATACAAATAATTTAGTAAAAAAACAAGTATTAGGTAATGACATCTTTAAAAAGTTCTAGATATAAACAAATGATAATTTCCACTGTATTGTATTTATACAAACCTTTGGCTAAAAGGTCACTTAAATTGTGCTAGGACTGACTCTATTTTATATTTTGCTGATAATATATAAGGCTAACTTTTTAGTCTGTAGTCCAGTTAGACTGGAACTGGCATTTCTTTTGGATGGTTTGTGATTAGATATTTAGTTCCAAGCAAAGCCTGCTTCCCAATTTCTTCTCTGAGAAAATGGTCTCAGATAGAATCTGCATAGCAAGATACAGCAGTAAGGCTTCCAGACACTATCAGAAGGAAAAAGCACTGATTCATGGTCATGAAAAAAAATTATCTAAAATCTGATACCTTAAAATCTTCTGCAGATTCACACTTGTAATACCTGCAAGAGCTCAAATTGAAAAACAAGTCATATCGTTCCCTGCATCCCACCTTCTTTCTAGCATTCATCTCTTCTTCCCTTGCTAATGTAATCTCTAGCAAAAGTCCCTGCTGATCTTATTATTCCAATATGCAAAATAACCTTTTATTTTTTTTACTGCTAGTGCCTACTTTATAATCCTGTCTCAGAAATTTTCTAATTATTGTGCAAATGTAACACTGATTTATGCTTATTATATTTATACTTCTAAAAGCATGTTTCTTAAACAGATGAGATATTTTATAGATAAAATTCAGATGTCAGACCAAGGTCTGATTTGGGAAGACATATTAATGTATTTGATACAGGGGATGTGTGTGTGTGTGTGTGTGTATGTGTATTGACAATGAAGGCAGTAGATGTCACAATGGATGTGCTTCAAATTTAGTTACTTTTCTGCCCACCTAGTTTACCATTACATAAAATAGGCTTCATTTTCTTCCATGAAATGAAATTAATTGTCTCAAAAATGAAATGTCATTCCAGAAATGAATTTCTCATCTTTGTGTACTATCCAAATTACCTATATATTTAATTATTAATTGCAACCAAATATATCTATAATACACAAATTCATAATTTTAAATATTAATTCAAAGAAAGTGATTATAAATGTTATTATATCCACATTTCAGAAAAGAAAAAAATAATTCACATTAAAAGTATGAAAATGCTTATGCTTTAGTCTGTCATTCCAGCTTTAGTTTTTGTTTTCTCCAGATAGGTCCTTAGTGAAACTCACAATTAATCAAGAATGTGTTCATAGTGAAATGGATATAATTTTTGTCATGTTTTCTCACTGAACTTAGACCCCAAGCTGGCAGTGGAAGTACACGCACAAGCTGTCTCAATTTTGATATCCTTATCACTAGCATTTTATATGACTAAATCAGTCTAACTTAAAGAGTAACTATTTCTACACAATCTGAGTAGCTAAACAGATAGAAAGGAAATGTGTAGGGAAAACCCTGAAATCCTCATTGACTCTTTTTTTTTGTTAACTTTATTTTGTACATTTAATAATTGAAAACATAAACAATTAAAAACTTAAAAGTAAACACAGATGAATAAATATATACATTTCTCAATTAAATGTAATGGATACGTGTAAATTTTTTTTTAATCAAACAATATATTACTCAATATATTTGGTTCATAGTAATACATTCATACAGTATTTGCCCTTTTGTGTCTGGCTTGCTTCACTCAAATAATGTCCTCCAGGTTCATCCATGTTGCCATATGCTTTATGACTTCATTTCTTCTTACAGTTGCATAATATTCCATCATGTGAATAGACCACAGTTTGTTTATCCATTCATCTGTTGATGGACACATGTTCCCTTGAAAATTTCACCACAGACCAGGCTGATATTTTATATGGTCATAAATAAACTAAGTTAAAAGAAATAAGAGTGTTTTTTGGTGACTCTGCTTCAAAGTCACAAACGAATTTAAGATATAATTAATATAGCAAAATAAAACAAAACAAAATCTAGCTAAAGCACCTAGGAATTGGGATGGTGTCCTTGGAGACTGGAAGATGCATTAATAGCACCCAAGTCAAGGTACATATCTTTGTACTGTATGGTACCAGTCTACCATATCTTTGCCAAAATGATGACTCAAATAATATTTTGTTCTTTTTTTACTTTAATTCACATCCTATTTATTGCTAATAACATGGAGCAGCTTTTCAAATGTTTATTGGTTATTTATGAATAGAATGTTACTGTCCTTTGCTTGTTTTTGAATAAAAGTGTTCACTGATTGTTTACCCTTTTCTATGATATTTGCATAAATGAAGGATATTTTCCAGGCATATATGATAAAATAACATTTAATAATTGCTTATATATCATATCAAAGAACTTATGATGGCATTGATATGCAGGCAATTTTATTATTAGGCAGTAAAATATATTCATCTTCTGGTTTATTATTTCTGCATTTGCTGCCATCATTTGAGATTCTTTATTTACCTTGTATATATATTTACTTCTATTTCCTTCTAATTTTATGATTTCCTTTATTTACCTTTACATCTATAGTCTTTTTGGTATAATTTGGTATAAAACCTGAAGATACCTAAGTTTTGCCCAAATGAATAGCCAGTGATTGTAATGTCATTTAATGAATAATAAAACACCATGTTATTTATTTTGTCTCATTTTTTAATTTGATTTTTGAATTTATCATCATTATTTCATTCAGAAAGGAAAAAGGGAGCCATTATGAGTCCATTAGTTTTTAAAAATCCTCATAGCCAGAAAGCAAGAGAGGTTTCCTACTGCCTTCCTCCCCATTTCACTCCACATTTATATCATCGTATTGATCTCTCTAGTGGAAAAAAAGAAAGGATGCCCAAGATCTAATATTGGATTATCGAATATTAACCATTAACTACAAGAGTGAAAAGATATTCATTCTTTTTCAGTGGAACTTGATTTCTTCAGGTGGGAAGATTGAAGTGAAGGAAAGACTCTGGAGAATAAATGAGAGTGATGGTCAAGATAAGGCAAGGGATGACTTAATAATTGGAATATATATTCTCTGTTGCTAAGAAGGGATTGAACTAAGAGAACAAAACTAACAAAAACAGAGATTCGATGAGTCAATGATTTGGAGTTTCTAAAAGTATGAAAGAATCGATGTGAGTATTTATTAGGAATCCAAATCCATTGATCTGTCAAAGTAATAGGAGAAATCAAAATACCTGTGTACTATCTACCCAACATCCCTTATCATTACAGAAAATCTTGATGTCCAAGGCAGGTGTGTTGGTAGAGAAATAAAATAATAAATGGAACATTTGTAATGTTATTTAGATGTATTTTAGAATATAAGTTAAGTTGAATGTAAACTAGTTTCATTCTTATAGCAAAGAGTCTGAAAACCAGAAGATGTCACTGCTAAGTCTAATATCAAATTAATTTTCCTGAAAAGAATAATAAGGGTATAATTCACAATCCACTGCCACAATTCATACTCTCTTTCTCATTTGTGTTTCCTTCCATCACCCTATCTTCACCTCTACCACACTCTGTAGTCTGGTTCTATTCAGAGGTTGAGTAAAATCAAATCTGAGTTGAAAAACTGGTTATAATAGGTTTGCACCTGTCACATAAAAAATATTATTTTTTTAATCACTGTTGTTAACAAAAGTTGAAAATAAAGCAAGAACTATATATATGGGAAAATACAAATGATGCAAATAATGGATGACAGAGAGAACAATTTTAATAATCTTTCAGAAAATATAACAAATGTAACCAATGTTAAAAATAGTACAATTATAGAAAAAGTGCTATCTTCAATAGTAACAAGTGTTCCACACCAATACAAGATGTTGGTGGTGAAGTGGTGTATGGAAATCTTACATATTTTGCATGATTGTTTTGCAAACTCAAAACTTCTCTAATAAAAATTCATGTTGTGAATGGAGGGATTACAATAGTTTTTCCTATGATGTGAGTTCAATTTCAACATTTCTACCCACTTAAAAAAACTATTAAAATATCCAAAAATTTAGGGTGGTTTTAGTCAGAAAATTAACAGGGGGGATGGTGAGGTATGGTCTAATTCTGAATATACTTTGAAGACCCCACAATATTGGTAAAGGAATACATGTTGAGTGTAAAAAAAGAGAGAAGATAAGCATGAATTTCTGGGGTTTGGCTCTGGTATTTGTAAGAAAGGAATTGACAGGAAATAGATGAGAAATTTTTGGAAGAGTTGGATTTGATTTAGTCAAGTATGCAGTCCTGTATACAGGTCTGGAGCTCAGAGGAGAGATATGAACTAGAGATAAGAATTTGGGAATTATCATTACATAAATGTGGTTTTAAATATGAGGGTGGATGAGAGCATCCTGGGGATAAGGATCAAATAAAAAGATAGCAGATCCAAAAGCTCCTCCTTGGACCCATTCTGCATGTAGTAATCAAAGAAATGAGGAGAGAGCAGTAAAACAAGCTGTAGAAAGAGCTCACAGTGAGGTAGGAGGGAGGAACACCAGGTGAGTGTGGTATCATGGACATCAATTGGAGAAAGGGTTGCAGGCAGATGAAAGGATGTCGGTGCTCTCTGGCCCTTGACTGAAAATAGAAAATGTGTCACAGGAGGAGATGAAATCATGATATGACTCAAGTTTTTCTGTACATAATTTTTCAAATGCAGTAGTGTCTAATAAATGTTCAGAGACATGAAAGAACAAGGGGACAATGGAAATGTAGAAACAAACTAACAATGTCTACAGATTTGGAAGTATCTGACTATAACAAATTATGTGTGTATGTTCATGGACAAAAGCTAATCTAACCTCTCTATAATCTCTTTCTTAAAATAAATCCAAATAATGACTCACTGATGGTTCAGGCGCCAGACTTGTTTTCCTTAATTAAGAACCCTTGCCCAATTGTCCTTTTTCTCACAATTTAAAAGAAAAAGCCCACTTATCACCTGTCTTCAGTTAATATTTTATACATTGATCTAAGGTGTTAAACACTATGTGGCTCCCAAGAGACAATTCAAAATATTGATCATAATTGTCTCACTTTAGCTAAGGTACCATAATCAACTCCACTCTTGTTTTGCAAAGCTGCATTTCCCATGCAATGTATCTTTTAATTTTAATTTTTTAATGAAAAAGCAACTTCCACATTGTAAAATGTAAAACATTACTTGTAAACAAGCAACATGTGATGTAGACATCATTGTTTATTAGGCGTATAAATGCATTAATAAGGATGGTGTATAACTTTGAACCAATAGACTAGAAGTTTCAGCTGAAAGCTCCAGAAAATTATTTGGTGTAAAAATTCTGGCCTGCCACCAACAATTTGGAAACATTATCTTTCTGGGTCTACTGGCTGTAGATTTCTTCTTCACTGCCATGAGGTCACTCTGACCCATAGCTTAGTTTGTAGCTAAAGGACACATGTGAATAAATACCCACTTTGATGGTCCCACTGGCTACAAACAGCAGTCTAAGACAGTCAGTCAAGGGACTGACCTAACAGTGAGAACTAAGTAGTGTTTGCTCATTCCCTTGCTGTCAGCTCTGAGTTTTTTTTTTTTTTATTAATTGATTGATTAATTCACTTGTCTGAATTGATTCATTTCTTCAATAACTTTTAGAATAAGAACAAATGTGGATTTCCAGGTAGATGGCATCTGAGTAGCTAGGCAGGACTCAACTCTCACACACAAAAAACAGAGGAAGGGCAAAAAGCTGTCTAAGGGAGCTGCTTTGGGGATCTGTAGACCAGGAGAGTGGAGTGCAACATCCAGGAGGGAAAGGGGCAGAGAGACAAAAAGGCCAAAGGAAAACCATGAGTTACTCACCCCTGTGGCTGAGAATGACACATATCCTCCACCATCAAGGCAGATAAACTCAGTAATCCCTTGGCTCACTGCATCCAACTGAGAGGGGAAAAAGGTCCTCCTCCCTGGGAGGAAGGGGGTGAAGAGTAGGGCAGGGTGTGGTTACTCTGCAGTGAGATTGATCAGCTGAGCCCTCTTTGAATGTTGGCTGTAGCCAGCCTAGCAAGTGGTGGGGAAAATGTAGGGGTAGGGGAGTATGGCAGGTAAAATGGAGTAGAAAAATAAATATTAAAATAAAATAAAATAATAACATAACATAACATAAATAAGATTAATAAAATTAAATAAAAAATAAAATAAAAACCCCAGCCAGAGCTGAAATGGCTCCAGGGAGAGGGTAGGGAAGATTTGATCAGGCAGGCTGTCATACACATTGGCCATGGGAGAGAGAGGAAATAAGTCAGTGAGGGGGTAGGCTAACAGGGGCCTAACAGCCTTGGAGAGAAGGAAGCCAGGAAAGATGGCCAGCAAGCTGTTTTCTGATCAACTCACTGAGGAGATAGAGGGAGGGAATAGCCAGATAAGCCTTCAGAACCCTACCCAAGCTGTGGAGTGGATATAACCCAGTGGAAGAATGTCTGTCTCATATATACCAGGCTTCTGGTTCAATTCCTGGTACTGCTGAAGAGAAGGGATTCAGAGAGTTATCCAACAGCTGGTGTCAAGCATATTGCTGGCAAATATTGAAAGAGAACTTATAGACTGAGATTTTTTTTGGGGGGGATTTTTGATCTGTTATTTTACTTTTCAAAAAATTATTACTTTTTATTTTAAAATTTTTTATTTTTCTATTCTTCAACTTATTCTCTAAAACCAGGTACCCTAACTTGGAGGGGAGGCTACAAGGTGATTGATGAGTATTGGAACCCTGAGATAGTTCCTAGTTGCCTAAGAAGGAAGGTGTTTTTCCTGGGATGTGTTTTGTCATTTATCTTTCTTTGCTTCCATTTTTTTTCCTTTTCCTTCTTTTATCTCCTTAGTGTCTTCATTCCTTTCCTTTCTTTTATTTTTTCTTCTTCCATTTCTTTTCTTTCATTCCTCCTTCTCTTGTTTGGTCTTCTTTTTTTTCACTTCTCTTTTCATATTTATTTTATTCTTTCTTCTTTTTTTCTAGTTTCATATTTTTATTCTTATACCTTTGTATTTTTTATGATTTTTCATTTATTACCATTACTTATTTTTTTCCTGGCCTTTTTACCAATTATTTTCCTTTTTAAAAAAATTATTACTATTATTCTATTTTTTCTTCTATATTTCCTTTTCTGTTGTCTTAAATCGTTTTCAGGAAAACATGGACAACTACAAGGATATAGAATAAGTGGAACCAAATGTCAAAGAAGAAAATTAACAGAGAACAAAACAAAATAAAACTCTAGGGTAGAAAGAGAAGCTAACAATCTGAATAAGCCCATCAAGATAAACAGATGCCTAGACACCAGCAAAAAAATTACAAAACATACTAAGAAAGAGGAAGACATAGCCCAGTTGAATAAACAAAATAAAAACCAGGAGGAATAGCAAAATGCAGAACACCAAATCAAGGATGGTCCAAACAAAAATCATAAATCAACTTAATGAAGTGAAAGAAGAGATAAAGGATTTTAAGAAGACACTGGGGAAATGTACAGAAGAAATTGTAAGCATATGTAAAAAGATAACAGATCTGATGGTGATGAATAGCATAATGCAAGAAATCATAACTAAGATCTAAGAACATAACAGGAGATTTGAAGAGCAAAGAAAAGAATTAGTGATGTCAAAGTTAATACATATGCAATCACACAGATAGTAGAACATACAGATAAAAAGACAGAAAAAAACCAGCAGGGCCTTAGGGAATTTAATAACAATGCAAAACATGCAAACATGTGCATTATAGGCATCACAGAGGGAGAAAAGAAAGGACAGGAGTCAGGAGTGTTGGAGGAATAAATAGCTGAAAATTTGCCAACTTTTTTGAGGGACATATATGTACATGTCTAGGAAGAGCAGTGTACCCCAAACAGTATAAATTCTGACAGGTTTAACATAAGACATATACTTATCAAATTGTCAAATGCTCAGGATAAAGAGAGAGTACTGAAAGCAACAAGAGAAAAGAGATTCATCACATACAAAAGAAGTTTAGTTAGATTAAGTGCTTATTTCTCATCTGAAACACTGGAGGTGAGAAGACAGTGGTATGACATAGTTAAGATACTAAAAGAAAAATAAAACAGCCAGCCAAAATTCTGTATCTTGCAAAGCTGGCATTCAGAAATGAGGGAGAGTTCAAAGTATTCACAGATAAACAGAAATTAAGATTATTTGTCAATAAGTAACCAGTCCTTCAAGAAACACTAAAGGAAAGTCTGCAGGTTGAAAGGGAAAAAAAAAAACAGGAAAGATAGGGTTGGAGGAGAGTGTAAAAGAAAAATTATTAGTAAGAATAACTAAAAAGATAAAACAAGAAACAAAACAATACATTACATATATAAACCCAAATAAAAAATGGCTAATGTAAGTACTGCCTTAACAGTAATAATATTGAATGTTAATCAATTAAACTATTTAATCAAAAATCACAGATTGAAATATTATATAATGAAATATGACCAATCAATATACGGTCTACAAGAAACTTATCTTAATTCTAGGGATACAAGAAGATTGAAAGTGAATGGCTGGAAAACAATTTTACATGCAAACAATAAACAAAAAAAGAGTGAGATTAGCTATACTAGTATCAAAACAAAATAGACTTTAAATGCAAAATATTGTAAGAGACAAGGAAGGACGCTGTACATTAATAAAAGGAGTGATCTATCCAGAAGAAAAAACAATCATAAACATTTATGTAACTAACCAATGTGTCCCAAAATACATGCAGCAAACATTGAAAAACTAAGAGGAGAAATCGTTGCCTCTACTAATATAATGGGGGATTTAAATACATCATTATCACCATTAGACAGAACATCTGAAGAGAGGATCAATAAAATAACAGAGACTTTAATTAATATATTAGAGGACTTAGACTTAATAGACATGTACAGAACACTACACAGAAATAAGGCAAGATATACATTCATCTCATGTACACATGGATCATTCCTCTGGCTAGATCACATGCTAGATCATAGAACAAGTATCAACAAGTTCAGAAAGATTGAAATTATTAAAGTAATTTCTCTGACCACAGTAAGAAATCAGAAATAAGTAAATACCTTGAAAAGAATGAAAACAGGAAGAAAATATATTAAAGCATATGGGATGCAGCAAAAGCAGTGCTGAAAGGGAAATTTATAGACATAAATGCTTATATTAAAATTGAAGAAATAGCTAAAATTGAAAACCTAACTGCAAACCAGGAGGAACTAATAAAAGAACAACAAACTAATCCCAAAGCAAATAGAAAGAAGGAAATAAAGATTAGAGCAGAATTAAATGAAACTGAGAATTTTTAAAAATCACAAGAAAAAAATTAATGAAATCAAAAGCTGATCATTTGATAAGATTAACAAAATTGACAAATCCTTAGCTAAACTGACAAAGAAAGAGAGAAGATGCCAATACATAAAATAAAAAAACTAGAGAGGAGCTATCACCACTGATCCCACAGAAATTAAGAGTATAAGAGGATACTTTGAGATATTGTATGCCAATAAGATGGATAACTTAGATGAAATGGACAAATTTCTAGAAACATACAAGAACCCTACGTTGAAAAAAGAAGAAATTGATGAATTCAACAGACCAATCACAAGTAATGAGATTGAAATAGTCATCAAAAACCTCCCAACTAAGAAAAGCCCACGACCAGATGGCTTCACAGGTGAATTCTACCAATCATTCTGGAAAAAGCTAACACCAATCCTGCTTAAATCTCTTCCAAAAAATAGAAGTGGAGGGAACAATGCCTTAATAATTCTATAATGCGAAAGTCACCCTAATACCAAAGACACATAAAGATGCCACAAGAAGAGAAAACTACAAACTAATCTCTCCTATGAATTTGGAAGCTAAAATCCTCAAGAAATTACTTGCTAATTGTATTCAACAATACATCAAATGAATTATACACCATGATCAATCTGGGTTTTATCCCTGCAAGGATGGTTCAACATAAGAAAATCAATGTAACATACCACATTAAGAGATAGAAAGAAAAAAATTACTTGATAATCTTTATTGATACAGAAAAAGCATTTGACACAATACCACATCCTTTCTTGATTAAAAACATTTCAAAAAATAAGAAAAGAAGGAAATTTCCTCAACATGATAAACTGTATACATGAAAAAAAAAATCTAACATAGTATTCTATGAAATGTTAACAGGTTTCCCTCTAAGATCTGGAAGAAGACATGGATGACCACAGTCACCACTCTTATTTACATTGTGTTAGAAGTACTTGCTCAAGCAATTAGGCAAGTAAAGGAAATGAAGAGCATCCAAATTGGAAAGGAGGAAGTAAAATTTTCACTATTTGCAGATAAGATGGTCCTATACATAGAAAGCCCTGAAAAATCTACATAAAGATCCTAGAACAGATAAACAAGTTGAATAAAGTTGCTGGATATAAGAGCAACAAGCAAAAATCAGTAGCATCTCTGTACACCAATAATGAGCAATTTGAGGAAGAAATCAATTAAAAATTTCATTTACAATAACCACTAAAAGAATCAAATATCCAGGACTAAAGTTAACTAAAGATGTAAATGGGGAGGGTTATTGAAAGATGGCAACCAACTAACAGGCTGAGCTCAATGCTCTCACAAAAACACTGGGGAAAGAGCCAAAAGCTATTTGAGGGACCTACTTTGGGAGTCAGCAGAACAGGACAGTGCTATGAAGCTCCAGGAGGGCAAGGGACACAGAGATGAAGAAGCCAAAATGACAAACTGTGAGTTACCAAGCCTCTGCAGCAGCCAGGAAAGGCTTACCTTTTAAGGGGTTTTAAGCTGGGTTAAAACCCCTGGCTCTCTGCAGCTGATTGAGAATGGAACAGACATCTTCCTCCTTGACAGCTGTTTCAAGGGAAAAGTGAGGGGGAATCCAGGGATTTTCTTCAGTGAATTTGTCCAGAGGAGCCTGCTTTGAGCTCTGCTCTGGATATTCAACACAGGAACACAGAAAGCCCAGATTGAAATACCCCCATGGAAAGGTATGCTGGTATTTGCCATCTGCTATCTCTTTTGGAAATTGCAAGAGAAAAATCTGTTTTTTAGTGTACTCTCTGTTTCCTACTCCTGGGAGAAAATCTGTACCCCATTAGTGAGTCCCTGGCCCAATTTTGATAACTTAAGCCAGGCAATTTTAAAGACTTTGAATAAGTTAAACCAAATATCAAAGAAGAGCTGTGAGGAAAAACAGAAACAATAAAAAAGAGAGAAAAATTGACCATCAGAGTAAATTCACCAATTCAGATGCCTAGCCATCAACAAAAAAATTATAAGCCATAATAGGAAACAGGAAGAGATGTCCCAGCCACAAGAATTAACCAATTATCCTGAAGAGAAAAAGGACTTAGGACAATTAATTAGTGATAATCACACAACTCTCCCAAATCACTTCAAAGAATATAAAGAAAATATGACTAAAGAAAGAAAGGATATTAAGAAGGCACTGGATGAGCATAAAGAACAGTTTGAAAATCTGCAAAGAAAAGTAACAGACCTTATGAGAATGAAAGACATGATGGATGAGATTAAAAATACATTAGATGCATATACAAGCATATTTGAATTGCTTGAAGACAGAATTAGTGATTTCAAAGACAGAATATCTTGAACTGGGAAAGACAGGAGAACAGAAGGAGAAGAAAACATGGAACAAGTATCAGGGATTTGAATGACAATGAAAAACACACAAATATTCACATTATTCATGTCCCAGAAGGAGAAAGGAATGGAAAAGGTGTAGAAAGTTTATTTGACGAAATCATGAACAGAAAACTTCCCAACCCTTATGAAAGACATAAATACCAATATCCAAGAAGGACAGAAGAAATCTGAATAAACCTACTCTGAAACACCCACTACTGAGAATGACAAATATCAGAGATAGAGGATTCTGAAAGCAGCAAGAGAAAAGAAAAGTACCATATATACGGGAAATTTGATAAGATTAAGTGCCAACCTCTCATCAAAAATCAGGGAGATGAGAAGAAATCAATATGATGTATTTAAGATACTGAACAAAGCTGCCAGCCAAATATTTTGTACCTGGCAAAACTGTCCTTTAAAAATCAGGGTGATCTCAAAGACCACAAACAAATATAAACTGATAGAATATGTTATCAAAGACCAGAATTAGAAGTATTAAAAGGAATGCTGAACCCTGAAGGGAAAAAACAAGGGTGAGAGATTTGGAGAAGAGTTTAGAAATGAAGATTATTAGGAAGGAGAACTCAAGGGTAAGAACACAGACAATAATATGAAATGACAACAGAAAACCAACAGACAAAATGGATGAAGTAAATAAAGCCTTTACAGTAAGAACAGTAATAACTTTGAAAGTTAATTGATTGAACACTCCAGACCTTCTATATGCTGAATACAAGAGACTCACTTCAGAGATAAGGACATAGCAAGGTTGAAAGTGAAAGGCTGGAAAAAGATATACCATGCAAATAGTAATCAAAAAAGATCTGGAGTCAATACTAAGTTTGGATAAAATAGATTTTTTTTTTATTGTGGGTAAAAATCAAAATTTTCACAATACATACCAATATTTGCAAAATGATATATAAATGAAACCTGTTATAAGGGATGAAGAACATCATTATATATTAATAAAAAGGGCAAATCACCAAGAAGAAATAAGTAAAATAAATGTATTTAGGTACATAAATAAATATTTGCACACACTGACAAAACTTAAGGGTTAAATATACATGTTAATAATAATAGTTGAAGACATCAATATACCACTCTCAGCATTGGATAGAACATCTGGACAAAGGATGACTAAGGAAACAGGAAGCTTAAATAATATGATAAATGAACTAGATCTAACAAACATTTATAGAGCATTACACTGCAGAACAGTAAGAAATACATTTCTTTTCTAGTGCTCAAGGAACCTTCTCCATGATAGACCATATGTTGGGTCACAAGACAGTTCTCAAAAATTTTAAAAATATTGAAATTATACAAAATACTTTCTCTGATCATAATGGAATGAAGATCAAAATCAATAAAGGGTAGAATAAAAAGAAAAAGGGAAAATAATGTATGGAAAAAAGGAAAATTTTATAAATACTTGGAGATTAAATAACACACTCTTAAATAATCAGTGGGTCAAAGATAAAACTGCAGGAGGATTCAGCAAGTACCCTGAAATGAATGACAATAAGAATACAACATATCAAAAGCTATGGGACTCCACAAAGTCCGTGCTGAGAGGGTAATTTATAGCCATCGATACTTACATTAAAAAAGAAGAAAGAACTAAAATTGAAAACCTAACTGCACACCTGGAGGAACTAGAAAAAAACAGCAAACTAATCTTAAACCAAGTCAAAGGAAAGAAATAGTAAAGACCGGAGCAGAAATAAATGAAATTAAAAAGAAAATGAAACTATAGAAGGAATTACCAAAACCAAAATTTGGTTCTTTGAGAAGATCAACAATTCAACAAAAACTTAGCTAGACTGACAAAGAAAAAACAAAGAAGAAGCAAAAAGATTAAAGCCCTATACCAGTTGGCTTCACAGGTGAATTTTACCAATAATTTAAAGATGATCTACTACCAATCTTGCTCAAGCTCTTCCAAAAAATTGACCAGGAAAGTATGCTACCAAACTCATTCTATGAAGCCTACATCACTCTAATACCAAAGCCAGATAAATACACTTAAAAGAAAGAAAATTAAGACCAATATCTCTAATGAATGTAAATGTCAAAACCCTCAACAAGACACTTGCAAGCAGAATCCAATAGCACATTAAAATAATTTTTTACCACAACCAGTTGGGTTTTATCTTAGGTATGCAAGCGTGATTCAAAAGGAGAAAATCAATTAGTTTAATAAAGCATATTGATAAATTGAAGAAAACTCACATGATTCTCTCAATTGATGGAGGAAATGTTATGGACAAAATACAGCACCCATTCTTGATAAAAACATGCCAAAAGATAGGAATAGAAGGAAGCTTTATCAATATAGTAAAGTGCACATATGAAAAACCAACAGCTGGCATTGTACTCAATTGTGAAAGACTGAAAGTTTTCCTGCTGAGATCAGGAACAAGAAAAGGATGTCCAAAGTCACCATTGTGATTCAATATTGTGCTAGAGGTTCTAGCTAGAGCAATTAGGCTAGATAAAGATATAAAATCCACCAAAATAGGAATGGAAGACACAAAACTTTCACTCTTCGCTGATCATATGATCTTATATCTAGAATCTCCTGAAATATCCACAACGAAGCTATTATAACAAATAGATGTGTTCAGCAATGTGGCAGGATATGATTAATTTGCAAAAATCAATTGTATTTCTTTAAAGTACTAATGTGCAATGTGAGGAGGAAATCAGAACAAAATTTCATTTATATTAACAATTAAAACGATAAAATATTTAGGAATAAACTTAGCCAAGGACATAAAGGAACTGCATTCAGAAAACTATAAAACATTGCTAAAAAACAAAAAACAAAGAAGACCTAAATAAATGAAAAGGCATTTAGTCTTCATTGATTGGAAGACTAAATATCATTAAGATGTCAATGCTAGCCAAACTGATTTACAGATTCAATGCAATCCCAATAAAAATCCCAAAAGCCTATTTTGCAGAAGTTGAAAAACGAATTGTCAATTAATTTGAAAGGGTAAGGGGCCCTGCATAGCCAAGAGATCTTAAGATCTCACGTCTTGACTTAAAGCATATTACTTAGCTACTGTGGTATAAACAGCAAGGTACTGGCATGAAGAAAGACCAATAGATTGACCAATGGATCCAAATCAAGAACTCAGAATTAGACCCTCACATCTTGTCAAGTGAGTTTTGACAAGGCTATCAAAATCCACCAGCTGGACCAAACTGGACCAAAACAGTCTATTCAACAAATGGTGCGGGAGAACTAGATATCTATATCCAACAGAAAGAAAGAAGACCCTATCTCACACCTTATACAAAAATTAATTCAAAATGGATCAAGGACCTAAATATAAAAGCGATAATTGTAAAACCACTAAAAGAAAATGTAGGAAAACTTCTTCAAGATCTTGTGGTGGCAGGAGTTTCCTAAATATTATACCTGAAGCATGAGCCAAAAAAGAAAAATAGAAAATGGGACCTCCTCAAAATTAAACACTTTTGCACCTCAAAGGACTTTGCCAAAATTGTGAAAAGGCAATGGACTCAATGGGAGAAAATGTTTGGCAATAATATATCAGATAAGGGTTTAATATCCATGACATACAAAGAGAAGATACAATTCAACCATAAAGAGGCAAATCATACAATTAAAAAAATGGGCTAAACACTTGAAAAAATACAAAAAAGAAGAAATACAAATGACGAAGAAACACATGAAAAAATGTTCAACATCACTAGTGATTAGGGAAATGCAAATCAAAACCAGAATGAGTTATCATTTCATACCTATTAGACCGGCCACTATTAAAAAGTCAGAAAACTAAATGTTGGAGAGGATGCAGAGAGATAGGAATGCCTATTCACTGTTTGTGGGAATGTAGAATGGTATAGCCACTGTGATGAACTGTTTGGCAGTTCCTAAGGAAGTTTAATATAGACTTGCCATGGAACCTGGCAATATCATTACTAGCTATATATCCAGAAGAACTGAGAGCAGAGACACGAAAAGACATCTACACACTGATGTTCATAGTGGCATTATTCATGATTGACACACATTGGAAACATCCTAAGTGTCCATCAACTGATGAACAGATAGAGTGTAGAGATAGATTGTAGAGAAAGGAAAGCTAAGGGTTAATCTGTGCAGAATTGATAAAAAGGTTGTTTGTAAACCATATCATAATAAAAGCATATCATAATAAAAAAAAGATGTAAAGAACTTGTACACAGATAATTACACAACATTGTTAAAGGAAATCAAAGAAGACCTAAAAATTGAAGAAAATTCCATGTTCAAGGCATGGATGACTAAATATCATTAAGATGTCTGGACTACCCAAATTGATTTATAGATTTAAAAATTACAACAGCACTTTTTATTGAATTGGAAAAGCTAATTGTGAAAAATTTTTGGAAGGGTAAGGAGCCCAGAAAATACAAAATCATGTTGAAAAATAAAAATGAAATTGGAGAAATCATGCTACCTAACTTTAAAGTATACTACAAAGCTACAGTGGTCAAAACTGCATGGTATTGGCACAAGGATAGACATACTGGCCAGTGGAACAGAACTGAGGGTTCTGATATAAATCCTTGCATATACAATCAACTGATATTCAACAAGGCCACCAAGACCACTCAACTGTGACAGAGTGACTTCTTCAACAAATGGTGCTTAGAGAACTGGCTATCCATATCCAAAAGAATGAGAGAGGATAACCATCTTGCACCTATACAAAAATTAATGCAAGATAGATCAAATATCTAAATATAAGAGCCAAGACCATAAAGCTCCAAGAAGATAATAGAGGGAGGCATCTACAGCATCTTATAGTAATAAATGGTTTCTTAAACTTTACACATAAAGCATGAGCAATGAGAGAAAAAAATAGATAAATGGGACCTCCTCAAAATTAAAAACTTTTGAGCTTCAAGGATTTTGTCATGAAAGTGAAAAGGCAGCCTACTCAATGGAGAAAATATATGGTAACATTTATCCAATAATGGCCTAATAGCCAGCATATGTAAAGAAATACTACGCTCAAAAATAAAAAGACAGGATGACATAGCAGTGACAGATACAAGCTATTATATATCTTGCCATAGCCTACAGAATTGAGTGGGAGACTGTAAACTACAATGTAAACTATAGTCCATGCTTAGTGGCAATGCTCCAAAATGTGTTCATCAATTGCAAAGAATATAGCACACTAATGAAAGTGGTTGTTAATGTGGGGAAAAGTGGGAGGTCTGGGGAGTGAGGCATATGAGAAACCCTTATATTTTTTTATTTAACAATTTATGTAATCTAAGTAACTTTGAAAATAAAGAAAAAATATATTTAAAAAATAAAAATACAAACACTCAATTTAAAATATGGGAAAGAAATTTGAATAGACCCTTTTCAAAAGAGGAAATATTAATGGCTAAAAAGCACATGAAAAGATGCTTAACATTACTAGCTATTAGGGAAATTCAAATTAAAACTATATTATACTTACTAGCCTGGCAGCTGTTAAAAAAACAGAGATCTACAAGTGTTGGAGAAGATGTGGAGGAAAGGGAACACTCATCCACTGCTGGTGAGAATGTAGAAGGGTGCATCCATTGTGAAGGACAGTTTGGTGGTTCCTCAGGAAGCTAACTCTAGAACTGCCAAATGATCCACCAAATTCCACTGCTGGGTATATATCCAGGACAATTGAAAGCAGAGACACAAACAGATATATGCACACCAATGTTCATAGTGGCATTATTCACTATTGCCAAAAGTTGGAAGCAACCCATGTGTCCATCAATAGATGAATGAAGAGGCAATTTGGAGTATATACATACAGAGGAATATTACTCAGCTATAAGAAAGAATGCAGAATTAGCACATGGGACATCATGTGAAGAACTTGTGTTGAGTGAAGTAAGCCAGTCACTGAAGGATGAATATTACATGACCTTGCTGATACGACTTAAGCAAATGGAGCCAAGTCACAGAGCTAGAGTCTGGAAAATAGGTTATCAGAAGACAGAAAGGGTATAGATGGTGGTGAGTCAATGATCAATATGAGCAAAACCTATGATAAGGTGGAAGGGGGTGGTTGGGAAGTGGATGGATATGAAAGCAGTGATGTGATATGATTGGGGTAAATGGTGCTGGAATGTGAGGGGTGTAGGGTGGAGGGGTGGTTTGGACTAACAATAGAACTCAGGGGAAGGGTAGAGGAAGGAACAGATGATCTCTGGGGATTTTTAACTCTGTGGTTAAAACTACAATGGTTGGAATGTTCTTTTGGCAAATATGGCAGGGGAGGGTTACTGGTGCAGGGCTTTGAGGGTGGGGTATAGGTGGGATAGGGCACACCCATGGCATGCTTCTGTGGAACATGAAAGTGTTCATCATTCATAGTGTCTTATCTTAGTGGGTGGAGACTTACATGAAAAACAAGGAAATAGTAAACTCCAGCCTGAGGAGTCCTGCTTTGTTCACAATTGAGGGGCAAGAATCTCTTGAGAACATAGGCAATGCCTAAGAAAAGAGAACAGACCAAAATGTCAAACCCTCAATAATAATGCATGTAACTATGAACTTTATTCTTCAAAAATTGAAGCCTAGTCAAAGGGGAGGGGGAGGGAAGTATAGAATAGATGGAACATAGGAAGTTTTTTGGAATTGTTCTGCATGATCTTGCAATGATGATGCAGGCCATTATAAATTTTGTCAAAACCTGTAAAAGTGCATGGTGCAAAATGTAAACCATAATGTAGTGAGGCTTCAATAAATATAAATCAATTGTAACAAAATACCATACACATGTAACATGTTATTTATCGCGGAGAGTGTGAGAGGTGGTGGTGTTGGATTATATGAGAGTCCCCTCTATTTTTTCATGTGACTTTTCTGTAATCTAAAGTTTCTTTGAAAATAGAGCAAAAAAAAAAAAAGAAGACAGTGGGGAAACTTTGAGAAGAAGTTGTCACTGTACATAAAACATAACAGATCTTATACTGAAGAAAGAATGACCTTTTTTATTTTTATATGGTATTTGTTACTGCTTATTTTAATTTTATTTTTTATTATTATTTTATTTTTTGGCTTTGCTTTGGGTGAGGACTTGGACTGTTTAAGGGTCATAGCTATGGCAGGGAAGGATCACTGGTGTGGGGTTTTGGTAATGGGTTAATGTGTAGGGATGGGTGCACCTTAGCATGCCTCTATGGAAAATGAGTATGATCCAGTGGTCATGGGGTGTATTCTCCATGTTTGGAGACCTACACAATAACCAAAAGAATATTGAATTCCCATGCTGGGAAGTCCTGCTAAATTCTCTAATAGAGCATCAAGAATCTCTAGAGTACATGGGCAATGCCTAGTGAAAGAGAATAGACCATTATGCCAGGTCCTTGATATTGATGGTTGTACTTATAAACCTTGTTCTTGTGAAATTGAAACTTAGCCTAGTATTACATATTGCCTAAGAGTTACATACTGAAAGTCGTTGTTGCTCAAATGTGGCCTCTCTCTAAGCCAAACTCAGCATGTAAACTCACTACCTTCCCCCAGGCATGAGATATGCCCTCTAGGGATGTGCCTTCTTGGTGCAGAGGGATTATTACCAAGCGCCAACTAGCAATGCATTTATAAAAAGATCTTGACCAAGAGGAGGAATTATTAAATACAAATCAGTTTTTATGGCTAAGAGATTTCAAAGTGTGTCAGGAGATTTTTCCAGAGGTTACACTGATGCACATGTCAGCAGATCTCAGTGACTGCCACAGTAAACAGTGCCTCAAGCAGGAGGGATTCTGAGGCTTCTAGAGCAGGGATTCTTAACCTCTTTTGTTCCATGGACCCCTTTACCAGGCAGGTGAAAACCACAGAACCCATCTCAGAATTTAGCAGCAGATAGTTTTCTGAAACTCAACTAGTGTCAGCTCTTATAACTACCATAATTTCAAACTATGGACGAGTGTTAACTGTTTTGTCGAGATATGCAACAACCGTAATGTGATATGAAATGAATACTACTGTAATTTATTGTATACATTCATATGTGAAGGAAATACTAGATTTCAGTTAGAGGTCAGAGAAAAAGATAAGTTGATGTTTTTTCAACTCAAGCCCACGGACCATAAAAAGGATGATGATGGACAACACCCATCCCAAAAGACAGAGTATCTATAACTGCAAGTGAGACAGTTCCACCCATCTGCCCCCTGGGTTCTAAGCCCAATCTTAATCAGAAACAGAGTGGGCATCACCTTCCTCAAATCATCAAGATTGAGGAATGAACAAATATAAGTGGGGAATGCAATTATGGAATAAAGTAGACTTTTATTATTCTAGGAATGGAAGAACTTGTATTTTTGGTACAAAGGCAGTGGACACCAGAGGTTCTGAGGGGAGGAAGAGGGAAGAATATGTGTAACATGGGACATTTGTTACATTGGAATTATTATCCATGACATTGCAATGACAGAGACAAGCCATTATACATTTTGTCAAAATCTATAAAATTGTGGGGTACAATGTGTAAACTATAATATAAACTATACACCGTGTTTAGTAACAATGCTTCACTATGTGTTTATCAATTGTAATAACTGTACCATAACTAATGAAATATGTTGTTAAAGGGGAAATGTATGAGAAGGGGAATGTAGGTATATGGGAATCCCCCTGTATTTTCAATGTAACATTTATGTAATCTAAATACTCTTTCAAAATAAAATAAAATTAAATTAAAAAAAAGAGCTACTAAAGAAGCAATGACAATTAATGTAATACATGGTCTTGGATGGGCTCAAACAATGGAAGAGAAGAGGCCCAAAAGGACATAATTGGGACATGTGATAAAATTGGAAAATTGGAATTGAAAATTGGATAAAATTGGATACAAAGCCTTGTATCAATGTTAAAATTTTTGAACTTGATAACTGTATTTAAGGTCATTACATAAATTAATATCCTAGTTCTCATGAAATGTGTATGAAATTATTTTATGTTCAAGGAACGTAATGTTTACAACCTACTCTCAAATGTTTAGCAAACTGACAGATAAGTAGATAGATAGATAGATAGATAGATAGATAGATAGATAGATAGATAG